>PISW01002385.1:0-270515 GCA_004023785.1 Mungos mungo
TGAACATGTAAACCAACAGGACTTGAACCTGCTGGCTCTGCAAAATGCTGAATTTTTTTCCCCCTTTACTGTGAATTTGCATAAAGCCTCTTTTCAAAATGTTTGAAAAATGCTCACTGTGAGTCTAGAGCAGGGATCGGCACACTTTGGGTTTTGTTTTGTTTTGTTTTGTTTTTTTTTGGTAAATGCCAAACAGGAAATATTATAGGCCTTGCAACCCGCAGGGTCTCTACACAATTGGTAAATGAATGGGCGTGGCTATGTTCCAATAAAACTTTATTTATAAAAAGGCGCACTTGGTTCACAACCTTCACTCCCACTGGAGGAAGGGGAGATCACTGATGCCTGAGCTCCACCCCTGGGAGGAGCCCGGCCTTGGGCTGTTTCAGAGCTCCCCAGGTAATTCTAATGCAACACTGAGAATGGGAAGCAGTGTCCTAGATGTATGGACATCTTTCCCGCACCCCCACGAAGCATGAAACCCCCCCACTATCCCCAGTATTAACTGAAAAAGACAAAACGTTAAGTCTGACAGGTCAACTGCTGACAATTTCAAGTTGATATTAATTGAAAAGAAATTGAAATAAACCATAGAGTTGTTTTTTTTCTCTTAACAAAAGCTTACCAAAAAATAAACACAATTTCAAACCCAGGCATGCTCATTTTTCCCTTTAATGCCTCTTCTGTTTTTAGAAAGCATCAGAAAACACGGATTATTTGGAAATAGGAACAGACTGATTTGGTCTCAAATATTCAATTTCCCTCATGAATCCCAAGATCACTGAGCTACAAAAGACTTTGAGGAAAAGAGAAAGATACAAAGGGTCAGACTCCACTTGAGGTTATTAAAATGTGAGTTTGCTGAAGCCATTTATCACTTCAGCCACATCCAGTGTGAAGAATAATCCACAAGTAACGACCCACGTGATCTCTTGGACAGAAGGATGCAGGGACTTCGATGTACAGCTAGCCCTTGAAGAGCACAGGGGCGGAGGGCCGCCAACCTCCTGTGCAGTTGGAAATCCACATGTAATTTCTCATTCTCCCCAGATTTAACTACTAAATACTCTACCGCTGACTGAAGTCCTACCCATAACATAAATAGTATATTAATACGTAGAGACTGTATCCTTAAAACACAGGGAGCTAGGAGAAATAAAGTGCTATTGAGAAAATATGAGGAAGGGTGCCTGGGTGGCTCAGCTGGTTGGGTATCACGGTCCTCAGAGCCTGCAGCCTGTTTCAGATTCTGTGTCTCTGTCTCTCTCTGACCCTCCACTGCCCATGCTCACTCTCTCTTTCTCTCTCAAACAAACATAAAAAAAAGTTTTGTTAAATAAAATAAAACATAAGGCAAAGAAAACACATTTACAGGACAGTATTGTGTTTATGAGAGTAAAGTCACACGTAACTGGACTCATGCAGTACAAACCCAGTGCAGTTCAAGCGTTGACAGTGGTATTTCTAAGTCCATGTGTAACCCTCTGAAACATGGAGCTAAAATCAAATTGTGATTTGTCCAGAAAAAGGACTGGCAGAATGAGATTTAAAACTGTAGCTGCCAGGCCCCTGGGTGGCTCAGCCGGTTTAAGTGTCCGACTCTGGACTTTGGCTCAGATCATGGTCTCATGGTTCATGGGTTCGAGCCCCACACTGGGCTCTGCGCTGACAGTGCCAGGCCTGCTTAGGATTCTCTCTCTCCCTCGCTCACGCTCTCTCTCACTCAAATAAACCTAAAAATAAATGAAAACCCTAGTTCCCTTTTAACTCAAAAACAAACTACAAACTACTGCAGTCTTGGCTGCCTTTGGATTAGGTAACAAATAAGGCAATGTTAGGGAAACCTGCTTTACTTTAAACCAGTAATTCTCAGCTGGGGGCACCCTCCCCTTATGTCAGCCCCTCACCTCCGGCTAAAACAGCAAAGTTCTACCGACGGATGGAAGTTGGACACAAACCAGAGGAAGCATTTCAGTTCTGCTAAAAGGATAGAATTTGTTTCCCCTTGATGAATGGCTGCCTTGTTTCTTCTCGAGATTTTATTTTTTGTTCCTTTAAATAGAACACACAAACTAAGTAGAACCCAAAAACCCAGTATTCCGGTGCATTGCGATGCCGTGATTGTTAGCATGTGCTGGCCGGCAAGCAAGCGGCCTGGTTTATAATCCTGCTACCCACCCCGAGTCCCTTAACCCGGAGGTGACCTGCCGACGGGAGCGGGGCTGGCGGGGCACATGCATGGTGCTGGTGTTAACCCCGCAGGGAAACCTACGAGCTCTGGGTTTTATCGTATTTAACTGTTAGAGGACATGCAGCACAGTAAATCTGAACCAAAGGTTTCCTTTTTATATACCTCAGCCACCCCTTTTTTATAGTAACAATAAAATCCCAACGAAACGTAAAAATGTGAGACCCTACTTCCTTTAAAAAAATAAAATTCTTCCGCAGCACGCGCCGGGAGTCCGGGAGCACTTTGGCCAGGAGTCCGGGAGCACTTTGGCCAGGAGTCTGGTTTACCCTGAGCCGAACACTCCATCCAGGCAGTGGCTGGAGGAGGTCCGTGAAGACCAAACCGCCCTCTAGCCGTTTGCGGAGCGTGGCTCAGCGGCAAAGTAGAGGTGGCGTGAAAGGAAACGCACTTCTGGAGAACCCTGCGGGAGGGCAAGCTCGGATATTTACGCTGATAATGAGCTGACGCCCTTGGCCGTGACCTGTGGCTTACAGCCTTTTCAAGTTGCAAAAGCCACATCTGGGATGGTCTTCACACGCCGTGGAATTGCACGTCTCCTGGTGATGCGAAGTGTGAAGGCTGGGGAGTGACTTTCGCCCTCCTTAAAGGATTTCTTTGGTTTTAATAGAAACTTCTTTTCAAACCATGCGGATGGGGTGCCTGTTCCTGATGACACACTGTGAGCCCTCCCTGTTCACAGACCCTACCTGTGCAGGTGCTCTACCCAAAGTGCAGGTGCCCGTTCACCTCCTAAAATGCACCTCATTCATCCTCTGGCGAGAGTTATTCTTAACGTCCGGGCTGCAGGGACTGCTCTTATGCACACGTTTCCGACATTACTGAAACATTAACACAGCAAATGCTACAACCCACCCCTCCCGCTGGTCTCTCCCGTCCTCTGGGGGTCAGTCCTCTCTCGCCTGGCTCCTTAACTTCCTCCACTGCATCCACCTTGCTTTCCCCTCAGGGCTCAGCGGGATGCCCCCCCCCCCCCAGTGGGAGGGAGGCTAGGGGACAACCGGTGGAGACTGGCCTTGAGCAAACTCAGGCCTCCCAAGACATTCCTACCAAGCCTGGGTGGACCCCTCCGGCGAACTGAGGGGGAACGGGCGGAGTTTGGGGGCTGGCACTTAAGAAGCTGAAGAAGTTACGAGCTGTTCATCCAAAAGGCGAAGGGATGTTCCTCAGAGAGGAGGGAGGCGAGGAGACCGAAGAAGAGCATGGCCCTGCAGTACGCGGAGGGGACAAGCCGGTCAGGAGAGGGTACATCCACAACGCTCGAAGCTGCGGATCCCAGATTCCCAAAGCGCCAGGAAGTCCGCGACACAGGCAGAGGCATGTAAGACTCATGGAAGCGGGCTTTCTCCAAGAGTGGAAGGAAAGGCGCTCAGTGTCTGGATTAACAGGCCACGAGAGTAGATTTTAAACACGTGAAAAACAGCCATAAGGTGCCCCGGGGAAAACTAAGCAAGTTGTTTGGAAGCACAGAACCAACACTGACCCTGAGAGCGTAAAGCAAGATTCCCCGAACTCCCGGGACACCCCGGGGGCGGCAGGGAAGAGTCACACCACTCTAGGGGGCGGACTCTAGGAGACTCTAGGGGGCGGACACCCCACAGGGTGTCAGGATTACAGACGCGTTGATCACTGGTCCATTATGCTTGTCCTGATCATACAAAACAATTAAGATAGGGGGGAAAAAACCCAAATTAAATGTCTTAACCTGCGTTGTTCAATTGATTGTTTTCTTTTCTTTCTCTTTTCTTTCTTTTCAACTGGTTGTTTTCACCATCAATGTCTGGGTATACATAGAACAAAGCTTACTCCTTAGATAGTGTTTTCCAAAATGCAGCCCTGTGACCATCTGTGGGCCCCCAAATATTTCAGCAGGTTGCAAGCAGTTTTAAAAAAATAACAGTGTGGAATTGAATGGAACAGAACAGGAATCTGACAACTCCTTGTGTGCGGCAGGGTAAGTGCTGCCGGGTGAAATGTGTGTAAACATAGACTGATCGGAGCGCCATGTAAGACATTTCTTAATGTGGGTCTCCGTCTAAAACGCTTGAACAGCCCTGGTATAAACCAGGAAAGAGGAAGCAAGGACTTCTAAACATAGGTACATGGGGCGCCTGGGTGGCTCAGTTGGTTAAGCAGCTGGCTTTGGTTCAGGTCATGATCTCTGTCTGCAAGTTCGAGCCCCACATCGGGCTCTGTGCTGACCGCTCAGAGCCCGGAGCCTGCTTCAGGCTCTGTGTGTGTCTCTCTCTGCCCTTCCCCCACTTGCACTCTGTCTCTCAAAAATAAGTAAACATAAAAAATATAGGTACACATTTTAAAAAGCCCAATTTAAAAAACTGTTCCTTTTCCTGGAACCTGGAAAAATTTAGATGCATTTTAGGGGGCTCAGAAAACACAGAGGAGTGGTCTGTTTGCAGACAGGCTCTGGCCAGTGCCTCCCTCCTCCTCCCAGACTACACATTATGCAGGACTATCCAGTTCCTGGGTCAATCCTGACATCCATCTTGATTCACAAATCTGAAACACAAACCCTGACTTTCCAACTGAAGTCATAGAGAGCCAGACAGAAACTCATGATTTACATAAAAGCCGACAGAAAACACGGATTCAGTAAAGTAGCTGGTGGAAAAGGGCAGGAAAGGGTCTGCATTTTTATGTGGAGGCAGATAACTATCTAGAAAGAAGACTCTCCATTTTCTCTAACATGTCAGGTCTGTGAAAGCATTAACACCTCTTAAGAAAGGAAGTGGGGGGGGCACCTGGGTGGTTCAGTCAATTGGGCAGCCGACTGCAGCTCAGGTCATAATCTCGCGGTTGGTGGGTTCGAGCCCCACGTCAGGCTCTGCGCTGACAGCTCAGAGCCTGGAGCCTGTTTCTGCTTCTGTGTCTCCCTCTCTCTCTCTGCCCCTCCCCTGCACACACTCTGTGTGTGTGTGTCTCTCTCTCTCAAAAATAAACGTTAATATATATATATGTATATAATTTAAAAAGAAGGAAGTGGGGGCTTGTGATGGGGACATTCTTCAAGCAGCATTTTTTTTGAGAAAATGCTATTTCTTGACCACAGGACTAATGGACTTTCAGAGGAAGAAAGAAAAATACAATAAAGTAAATTTATTGAGACTACTACAGAGACCTGTCCTGTTTTCTCCTCAAAGTAAAATAAACACTAACATAAGAACCGCTTAGAGGATCAAGTAACTCCCTTCCACCCCTAAAGGGATTAAGCAGAGAAACAAGATCCACACAAAGCAAATCGGCCTTAGAAGTTTCTACATTAAACGTCGCTGTCTCTCACTTTGTCCACTTTAAATTAAGATATTTGCTGATTATAAAGACCTATGCACTGCCTTTGCTTTTACCTGTTTTCATGCTCCAAGATCAAATAAATGTTTTTTTGGGGGGGGGAGTGGGGAGAGTCTGAAAATAAGAAAACATGCGTATAACCACACATTCAGCAACTTTGATTTTAGGACGGAAGAATTAGAGGCGTCCGTATCCGTTCCCATTTGATGGACAAACTTAATTAACCTTTGCTACTCTGTTCCAACCTACTGTTTTAGACAAAACTGGTGACCCGCAAACAATATGTTACCATCAGAATCTCAACGGCGGTGACATCGAGAGATATAGCCCTATCAGCAGTATCGGGAAATAAGCCGCTTGGATTAGCCGCCCAAAGAAATATGGATTATATTCATGTCACACATGAGCTGTCAGAAACATTAGGATACTTTTAGCATAAATCAGCAGTGTGAAGGGTGTCTTATGAGGACTGGACGTGACAGACGGCTTGGAGGCCAAGGGGAGACGGTCTGGGGCCACCTGCTACGTGCACACAGTGACACACTTCACCAGAGCGGGTATTAGAAACCCGAACGCAGGCTGGTGACAGCTGAGGGGCATGCCCAGCTCAGGGGTGTCGGCGGCACAGAAGTAACCAAGATGACACAGAAGGACCAGAAATCTGCTTCCCTAAAGGACACAGAAGGGGGGGGGGCAGGATGGTTAACACTGTGGTTAATATTTTGTTAACACTGTGAAGCCATAGGAGTCTCGCTTTTCCCTAATGTCAGGACTCCGAAAACACTACTCAAGATGCACTATGTCCCAGGAGATCCCACGAGACCCGTCGGAAGATGTAAGCATTATCTGACCGCTCTCCAGGCTTCTCGCAAGGAAAACCGAGAAACGCAAGCTGTCCACTAGGGAGGCAGACAGAACGGGAACGGAGGTGCCCTCTACAGCCAAGGAAACCCCAGTTCAAACCCAGCCCCCCACTTAGCAGCTGTGTGAGCCTGAATGTCGGCTCCTCAGCCACAAAAGCTGTAGCAAACCTTGCAGGCTGTGTGGAAGGCCTGAGGAGGCCAGAAGACACCAAGGCTGTTCCCATGACATCTGTCCTGTCACACCTGCCCTGCCCTTCCCCCAGCGTGGCCCTCTCTGTGGGCGCATGGGTGGGATGCTGGTGGTCACATGCAAGGCCCCTACTTTTGGGGTGCTACCAATAACCCCTGAGCCCCCTGTCAGGTATGCCAGGGACGCGGCCACAAAGAGAGAGACAGACACACCTCCGCATCACATGCTTCACGTATTTTAAGTACATAAAACTTTTGTTCGGTATTTGAAAGAAAATTCCGTCCTCTGAATGGTTTCTACTTTTCAAATCTTAAAAAGTTGAAAATCCACCTGTGTCCTATGTAACCACTGTTACATGCAGAGAGAGAAAGAGAAAGAGAGAAAGAGAGAGAGAGAGAGAGAGAGAGAGAGAGAGAGAGAGAGAGAGAGAGAGAACACAGACATTCCTTCAGGATTTTGGGGTTTGGACCATTACTGAAGACATGGGACTGTGTGACTTCCCTTCATGCTCCTGGGATTGGCTGATGAGAACTACCAACTGCCAAAGACAATGCCTGTGAGAAGGAGGCGATGAAAAGGTGTGAAAAACAAAACAAGGGGGTGACCCCTTTTTCCCTGTTTCTCACTCTTGTGAACCCCCTCCCCAGAGGGCGTGCATGGCCAGGGTGATGTCCCCACAGCACCAGGAGCAACCTGTCCTGAGCGTAGGCCGTGAGGGGGCCTACTCTCTGCAGAGAATGTTTAAAAAGCAATGAAGGGGCGCCTGGGTGGCTCAGTCAGTTAAGCATCCGACTCTTCATCTCCGCTCAGGTCTCGATCACAGGGTCATGAGTTCAAGCCCCGCAAAGGAGTCCGCAAACAATAAAACCCACTGAGTCAGTCTGCTCTGAACTGTCACAATCCAACGGCAATTCTGAACTACAGCAGTGACGAAATCCCGGCCCCACCCTGCCCTGCGCCCAGCGCACCCCTGCACAGGGACATCCCAGCCCTCCCCAGGAGAGCCCCAGCCACCAGCACAGCAGCCATCAGAGAATGACGTGCGTCCAAGTTCCCTGTGAGCCAGTACTGGGGGTGGGAGAGGCTGGCACAGTGCTGGGGGCGGAGCTAGTCCTCAGCACATGAACAGTCGTGAATGAGGGAATGAATTTCTCTAGACGCTCTGTAATATGATGGAGATTTCTCAATGGTATTATTTTTTTAGGATTTTATTTTTAAGTAATCTCTACATCCAATGTGGGGTTGAAACGCATAACCCCGAGATCAAAAGTCACCTGCCTTACCAATTGAGCTGGCCAACCAGGCACCCTGGAGAATTTTCATAACCTTATTCTTTTTACCCTTCAACGGTCATGTTCCTAACATGGTTTTTTTTGTTTTTGTTTTTTAAATAGGGCAAACCAGCCTCTGTTACACATTCCCTTGGTTTGGGTCTTTATTCACTTAATGAGAGACACTTAACCAGTCAAGGACCAAATTTGTATCACATTCACATCTGCTTTGGGGGAAAAAAAATTCTAAGCTAACAGATAAGATTTTGGCCATGGGCCCAACCAAATCAAATCTGAAAGCTTTCAAAAACTGTGATCTAATTATCTGGTTTTCAAGCAGATTCCAGAATCCCCAAATGACTGTATTATTTACTAACCTGATGCTGCCGTGTCAGAGATCAGGTTGTATAACCAACTTGCAACAGACTGATCACGTGTTCCTTTCTGCCTCTGACCGAATAGGGAGCAGCCCCTGGGGTCCACCAGCCTGGTGCAAGTTTTCCAACTCAGTCCAGATCAACCTGAACTTGTAACGGAAATGAACTTGTAGGTCTCCCTGGGGCTCCTAAAACCCAAGGAGACACTCCAGTTGGACTGTCTAAACGCTGCCAGACCCCTCCAGCCAGGCCGAAAAACCGACCGTTAACGACGTTCAGGACCAAGCCCCGGCCAGAGATGTTCTTGGGGTCAGAGCCGCCTGCCCCGCGGGCCAGGTTTCCGGAGCCCAATCCCGCTTCCTTCTGTCGATCGCACATTTTCAACCCAAATGCTCTGCAGGAAGGCCTGCTCCGCACCTGCTGCAGGTAAGAGACGCTCCTGCCTCAGCTTCCTTCGCGCCATCTGTCCGGCTTCGGCATCTGAAATGCCCACCACCTCCCTCAGCTCTGCTCCAGACCCGGAGCCACCCAGCAGCACTGTCACTGCGGCCCGACGCCTACAAGCAATGTCCTTGCGGCGGGATCCAAAGCATGCACGCCACTGAACGTTCCTAATCTGTCAAACCAAACAGGGATTCTTCAAGGATGGAACCAACACCAGCTGACAGCTGTCGGGACCGTCACGTGTAACTGTCTAAAATGAGACCAGACAGCAGCTCCTTTGTGGAAGTGCCTGTGAGCAAGGTGGCGGTTTAGAGAAGTCAGGACTCGCTCACCCAGGCTGCAGGGCTCTGGGGAGCCACCGGAGCCCCCTACACCCCTGCTGCCGCTGCGCTCAGTGCTGTGGCCAACAGACGTCTGCTCCCCTCTGGATTGGGGGCGTGCTGCAAAAGCCAAGAGCACTAGGGTCACTGTTTTTCCTTAAAAGAGAAGAATCTCCGGATGAAGTGTGCTTGAGAGGAGAAAGTTACAAATTCGCCTTAGGTGTGACAGGCCGCTTGAGGGCAAGTTCCTAGTAGAGGCCATGTGGCCCCCCAAACTTCGATGAGCCGCACACCCTCCTTTCACTGGCTTTGAACTTTCAGAGGTTGGGGGCGTCTGGGTGGTTCAGTCGGTTAAGCCTCCGACTTCGGCTCAGGTCACGATCTTGCAGTTCACAAGTTCGAGCCCCGCATCAGACTGTGCTGATGGCTCAGAGCCTGGAGCTTGCTTCACATTGTGTCTCCCTCTCTCTCTGCCCCTCACCCCCTCAAAAATAAACAAATATTAAAAAATAAAATTTAAACTTCCTGAGGCATGTGATGGCTTTTATGTTCCCTGAAATGTTAAGATTCTCCAAGACCGGCCCTCTGCCCCAGCGGAGGCCTCCCCCCTCGCCCCCCGAGACAGCAAGGCCTGCTGCGGGTGCATGGGAAGGGGTCTCCCAGAATGCTGGGCATTCACAAAGCTGCCATAGAAAGGAAGAAAAAGACCAAAGCACTCTCCCTGTAAGGAGTTAAGCTGAGCGTTAAGTCGACAGGATCACTGAACGAAGCCGATGAAGGCCCAGGGAACCTTTCGGTTGTCATGGTGACATGGTGCCCACATTTCCAGACTCCGGACTGCAGGCCAGCATGATGGGAGAGACAGGGAGGGGGAGGGTGGGTGCTCCTGAGTGAGGGCGTTCGCACAAGAAGAAATCCGCCGCCTAACAGGATTTCATGTTTACCACATGTTAGAAGGGCAGTCTCAAAAAAAAAAATTTTTTTTTAAAGTAAGCTCTGCACCATTTATGGGACTTGAACTCAAAAACCTGAGATCAAGAGTTGCATGCTCTTCTGACTGAGCCAGCCACAAGTGTCCCTAAGAACAATTTTTTTAAACTGAATAGCTGAGCTTTAAGAAAAACTCACTTGTCCTGGGGCACCTGGGTGGCTCAGTCGGTAAGAATCTGACTTCAGCTCAGGTCATGATCTTACAGTTTGTGGGTTCAAGCCCCGCGTGGGGCTCTGTGCTGACAGCTCGGAGCCTGGAACCTGCTTCAGATTCTGTCTCCCTCCCTCTCTGCCCCTCCCTGCTTGTGCTCTCTCCTCTCTCGCTCTTCCAAAATAATGAACATTAAAAAAGAAACCTCACTTGTCCTTATTTCCCTCACTTCTCTGTAACCAGCACGGGGAACATCCCACACAGACGACAGGGAACCGCTAGACACGCTCCCAGTCAAATGAGGAACAGCGGGACTCCAACACACATCACGAGGGTGGAAGCCGAGTAACGCACTAGGAAACGGAGAGACCTGGAGGTGTACAGGGGAGGTATTTTTCTGAATCTGACCTAGATACCCCGAAATAAGCAACTAGAAAATTACTAGAATTACAGAGATCACAAAAGTAGCCAGATACAAAATAAATATACCCCATCAGAGCAATGAAACCTGTAACACTTTCTTTTTAAAAATTTAATTTAGGGGCGCCTGGTGACGCAGTCAGTTGAGTGTCTGATTTCGGCCCAGGTCATGATCTCACGGTTCGTGGGTTCAAGCCCCGCGTCAGGCTCTGTGCTGACAGCTCTGAGACTGGAGCCTGCTTTGGATTCTGTGTCTCCTTCTCTCTCTGACCCTCCCCTGCTCACGCTGTCTCTCTCTCTCCTCAAAAATAAATAAAACATTAAGAAAAATACAAAATAAATTTAAAAATTTTAATTTAGTTTGTTTGTTTTTATTTTGAGAGAGGATGCATGGCACGGAGGAGGGGCAGACAGAGGGAGAGAGAAAATCCCAAGCAGGCTCCACCCTCGCAGGGCTCGATCTCACACACTGAGATCATGACCCGAGCTGAAATCAAGAGTGGGCTACGTAACAGCCTGAGCCACCCAGGCACCCTGAACCCGTAACACATTCAGTCAACACAAACTTAGATCTAATTCCCCTTTAAGAAACCAAATAAAGGGTGTTAGCGCTTATAGCCCAGGGCAAGTACCGAATCTATTTTAATTACCTTTTCCTAAGGAAACAAATTACTTTAAATATTTTAAAGTGTCTCTGTTCTTATAGATTCTCCTGTGTCTGCTTGCAAACTCTGTCATTTTTTCCTCCTAGAGAAAGAAGGCAGTTAGCGTCCACCTGCCATCGGAGAGTGGCCAATCACCAGCTTGCTCTAAACAGGGACGCTTAGGCTAGTTGAGCCTGCTGCCACGGGTGACAGTTTGGACCCGACAGCCTTGTTGATCCCAAGACTCTGTACAGAGAGCCTCTGACCAAAGGCAGGAGGCCGGGCCGGGGCCTGGCTCTCCTCTGACCGGCGGCGTCCCGCAGATCACTTCCACCTTCTCAGCTCGCAGTCCCCCAGGAGTCTGAGGGGGCCTGATGCGCATCATCCTGGGGTCCTGACGGTTCCACGTGGAGGTCTGAGGCAAACACAAAACCTTATCTGAAGTCTGCGTCATCTTAAAAACTGCAATGGCGGTGCGCCTGGGTGGCTCAGTTGGTTGGGCGGCCGACTTCAGCTCAGGTCGTGATCTCGAAGTTTGTGAGTTTGAGCCCCACATCGGGCTCTGTGCTAACAGCTCAGAGCCTCCAGCCTGCTTCAGATTCTGTGTCTCTTTGTCTCTCTGCCCCTCCCCTACTCACGCTCTGTCTCTCTGTCTCTCAAAAATAAACATTAAAGAAACATTAAAAAAAAAACCAATGGGGATGCCTGGGGTGGCTCAGTCGATTAAACGTCTGACTCTTGATTTCAGCTCAGGTCATGATCTCATGGTACGTGAGTTTGAGTTGTGCATCAGGCTCTGTGCTGACACCATGGAGCCTGCTTGGGGTTCTCTCTCTTCTTCTCTCTGTGTCCCTCCCTCCCTCTCTCAAAATAAATACACTTAAAAACTGAAATGGATTTTGCATTTTACTGCCTTCTCTCTGACATAGTTTTCTTTTAATTTAGGAATTTTTTTAAATAATGACTATAGGGGCGCCTGGGTGACTCAGTTGGTTGAGCGTTTGACTTTGGCTCAGGTCATGATCTCGCAGTTTTTGAGTTTGAGCCCAGCACTGGGCTCTGTGCTGACAGCTCAGAGCCTGGAGCCTGCTTCGGATTCTGTGTCTCCCTCCCTCTCTCTCTCTCTGTTCCTCTCCCACTCCCACTCTGTCTCTCTCTGTCTCCCTAAAAAATAAATAAACATAAAAAAATGACTGTTGGGGGCGCCTGGGTGGCTCAGTTGGTTGAGCGTCCGACTTTGGCTCAGGTCATGATCTCATAGTTCGTGGGTTTGAGCCCCACATCGGGCTTTGTGCTGACAGCTCAGAGCCTGGAGCCTGCTTCGGATTCTGTGTGTCCCTTTCTCTCTGCTCCTCCCCTGCTCATGGTCTTTCTCTGTCTCTCAAAAAGAAACAGATGTTAAAAAATTTTCTTTAAATAAAAAAAAAAGACTATTAATTATAATTGTCTCCCTGGGAACAAGAGCCGGGTCCGAGCCACGTGCAGCACCCCCAGGGCTGCTGCTGCCCCCACCCGGCACACGCTCAACACGTCACTGCCTCTCAACCTTCCGGCTAACAGGTTGTTCTCATGCTGGAAACACGAATGAAAAGAGAAGGCAGTGTGAAAAGCCGGGCCCCATCAGGCCGCTCGCTGTGGGACAGCGATCATCACCCGGTGGCTTGAATGGGCAGGGGCTTGTGCAAGGCGCTGCGGGCCCTCTGGCCCCGCCAAAGGTGTGGGAGGGCCATCCTAGGAATGCCACAAGGGGGCGCCGTCTCTGGTTTCTGCCAGACTCTGGCTTCCTTATGCAGAGGATCCCCAACCTCCTGCCTCATTTTCCAGGTGGTAACAGCAGCCTTCCCTCAAGACCCACTTTGTCCACTGGTTCGGTGGTGGGTCCCTAACACACAGCAGGATGTCCGTGCGTGTTTCCTTAGTAAGCGAATGCATCCCATCAGGTGCATAACCGGGCAGCCCTGTCACAAGACCTCTCAGACTGAGCCCAGAGTCACCCGCAGAAGGAACAAAGTCGCCCGTGTCGTCATTCTGGCCACACCTAAACCCTGTGTGTCTACACATCTGGCGACACCAGCTTCTGAAAGGCGACCGAGAGGTGGCCAGCCAGAGGGGCTGCAAGGAGATCCCAGGTACAGCCCCGAGTCCTCCCGTATTTATTTCTGCTCACTTGATATGCACCTCTCCCTTGTCAACCTGGTACAACATGTTTATTTAAGAGATAATGTTGCCGTGGAGGAGTGCACAAGGCAATAAACAGCTTTTGCAGGCAATTAAATGCAGAAGTGAAATTGAGCCGCTGGTCAGCGGAACCAGCCATTCATCCTGAGTCTGTTCCAGTGTCACAAATGTTATTCCTGTTTCACAACAGGACAGGAATCTATGATTGGGCCACAAATCTCCGGAGGCGGGAGGCAGCCCAGAAACGATTACGCAGCTCTTGGCGTGCGGGGCATTGCCGCGAGGGAGTCCCGAGCTTCTGGGACGCGGACCCAGCACGCTGCTCTATTTCCTTTCCTAGACTTCGCACTTAGTAGGTGCTCTGTGATTATGTGTGGCTTGCTTGATTTTAGAGGGACCCTTACGGGAGGTCTCACCATTACAATAAACTCTATGACTACTTTCCTGCAAACAGTTCAACACCCTCCCTGCCAGCTTTAAAATACTAGGATGATCTCCACGTCCACTGGTTTGCTTCTCGGAGTCAGAAAGGAGCTCTTGGTTGAAAAGCATCCCGCTGCTCCCCCACCCGACCCCCACACATGGACATACCCGCAGCAAGGGAAGGGGGGACTAACAGAATGGGGACTCGCTCCGTTGAGAAAGTCGACGGAGATGCTGCCTGAGATCCGGGCCCCGTGCGCTGAGCCGGGTCAGACCGAGGAAAGAGGCAGTCGGGGGAGATGAGCACAGTCTGGCGTACCTTCCACGAAGGGCACATGAGGCAAGGCCACAATCAAGGAGGCACCCCGTGCTGTCCTCCCCTGGGGGTGCTTCCAGCAGGGGGGAGCAAGAGCACAGCCAGAGCACCTTCCAGAAACAGCGGGGTTGGGCCCAGACGGCTGTTCCCAACTCGTCTGCCCCAACAATGTGGTCAAAAAGTGAGCCATCTAGGGGCCCCCCGGGTGGCTCAGTCAGTCAGGCGTCTGACTGTAGCTCAGGTCATGATCTCATGGTTCATGAGTTCAAGCCCCACGCTGGGCTCTGTGCTGACAGCCCAGAGCCTAGAGCCTGCTTCAGATTCTGTGTCTCCCTCTCTCTCTGCCCCTCTCACGCTCTGTCTCTCTTAAAAATAAACATTAAAAAAAGTGAACCACCTAGTTCCTTATTAAGAGCAATAATGCTTACCAGTTTTAAGTATTATGTGTAGGCGTTCACCATTTAACTAATACTGCTTGTAACCCACACATTGTAACGTGTTGCACCACTGTGATTTCTGTCTGTGCTTCTGGTTTTCCACCTGCTGCGTGGAACACGTTCTTCCCCAACCCTGATAAAATCACTACACGTACGTTCCCACCTGGTCCATACTCCCATCTCACAGTCTTTTAATACGAAAATGCGCCCTTAGGTGCAGCCTATCTTGTCACAAAGGGGGTCTGAGATAGTGACTCAAATACATCCGAGCAGAAGGCTGAAAATTGGGTAGATTTTTAAAAATGATGATTAGTGAGAAGCACTGACCGCCACCAACACGGGCACGGCACTTGCCAGGGCGCCAGAAACTCCGCAGGCACTAACCCCCCGGCTCCCGCCGTCATGATGCCGGACGGGGGCAGACAGCAGCTCTCCCAAGGCGGCACTGCGCCCGCTACACGGACCGAAACAGGGAGACGTGGAGGCTGTTGTGCGTTTTGCTCCAGGCTCGCAAACACTGAGGAGTGAATACGGATCTTCCTCCCAGGGTTCCCCCAAACCAACAGACCTGGCTTCCCGCCCAGGCTCTGTCGTCAACACACTGCGGCTGTGGAGCACACCCCTTCAGCTCCAGACCTCAGTTTTTCCTGCAGCAGAATGGGGTGAACTGGAGCTTCGTAAGACCCCCTGCACCGATGGTCACCTGCCATTCTGCAAAGTGACGGCTTAGGCCTGTGCTGGGTCTTGCGTTCACGAGTTTATTTCCCAGAGAACTAACGTTTGTCGGCATCACAACAGGTTATGTGACACTGCACGTGTGTCTACACAGGCTTTGCCAAGAATCACACTCACAGATTCCAAAAGCAACTTTCAGACAGCGGGGCATTCAGCGTACTTTACACACTAACTGCCAAGACCACGTGTTTCAAGAAAGCTTCAGAGGCCCCCTTCTCGGCCATCCGAAGTAACCACACATCAGCACTGTTCCAGAAGCTTCTGCATTTTTCCAACCTCCACAAGAGGAGAAAGGAAATCAGAAGAGGACTCCAAGAAGATCCTCGATGGAAAGCAAAGCACGTAGGTAGGAATTCTGAGTCCTGACGAACTAAAGACGACCTTGGTATTCAGACTCACAGCAGTTTCCGTGGCTCTGAGTTTAGAGCCGACCCAGTGATAACCTAACGGTGCTGAGAAACACCGCAGAATTCAGATTCGAACTCCAGCTGTCCTGTGGAGTGACTGTGTGACCATGGGTAAGTCAGCTTATCTTACTTACATGGGTAAGTAAGGCTCTGGGTCTCAACGTCCTCACGGTACAAAGCAGACAACACGATCCTCGTTCTGGGGCTTCGAGGAAGGCGCACTGCTCAGCAAATGCTAGCGGTCATGACTCGGGCATTACTAAGAGGAATGGGCACCAACCACAGTAGCAGAGAAGGACCTACTTCCGCAAAATAATTTGTTACATGAGAACATATCACCAACAGCGACTGCAAATAAAACGTCTTAAGCTCAGCCTTCCAGGAAAATAAACTATATGTTAAACAGTGCCTCGGCAGTGCTAGAGGAGGAAGCACGAACAGTACCAGGCTGCCTGTCCCCCCAGGACTAAGAAGGTGCAGGCCCCTGCCCTCCGGGGACTCTCTCCTCGCACACGGCACCTGAGGCATCTCTCCAAGGCCGGGCAGTGATGCCGCCTGAGGCAGCCCTCTCTTCCCGGCCGCCCCCGCAGAGGGTGGACTTAGGAAGAGACCTCCAAGGAGCTCCAAGACTTCCGCCACACCCTCCCCAGGCTCTCTGAGCAGTGGAAGAATAAACCTTCCTGTGCCAAGCGTCACATGTCTGCATCATATCTGCCCGCTGGAAGATTCTGGCCAGGCGGACGTCTAACTTTGCCTGCCTCTTTCTCAGAGAACACGATTTTCCCCTCCTCCTTCTTCTCATGAGTCAACACGTTCACAGATCGGTCCTACTTTTATACCGTTAAAGCCTGGAAGTTGCCGGAAAATCAGGACACTCCGGTGGAGTCCCTGGTGTCTGGGACTCTGCAGGATGCGCTGGTGTTTTCAAACTACGAGATACTTCTTTCTCCTTCCAGAGAGGAAAGTCTCTGATAGAAATCACCCTAAAACATGCCCCCAATAATTAAGTCTCGCTGGCCCTCTAGAAGGCCGGGAGGGGTCCAGGGGGAAGATCTAGAAACCATTACATTCCTTTGCACTCACATTACGCCCACATGCTTGAAGCTCTCTTTTTAACAAGTATGATTCTAAAAATGAAACGTGTGGAAAACTTACGACAGTGGGTCCCCCAGGGGACTAGAGGGGACGTATGAATAGGCTGAAGAAGTCTGATCCCTAAGGGGAGCAAGGGAATCCAAAAAGTGGGGCTGCGTGAAAATTAACAACTTGCCCACACCTAAAAAAATGCAAAATGGAATCGAATCGCTCAGAGGGAAATTTCAACGTACGTTTTTTAAAAGCGGGCCTGAGAAGGTCAAAGTTTTGCCCTGAACTCCCAGATACACACGTCCCATTGTGTGGAATCAAAGCCCAGCTGAGAAAGCCCGAGTGCGGTAGCTGTAGCCCGAATAAGAGCACTTCTCCCAGAATCCTGACGCCTACGCCTGGCGGAGGCCCAGGGGTGGGTGTGGGCGCTCGTGCCTGGCGTGGTGACCCAGCCTGTGGACGCTTTCGTGCCTCCAATCTGAGCCCAACAGCTCTAGAGAATCACCCCTTCCCTGACAATGCAGAACGCTTCGTGTGACCCCAGATGTTAATGTAAAGGCTCTTGAAGGCCACACTCAGGCATATGAAAGCTGACCTTCATTCCCAGCTCCAAAACAAAGCACCTAACTTGGCTCAGAACATGGACCTAACTCCTTTTCTTACCTGGCTTCCAGGGGCACACACAGGTGATAGCACTTGTCCCTTCCAGGGTGCAAGCTCATCACTAAGATTACTGGCGCCCAGAAGGCTGCCCCCAGCGTTTTCTAAGCTGCTCCACAAGAGTGGGGTGAGGCTCCAGGAGGGGAGCCCCTGGTGAATCTGCCTCCGGCCAGCTGCGTGTTTACACAAAACGAGAGCGAAAAATGAGAGAAGTAAATGCAAACGAACACACGCATCCCTTCACCCTGCACAGTTCCCACAGCCGGCCTCTGGGGTCAACGCCGCGTCACGGGGGAGTGAACGTGTCTCTGAACACGGCTGGCAGTCTGTGCACACGACGTGTGCTGAGCTGGTCGCCGTGTGTGCGTGTGCATGTCCTGGACAGATCCCGTCACTCTGGGTGACGTCTTACCTGCCACTGGTTTCCGGGCTGGCCAGGCACGTAGGGAGCCGGGAGGCTCCGGAGGCCGCTCTTCACGGGGGACCCCCCGAGGGGGCTCCCCACGTCCCCGGAGGAGGACTCTGCGGCCAGGGCCATGGAGTACTGCGGGTAGTTGTACAGATTGTTGTAGTAAGGGAACAGAGACGGCTGGTAAAAGCTGCTGTAGTAGGTGGAGTCAGAAACCAGGTCAGGTGCGTTCTCCACGTGCCCCCTGCTGGCCACGGCAGGCATATCCTGGATGACCAGGCGTCCCTCTGGAAAGAAAACACAACACGGTATTCACATGCGGGTGCCCACAACTCCGCCTCACGGCCTTCCTCATCTGCAAACTACAGAGCAGAGCAAGGCTCCGGAACGCCCGGCCTCCTCCCACGGCCAGAATAAGGGACAAGTTTCTAAGGCTGGCAGAACTGGGGACGCTGGCAGGCCCCTGCCGAGGCTTTATTTTCACTGAGAACCAAAAACATGTTAGTGACATGAAGCTTGGGCAGGCCTAACGTTGACCCAGGAAATTCTACCCCAGTGTTAGGAAATCGGAGATCAAATCTAGTTAAGTTGGAAGTTAGCGGCATCATTTTTACAACAAAATTAATTGCACTTTACTTTCAATAAACTAAATAGAAAAATCCCAGTGTCCAAATGACGGTAGCCACATAGACATGTCAACGAGCCAAAGCAAAAGGCTAAGAGTTTCAAACATTGTTTCCTTAATTTCCTCCCACAGCTGACAGTGTACCCTTCAGAAGTCTTGACATTGGCATCAAGCAGGGGTAGAGAAACGTCTCCTGCAAAAGGTCAGTTAATTCAGGTCGTTCAACTGCGGAATACCCAGACTGCTGAGTGGTCATGTTGCAATAAAACTTTATTCACAAAGCCAAGCAGTGGGCCGAGGTAGCCTAACGGGTGTAGTTTGCCAACCCCGTGCCTAGATTTTAAACTCTGTCAATTCGTAAACAAGCAGACTCCTAAATCCTCTCTCCAAAGGACATCCATCACGCCATGTTCTAAGAGGCGGTCCAGGAGCCTGAGATGACTGAAGGGGTCAGGATGGCCCTGCCCGGGGAGTCTGCGGTCTAGAACGAGGCATGTGACGGGATTACAAATGCCAACAAGGATTATCACCCAGGAATAGCCATAGACTTTAACGGAAATCCAAAGGCTGGAGAAAGGTTGCAGAGCCTAGAAGGGGCTGCAGAGACCTTCATCCAAGCTGTAGTTTAAGGGAGGAGCAGAGAGAGGTGCAAACTGAGAAAGCGTTGAGAAAATGACAACAAGGACCAAGGCACGGGAGCGGGAAAGCGGGGGGAGGGCGTGCGAGCGCTGGGCAGGGCCGTGGGGCTGAAGAACGGGGTGCACGGGGTGCACGAAAGGGAACAAGGGGCAGAGAGGGAGCAGAGGAGCGGAAGCCTCCGGCCGGCCCTCCAGACCCCGCAGCATGTGAGGACTCCTGAGCCAGGAGTGGAGGGTCAGCACTGTGTTCCCGAGTGACACCTGATGGCAATCTGAGGGCAAGTGAAGGGAAGAGAGACCTCAAGACCGTGAAGGGCAGCGAGGGGCCTGAGCCACGGATGGGGGGCAGGATTCGCAGAAAAGGAGGGGCTGGCTGGACGTCCACCTGGAACGGAAGGAGGACGCAGGAGGAGGCACAGAGGCCCACCTGGGGGGGAGCGGGGAGCCTGGGTGGTTGGGAGGGGGAGGTGGGGAGCTGTGCTGATCCGCAGGCTGGAGGCACTTGCCAGCGATGAGAGAGGGTGGAACTGGCAGGTGTGCCCCTGGCAGAGGAGAGGCTGGACACTGAGATCTGGGGGCCCCGGGGGTGCTGGCTGCCTCTGGGGAGAGGAGGAGGGAGTTGTTATAAAAGATCACGATCTGGGAGAAGAGAAAGGAGCCAGGGGTGGAGCCCAGGAGAACCAAGGACAATGTCGTGGAGGCCAAAGCTGATGTGGATCCTGGAGGGGCCAGCATGCCTTGCCAAGTGCTGCTAAGAGATCAGGCAAATCAGTTCTAGAAAAAAGAACCAACAGAGGGTTAGGTCTTAGGGCCTCGTGAGTTTTGCAGGAGACGGAGGAGCAAGTAGGCAGTGAGGAAACCAGGCCCACTGGGCACGGCCAAGAGCCTTCTCTTCGCCAGAATGTAGGTGCAGCCAGCAGGCGCCAGGGCTCCCGCCCCCGGGGCGCCCCTGGACCTAGCACACCGCAGGGCCCGCAGTGGTCAATTATTTCCCCAAACAGATCCGTGAGTCGTGGTTTTCCAAGTAGCCAGGCCTCAAAAAAAAATGTGAGGAAGACACAGAAGCTCCAAGGAGCAATACAACGTCCTTTTGTTTTTAAACCACAGAGAAGGGCTGAGCACGCACAGGTGGGAGAAGACAGAGACTCCCCGACGGGCCAACACGTGGCCCCGGGCAGGGGCTCCGTGTGTCCCTGGCTGAATACGGAAGGAAAAGAGAAGATACATACGCAAGGGCACCTCTAGAAGGGATTTTTACAGCCCACACTTTAACGTCAGGGCTAACGTGTCCTTCCTCCGAAACGATACCAAATCCACCCACCTGAGACTCCTCACAACCTCTGTCAAGCCACTATTTTATTATACTTCTTTCCTTCCTTCTCGCCTCTTCGCAGCTAAGGAGATGAGAAATTCCCATTCCATTATTCCGCGCCGCATCTGGAGAAGGCACACGCCCTTCTCTCCTCTTGAACTCCCCCGCTTTCTCTTATTTTTTTTTTACTCCAAATTTTTTTTTAATTTTTAACATTTATTCATTTCTGAGAGAGCATGAGTGGGGGAAGGGCAGAGAGAGAAAGAAAGAGAGAGGGAGACACAGAATCCAAAGCAGGCTCCAGGCTCTGAGCTGTCAGCACAGAGCCCAACGCGGGGCTTGAACTCATGAACCATGAGATCATGACCTGAGCCAAAGTCGGACGCCCAACTGACTGAGCCGCCCAGGTACCCCTCTCTTATTTTGAACACCAATTGGGTGGCATCACAGGTGGTTTCCAGTAGCTAATTATTTTGTGTTTAATGTGTCTTCACATTTTCCTGATGATGTAAGCAATACAAGTTTTGTGAAAATGACAAATTATATGGATCTGGAAAAAACCAGATATCCTTCTGGACCTGCTCTTCAAAAGCAGGGTTCTCAGTTAAAAAAAAAAATACATTCACAGGTAAAGAACTAAAAAGAAACCCAAGGGAGGGAGCTGGGCGGCTCAGTCAACTGAGCTCCCGACTCTTGATTCAGGCTCAGATCATGATCCCAGGGTTGTGGGATGGAGCCTGACATCAGGCTCCTCGCTGGTCATGGAGGCTGCTTAGGATTCTTTCTTTCTCTCCCTCTCTCTCTTTGCTCCTCGCTCCTGCTTGCTCACTGCCCCCCGCCCCCCATAATTTTTTTTGAAGAAGAAGAAACCAGGGACACCAGGATTCTAAGATTAGGACACGGGTTCATGAATTTCTGTATCACCATTACTCAGGACTTCTTATCAGGCCTCAGTTTTATCCAGCAATATGATGTCAGTAGTAATTCTCACGGTAACAAGAGAAGGGCTTCCACAAACTGCGCAGTTAGCCTCAGATGAAGTGCGAGGTCAGGTCAGAGCTGCGTGTGATCCGCTGACGATGCCGTCACATCCCCACTTACCTGTATTTTACTTCCTCTTTCAGATAATACTGCCCTTGAAAACTAAACTAAGAAACATGTTGGAAAAGTTTCATTTCATACCAGTATTTATTTAATAAAAACTATTTGAGCTTTCTAAGAGTAGGTGCCTAAATTCTTTACAATCCTAAGATGTTTAAGCACACTTAAAAAGTGACACTTAAGCTTTTTTTAATGTTTATTTAGTTTTGAAGGAGAGAGACACACAGAGCATGAGTGGGGGAAGAGCAAAGAGGGAGGGAGACACAGAATCTGAAGCAGGCTCCAGGCTCTGAGCTAGCTGTCAGCACAGAGCCCGATGCGGGGCCCGAACCCACAAACCGTGAGATCATGACCTGAGCCGAAGCTGGACGTTTAACCGACTGAGCCACCCAGGCGCCCCAAAAAGTGAGATTTTAAAAAGCTCTTAAGCACATGTGGAACTACCACACCCTGTCGTTTGTAAACCTCACATTTTAAAGTGCACATCAAAACTCTTGGTCAATGTTCAGAACAGTCATGACCCCCCAGCCTCCAGGTGCTACTGGTACACAGAAAGTCCCCAAGGTCGAAATAAGTGTCCATCAAACAACAGGTGTCTAATTCGGTGATGGTCACAGTGTGACCTTGAATCGGCAGCATCAGCCCACCTGGGAACTTGCAAAACCGCACACTCTGGGACCCCACCACACCCACCGGACTGAGGGCTGGGCCCGGCAGTCCTGAGTTTTCACAAGGCGTTCGGAAGGCTCCGACGCACACACAGATCGAGAATCTAGTCTACCTGGGAGACTCGAAGCAACTGCCCCTGGAGCCATCCCTAGACATGTGACCCCTGACCGCGCTGCCCTGATGCTCCTGACTGGCTCTCAAATAGGAGCGAACAAATAAACGCCAGCGGCCCCCAACTGCTGCGGCGCTCGGGTCACAGGTGGTCTCTACATGGCCGCTCGAACAGCTCAGATTCTCGCGGGACACGCCCAGGCTTTCTTCGTGTATTCAAACCACAGAAACTTAATTTCTTTAAGTGCTTCTTCCCCCTGAAAAACTTAAATATTCCACATAGGGCTTCTGGAAAACCAAGAGAGGTGGGTAATGGAAAAATCATTTATTCTTGACCTTAAGTTGTACTTTTTACTTGTATCTGGCTCATTCATTGTTTACCTAAAAGCACTATGTCCAAACCTTGGCTTTAGATGCAAAAGGCACAAAGAAATATTCAAAATGTTTCATTTCTCTTTTTCATTTTCTAAATGTTTATTTATTTTTGAGAGACAGAGCATGAGCAGGGGAGGGACAGAGAGAGAGAGAGAGAGAGAGACGAAGACAGAATCTGAACCAGGCTCCAGGCTCCGAGCTGTCAGCAAAGAGCCTGGTGTGGGGCTTGAACTCACGGACCGTGAGATCATGACCTGAGCAGAAGTCGTCGGAGGCTTAACTGACCAAGCCACCCAGGCGCCCCAGAATGTTTCATTTCTTAAGAGTGTGCCACAGATTCGGGGAAAACAGGCGCAGCCTGAGACACGGTGACAGCACAGGTGGATGTCGCCCTCAGCAGAAGCAGTGGAGCCGGGAGCCAGGACGGAGGGGCTTTAGAGAGGAGGGTGTGGGAACACACTCGAAAGAACGACAACAGCAGGACCCTGGAGCAGGGACGGCGAGCAGACGAAGAGGAGCCTGGCCGCAGCAGACACTTCACGTCAAGGGCCCACAGATAATAAGAATGGGAAGCTGTCTTGGCTCAAACTGTGGAAGGCCTTGGAGGCAGATGCCAGTCAAGGACTTCCCATTTCTTCTCAAGCTACAGGGCATCAGTGAAAGTTTTCAGAGGAAGGGAGTAACATAAAAACGTTTTAGGAAAATGGATCCAAGCACAGAACAGATCAAGGAGACTAAGGAGGCAGGAATTTAGACTATTCTAGAACATTCTATGCTGTATATGCATATATGGTCTAGACATTAGTATACTCTAGATTCCTTAGTTTCTTTAATTTTTTAAAGTTTATTTATTTTGAGGGGGGGTGCACACGCACGTGCGCGAGTGGGGGAGGGGCAGAGAGAGAGACTCCTAAGCAAGCTATTAGCTTAGCACAGAGCCTGATGCGGGTCTTGAACCCACCCAACCGTGAGACAATGACCAGAGCTGAAACAGAGTTGGACGCTTAACCGACGGAGCCGCCCAGGTGGCCCTATACGAGGCTCTTTATATACCCCAGGCCTGAACCGGTAATTATGAGCTTCTACAGGGAGGCTGTAGTAATGGGGGGAAAATAAAACTGCATGAAAGTCACTGGCATGTCTGTGTTCTAGGCATTCCCTTCAAATGGCCAAGTTACACCGCTGATACCCTGGTCACCCAGGACCCCGGGAAGCCACCCAGCTCCCCTATCTGACCCTTGTTGAACTGCTGAGTGATCAGGTGGCACTCCAGCCTGAGAAGGCACACAGAGATCTCCCCCAGGCTGAGGGAGAGTGAGAACAAGCTGAGCTCGCCCCCCCTCTGACCTCTGCCACCGCAGAGTTCCCAAAGAGTAACTAAAGACCTTCTCTTGAGTGCCGGGGTGGCGGTGCCAAAGCTGGGAAGTCAGGCAAAGTGTCGCTACTTGGCAATAAACCCGAAGGTAAGATTTACAACGCATAAGCCAGGAAATAGTTAGACTAGCCAGACAATATTTGAAATGTATACGTATGTGTATATTCAAGAAGCGTTTTCCCACGTACAAACTCTAGGCTACTCCTAACCCTTTTCTGAGTCACAGGAAAAAAAAGAAAAGTGAATATTGACAGCTGGTGAATTCCTCCTGCTCCCCCCAGGCCTGACACACACGGTGACGGGGACATTTTAACTGCACGGCCAGCATGACGGAGCACAAAGCCAGCGGAACATCTTAACGAGTCTGCTGAAAATTCTGAAGCTGGATCTCATGATTTGTTTTTCTAGGATACACACTGGCCAAGATGACTTTAGGACGGTATTAGTAATAACAGAAGCCACAGCAGCACTGCTTTTCTCAAGAGAATGTGGTAGCTTTCTTTTTTTTTTAATGCACATTTTTTTTAAGTTTTATGTATTTAAGTAATCACTACATCCAACGTGGGGCTCGAACTCGCAACCCCGAGACCAGGAGTCCTGTGCTCTTCTGCCTGAACCAGCAGAGCGCCCCGGGAACGTGCTAGCTCTCCTAACCAGCGGCCCACGTACAAATCATCAACCTGTAGGTCTCTGCCAAGACGCCAGTGGCAGAGTGAAGCCAGACCTTCTAAGAGCTCGTACTTATTACCAGGTTAGCATTACTTTGTGCTAGAAGGAAAAAAGGTCAGCAGGACTGGATTCAACAACGAAGAGTAGGTATGAATCTGGAAAAAAAATGGCCAGCAGCATCTGTCTGAGCAGAGAGGTCTGCAGAGGCATTGCCCAGACTGGATTCCTTTCATTCCGAAGCCCCTATTTGTGGCTCTATACGTTTACCTTCTGCTCGCCTGGTCCTGGGATAAACCTCCCCAAGCCCTCTGCTACTTTTTTTTTTTTTTTTGCACTCACATCTGCAGTGTGAAATACGAGTCACTCCTCCATGAGGGATCAATACCCACACATGATAAACACCCGCATCGATCCCACGGTGTTATATGCTGGTCTCTGGGCCCGTGGCATATTAATAGCGGTTAACCAGTAACTCGCTGTGAGGCGTGTGTTCAGGCTTCTCCCTGCTCTTCCCCAGCGTCAGGATCCCCTGAGCTGTTGCACTTTGAGTCCTTTACACTCAGACCATGAGCCTCCTACTCCCTTTTCAGTGACAAAACGCAGCCCCACAGTTCCCTGTATGAAAGATCGTGCGGAAAACCGGAATTTACAGTTTACAAACAAGGCTATTTAGGATTCACCGTGATCCTTGAGTTAACCGACATACACCAAGGTATTTGTTTAAAATATAATTTATTGTCAAGTTAGCGGACATACAGCGTATACAGCGTGCTCCTGGCCTTGGGGTAGATTCCCGGGATTCATCATTCCCAGGGCTCACCCCAACAAGTGCCCTCCGCAGGGCGCCTCACCCATTTATCCCCACCCCCTTCAACCCTCAGTCTGTCCTCTGTATTTAAGTGTCTCTTATGGTTTGCCTCCCTCCCTCTCTGTTAGAAACTATTTTTCCCCTTGCCCTCCCCCATGGTCTTAGGTTTCTCAACTAACACATGAGTGAAAACATGGTATCTGTCTTTCTCTGACTGACTTACGTCACTCAGCATAACACCCTCCAGGTCCATCCACGTTGCTGCAAACGGCAGGATTTCATTCGTTATCATTGCCGAGCAGTATTCCGCTGTATGTATAAACCACATCTTCAACCATTCATCACCAGACTCTATTTTTCTTTGTAATCTCATGCCTTGCATGGCTCCCGTCCTACTTGGTTTCTAGTTTTAAAAGTTACCCACCAGGTAAAATTGTTCACCGCTAAGTCTGAGATCTCAAAATGATCTAACATGTTATGCAGAGTGTTAGGAGGGTCCAGAGCAAGGGTAAGTCATTTTCTCTATTCTTGTTGTTGTTTTTTAAAAGGAAAACTGAGGTCTCGAGACTATGTTCCATGACTGACACGACGATGGAACCAGGGTGGCGGGGGCACCTCCCGGGGACAAGAGGGCTCGGCTCAGCTCACTGCTTTCACCTTTCTTCTCCGCGAGGTGCCCCAATGTCCAGGGTAACAGCTCCTGGCATTTCCTAGATTCCGCAGGAATGGGGAAACCCGGAGAGAGGCTTCGGGCCTCCTCTCCCCCTAGGGTGAGGCTTGGAGAGGGACACGGGGAGACAATGGTCGTCCTGTGGACCGTCCCAGACCCTCCGAGCGCTCACAGGACCCCAGACAAGCCCACCATCCTGGCCAGCGAACGGGCCGGGTTTCAGAGGGAAGCAGAGTTGGCTCCGGGGAGAGACCTGATCCCAGAGGTGGCAGTGTGCCGACTGTTCCTGAATGGTGACGGCCAGGATGAACGAGGAGCTTGTCACCACCACTGTCACCGTCCCCTGGTGGAGACGCAATTCATATGCCACACAGGAAGCGTGCTGTGCGCAAGGCAACCTGTCTGGGGCCTTGGAGCGCAGACCAAGGCTGTCGTCCTTGGCAGGACTCCCCAGGGGAGGCTCCGAAACAAACACACGGACGGAGAGACAGAGCCAGGCTGGGAGAACGCACGGGAAGGGAGGGCGGGACCAGCCCCAGCCTCCCGAGGACACGTTCTGCGCGGCCGGCTCACCGACGTCACCCCTGTACACAAAGCATGGAATGTGCGAGAGCCAATTTCTCGTTTTTCCCAAGGGATTCTGCTAGGTGTAATTCAGTCCTGGAGGAACTGCCAAGTTCGGTTTTCTGAGGGGGAAGGCTTTTCAGGACGAAAAGAACCTGAAGCTGGTCTTTCAAGCCAGGGGCAGGTGTTTGGTTCAAAGGGGTATAAAATACTAATGTGGGAGGGAAAGGGATCTGGGAGGGACGGGAGACAGACGGAGGAGGGGGGAGATCTTGATTGCTGAGCACAACCGGACCACACAGACCAAGCAGGACAGAGGGCAGAAATGGAGAGACTATAAAGAGGGAAAGGCACAGGGGCCTTCCAAGGGACCAGGCCAAGATTTGAAACAGGCCGCCCTGGGGCCACTGAAAGGCTCACTGAGTCACACACACATCCACTGTGTGCAGCAATTCCTGAAAGCCAGCTTCAACTACCTCCTTTTTGACTCAAACTGTCTAAATCATTAAGTTCTTTCCAGCTTATCTCTTAACTCAGGCAAAAGGCCCTGTGGACAAAGCATCCCTGATGAGGATTGAGCCACCCACTCAAGCAACAAGGACTGCCCTGAGCCAGCGAGACCCAGAGGCACTGACCTCGAGACAGCCTGAACACAGCTCTAAACCCACCGACGGCTGGCGTTTTCATGCCAAGAAATCACACGCGACATCTTACTGTGGCACTTCCAGAAACATGGTAGAAATTTCCCCCGTCCACCGCTCCCGGTCAAGGGTCCACAAGGCCACGTGGATCCCACAGCCACGCAAGTCTCACTGTGTGGGCAGGTGCACTGGTGAGGCGGAAGCCGTGAGGGGAAAGCGCCTCCGTGCACGTCAAGGTGGTCCCGCCGAGCTGCACCAACAGTCACGGGATTCCTCACTGAGGTCCTCATTCAGAATGTTTTGCTTTGCATAATGTTACAAAACTTCATGTCAATATTGCTTAAGATGCCCTTGATGAAGCAGGAAAAAACCCCCACTTGATTACATCTCTACCTGGGCCTGTGCCTTCTTAATACCCCGGGACAAAGTGGGAGGGGCTCATGAGGCAGGCGCGATGCTCGCCACCCAAGGCCGATGGTTTCCTCGAACGAGGCACTTTGTGCAAATGTCTGAATGAAGATAAGGCTCCGGGGTGGCTCAGTCGGTGAAGCATCCGACTTGAGCTCACGGTCATGATCTCGCGGTGCAGGCTTTGAACCCCGCGTCAGTGTATGAAACCTCACACACTCAAAGGAGTGATGAAAACGTCTGGTTACCGGGCTTGGGTATTTGGTAGACGTCGCCTTGAAGAAGAGCAAAGGGAGCCTGTCCCTTCAAGGAAAGCTTACAGGAATTATCACCCCAAAATTCAAGCTTTCAACTCAAAATCAGAATTTCTGAAAACCTGTATCTGTCATCACGGGCTTGACTCGTGACAAAACCGGTCGTGATAAGAACGAATGGGACTGCCCTATGTTTTGCGACGAAACAGGACAACCGGTGGAAGTCCGCACAACTCACAATCCAAGTGACCGGTGCATGACACTACAAAATGATGCACAGATGAAAGATCCACTTAAAGTGCAAGATGGACCAGGGAGTGGATTTTACTGGGACAGAGAACAAAGCTCTCAGCATGGTTTCAGACTCCACCTCACAACTAATCTTTAAGAAATAATCACCTTTCAAGTTTGGGTCCAGTATCAGAGAACAGGCACAGGGTCTCCAAAAGCTATTCAAGGGGCACCTGGGTGGCTCAGTCGTTAAGTGTCATTATCTCATGGTTCGTGGGTTCGACGAGCCCCGCGTCAGGCTCTGTGCTGACAGCTCAGAGCCTGGAGCCTGTTTCAGATGCTGTGTCTCCCTCTCTCTCTGACCCTCCCCTGCTTGCGCTGTCTCTCAGAAATAAATAAAAAAACATAAAAATAAAAAAACAAAAAAAAACCTACTTCTTTCTCTCTTCCAAATATTTATCTACGTAGAACTGAATTTTCATGTATTTCAATCAAACAACAGACTGAAGAAGCAGATACTGGGAACCCAACTGGGTCCTACTAAGTCAGATACAAAACAGATCAGCAAAAATGTACAATGTCATGTCCTCACTAATTTGTTTTGGAAAAACATAGTTCTTTCTTCACTAAAATATGTTACTTATGCTGACAATGGAGAGATGTTATACTATTAAAGGAATGAACGTATATTTTTTGATTTCTCAGTCTTGGGTTTTAATTCAATCAGGGCTGATCGACAGAATCCACATCCACAAAGGCGCTTGGAGGTTCTGGATGATTCCGAAGAGTGTGAGAGGTCCTCGCCGCTGAAAGGCTTGAAAGCTTCTGTCTTGGGAGCTCTTCCCTTTCCGAGAAGACCGACTTCAGGGCCGGTGGGGTCCAGGGTCTCATTCGGAGCGAGCTGCGAGGGTGGCACTCAGCAGTCAAGTCCCAAGTGGGGGCCTCTGGCTCTGTGCCTAAGCCTGGAATGTTTCCTTTGGTGAAACAGACACCGACCCCGCACACTACGGCCAGGTAGCAGAGCTTCCGGTGGAGAGCACCGCCTCTAGAGTCTTCTGCCCCTGACCTTGGATGCCGGTACTTAAGTGCTCTGTGTGGCACTGTCTGTAATGTGGGGACCATGCTGCTACACACAGCACAGAGGGCACGGGGGAAAGGCTGTGACACATGCTAAGTGCGTGAAGAGATGCTCGCTATTATGATCTCAGTCACAACACAGCGATGGCATTCTCTGCCATCGAGCAAGAGAGCCCCCAGATAATTCCGGCAAATGAAAAACAGAAAGCTCATCTGTGGGGTCCTGCAGGGGGGCTGAGCCGCACCTGGCAGACGCTTCCCCAGTGCGCATGAACTTGGAAAGGAGCAGAACCCTCCGCTCCTGGCCTTCTCGGAGGTCAGACGGTAGCCTTGAGTACAGCCGGTGTGATATCACTCCCTAAAGTCATAATCAGGAAATGCGGGTACAGTCCGTTTCTCCCACAAGGCGATCCTGACGGGGCTATTTTGAACGTCAAACACCATCAAACACCAGCGCAGGGCCAGGAAGGCAAACAGCCTCTTCACTGTGTACCTGCCCGCCTTGCTCTCCCCAGCCCCCTCCCCCAGCCCTGCCCCTCCCGCACCCAGATCTGCTCCTGCGAAGCCAGCTACCACGGTGCTCCCCTTAAGTAAGCCGGGATTTTATTTACTGGGGGGGGATTGCTGCTGTTCCAAGGCCAAACTTTTAGCTCGCTATAAAGTTAATGTGCTGGTCAGTGTTCACTCTAGGCAGGACGGTGGGCTGTGTGTCTGCCGCCGCCCCCAGCAGCCCATTACCTGTAATTGCTCATTACCATGCATGATTATGTCTCCCGGTCGGCGGGTGACCTCCAGGGCTGCTCGCTGGTGCAGCTAACGGCCCCTCTTACGAAATCTGTGAAGGGAGCCCTCCGGACCTGACCTTCAGCACTTCGAGGGGTCTGGTCTGGAGCCGAGGTCAGAAGCCTTGGCAGGCACACCTCTCTCTGATCAGGAATACTTGGGATTTCTTCCCCGACTCACCTTTCCCACCTCCGCCCGAGCAAACGGGAAACAAAGCACAATCAAGTCTCCCATGTGGGAGCTGGCCACCCAAACCGGGAATTATCTCGAGCCCTCCACACTCCCTTGTCTTTGACTGGACTGCTTAATTGTATCACGCTTTTTAAAGAGGCTCTTGGGAGAAGGTGGAGAGTAAAGGAGGGCGAAGCTTTCAATCTTAAATTCAGTATCTGCGCTCCCACACAGAGTGTTTTTTTGAGTGGGAAGAGGTGCTGTGTCCCAGTCGGTGCTGAAAACGGAATCTGGGGGGTTCCATGTGCGCTTAAAATATGAATTCCAGAACTGACATTCGGTCACCCCAGCGAGTCACTTTATAGCGACAGGGGGGCAAGAGAGGAGGGGCCGGGGACCGCTGGCGGCACGTGGCCTGGGTGCTGGGGGGCTCGGCCACCCAGGGGCACTTGTGTGTCTTCCCCACTACGGCCTCCTTGCGGAGCCCTGCTGCACGGCGCCCACTTGGGGGTGGCCGATGCCCCTCTAAGCACATACACAGTTCACAACAAAGTCTGAGAGCACGGACTGCCGGGAACGGGCACAGTGAATTGCCTCCACCATGCCGTCCACCAGAATCTCCCGGGCGTGCGGACTGGCCTGCCTGTGCCGTCTTCCTTTCCCTTCCTCTTTCCGTCCTTGTCAACGAGGCTCCTCTGAAGTGAACAGAGGTCCATGCGAAATATAAACCCTCATCCACTCTTTCAACCATCATTTTTTACCAAAGCCAGGCAGGGTGAACCACAGAGGATTAAACCCAACAGTCTTTGGCAGAGCCCGGCGGCAGGGAAGGCCCGGGAGGTCACTCTGCTCCTGGCTTTGAGGCCTGGAGAAGAGCAGCCAGTGGAAGGACGTGTGTGCACTGGCGTGTGACAGGGCTGAGGACCCCACACTTCGCCCCCAGGCCGAGTCATTAAGGGTAAAGGAGGCTGCGCAGACCTGACCAGTGAATGTCCGGAGTTTAAAACACAGCTGCTGCTTCGGAGGAAGACTTGCGGGAGAAGCAGCTACATGACAGCCAGCGGTTTAAACGGCGGCATGGAGGCGCATCAGATCTCAAACCCGGAGCCCAAAGACAGAGACCTGGACGGTCACAGCCTCATCCTCGGCCCTGGGGAGGCATCAGGCAGGGCAGGGGCCGAGAGCCGTGATCCAGTCCACAGGGCGTCTCACGGGCCCCAGCCCCTGACCTGCGGCTCTGACCCCCCGTGGAGATGGCCCACGCCAGCCTCGCTTCGGCTGCTGCCAATCCAACCGTGCCGTCCGTCCTCGAAGTGTGTACACGAGTCACCCAGACTCTCTGTGACCTCTCGCGGTGAGCTGCTCCCTGACACGTGTCACCCACCACGGGGCACAGTAAGAGATGACGCACCTGTGACAATGCCTGCCTCCCCAGCACGGAGGCCGGGACTCCGGCCCCCTCCCCCCCCCCACACAGTTCGGGCCAAGGGACACCCAGTAAGCAAGCTGTGCCCAAGAGACGCCCAGGTGAGACCCTCCCTCTGTGACAGAGCCCCTTCCCTTCCCTTCCTTCTCCCCGGCTGGAGCCAGAGGCTTCCGGCTTTTCGTGACGGCAGAGACAGCAGCTGCACGCTCTGAAGACTATGACAATGTGGGACATGTGCATGTGTATTCAGACACGTATGTACACACACACACAGATCTACACCCACATCTGTATCTATACATATCAGTCAACACCCTAACAGCAGAGAAAGGCCAATCTTAAACAAAAGAAATCATTACCGAGACCCAACCAGAATGTTCTCATGGCAACTGAGGACCGGCCTGACAGAAGCTACGTAGCTGGACGGCACCGCACGCCTCCGGCCACAGCCACATCCCGTCTCCCGTGATCCTCCTCGCCTCGTGACCTGTCGTACGGACTTCTGTCCGTCCGCATCACCGGAAACCCGACATGCTTGCAGACCTCCCGCGTCACAGGAAGGTCTCCACTATCAAGAACTGCTTGGTGGCCCAACCCCGGGCACATGGTACAATGGGGTACAGCCCGTGGCGTGGAGGGAGGCGGGCACCACCTCTAACCCAGCGGCCTACATAAAGGGAGCCGTGTCTACGGCTGCGTCAACCACCAAGGTTTCTTCCAAAACACAAACACGTACTAGGTTGACGAGTAAGAGATTTTTTTTTTAACTCAACAACGAGACCAGGGCAAGTATCTGGATAGCCACAAAACAGCACACACCCCTTGAAACACCAAGTTTTAACGGTAGTTGTCCCTCAGCCTCAGGGAAGAAACAACAGATCAGGCAGAGCCTCGAGACCCCCTGGGGATGCTCCTTCCTCACAGACTGGACACACACCAGAGAAGCACCAGGAAGTCTGCTCTCCTGAGAAGAGACTGCAACGCTGTAAGCGGATGCTGTCACAGGAAGGAGTCACCAAGAAGTGAGCCACAGAGGAGGGAAGACAGTGGTCCTTTCCTAGGAGCTGTCACACAGCTATCTGCCCCACAAATGTCACCTTGTAAGAAAAAGTTCTGAAAACTCTGATTCATCCATCCATCATCCATTCACTCATTCAATACCAGCCGGGTGCTCAACTGCATGGCCAAGGTGGGAAGGGGCACGTTATCGTGACAACACTCTCTGCATCTACAGGTGCTTCCGGGTTCAGTCCGATGCCAGGAAGCCCACCAAGTCCACAGAAGATGTAGGACCTTACCTCCTGCAAGCCGAGATACAGACAGATGCAGATTTGCTTTAACAGCCCAAACAAACGTAGACAAGGAGAAAAGGCCATTAAGCAGAGTGACAGAAGAGAGGACGCCCTAGGTTAAAAACTAAGGAAATAATAAGCAACAGATTATTAAATTCTCAGGGACTGGAAAAGCAAAACTAGGGAGGAGAAACAAAGTCACTGCAGATTAAATATGGAGAGTTTTAAGCCAATTATAAAAGATCAAAGAGAACATGGGAGGGGAGGAGTAGCTTTACAAGTCACTGAGAGAGGAGACCTTGGGAGAAATTACAACCCCGGGCAAAATCATTACAGTTTACAGTAAAAGTAATCTAGGGACGACTTCAGGGAGGAATTCACTAGACGCCACTGCTAGGTGAACAGCATGGGGACAGAAACCAAAAAGCTCTTTATTTTAAAAAGGCACAAGACTCCAGAGGGAAGATACTTCCTCTGTAGAACAACACACAGGATTGGCACCATGGAAAGCTAAGTGACAAATGCCAGCGCCTGGAGCCACAGTTTGGATTTCTGTACCATCAACCTCTAGCGAGGAGACTGGGTGTGGTCCTCACTCTGTGCCCTCCCCGCCCCCCCCCCCAACAAAGGGAAGGGAGGGGCAACGCGGCAGCATTCCTGCGGGAGCCTCCCTGAAGCTCATCTGACACTTGCTGTTTCGCCCCCAATAGAAACCTGATGTTTCCCCCTCTGAATAACGTCAGTTGCCTTCAAAGTCTCAACCCTTACGACCTCTAGAGCTAAGAAAACAGCTAATGCAAACGATGCTAATTTTTAATTTGAATATCATCTTCCGTTTTAGGGACTATCCTGACATTTACGTACATCCTTGCGGTTGGTACCCACAATCACTCCGCGGGGTGCAGGCAGCAGAAGCCCCCTGGGGAGAGGACCCCCTGGTGGCTTAGCAGGTGCCGCACACAAGGGAATAAAACAGCAGCTGGAGTCTGGATTCAACACTGGCCTTATTTTTTTTAATGTCTATTTTTGAGTGAGAGCGAGAGAGACAGAACACAAGTGGGAAGGGGCGGAGAGAGAGGGAGACCCAGAATCGGAAGCAGGTTCCAGGCTCCGAGCTGTCAGCATGGAGCCCGACACGGGGCTCGAACCCATGAACTGTGAGATCATGACCTGAGCTGAAGTTGGACATTTAACCGACTGAGCCACCCAGGCGCCCCGACACTGGCCTTCTGATTCCAGGTTTGGAACCTCCCTGGCAATCACATAAAAGTCCCTACACCCAGCTCTTGGCCTTTGTTCTGAATAGTTAATTCTGTGTATCCTGTTGTGTTTTTTAGTAATCACCAACACACTGGACACCACCACAGAAGAGAGCCAGGAAGCCACAGGAAGTGGGGACCCTGCCTAGGAACCCCCAGTGCCACAAGCACGTAAGATCCAGGATAGAGACGCATGGGTGGCTCAGTCTGTTAAGACTTAGATTTCAGCTCAGGTCATGATCTCGCAGTTCTCAAGTTCAAGCCCCGTGTTGGGCTCTGTGCTAACAGCTTGGAACCCGGAGCCTGCTTCAGATTCTGTGTGTCCCTTTCTCTCTGCCGCCCCCAATCCCAACCATGCTCTGTCTCTCTCTCTCTCGCAAAAAGAAACAAAAACATTAAAATTTTTGTATAAAAAAAGATTGAGCCTAATACTTGCCTTATAAAACCTCCCTTTCCTGTGTGAAACTGTACAGGTCGCTAGATAAGGATGACTAAGAGCTTATGTATAACTGAATTTCTAATGAGCAAACGTAAAATAGCAACACAGCACTTATGGATACGGAGAAAATCTGTCTCAAGAAAAGAAAACAAGGAGAGAAAAGAAAACAGGAGCTCTGAGCAGCAATTATTTCACTCACCTCACACCAGGAGGCAAATGCTCTACCTGGCTGAGCGGTTGAGCGGCCTGGCTCCCCAGTGGGTCCCAAAGGACTGCGGTCACGACCAGGGTAAGGGACCCCAGTACAGGGCAGGCCACCCGCTGGGAGGCCCCGACCTGGGTTGGAATCCCGACCCCACCACTCAATCCACACATGATCCCGAGCACGTGATGGGACCTCAGTTTCCTTCTAGGTGGAGGTAACGGTTCCTAGTTCACAGAGGCGCCGTATAAATAACGAGGCAGCTAAGACCAAACCTGACCTGAGCCCAGGCCTCAGTAAGCGAGAGCCAGTAACACTGTAATTATTATTACCACCTCTGAAAGCACAAAGTCAGGGAGCTGCGAATTAACCTGCACACCCAGAAGGAAAAAAACAAAGGCACTGTCCTCCCTCCCACGGAAGAATTAGGGAAACACGATTCACAGTCACGCGTGGATGCTGTTTCAGAAACATTCCTTACGCCCGCCACTCGGGCCCCTGGCAACTCGAACTAGTGTGCAAATTACGTTTCTTTGCTTAATCACCCTTATAACGCTTGGTCTCTTCAGTTCTTCCCAATTTTCCCCTGCTCCTCGATGCAAGCTTGTGTTCCCTGTCAGGCTCCTCCCGCGGCCGTAAATAACCTCTCTCCCTCTTGTATATTACCTTTCAAATATTTATAGACTGTTATTCTCCTTTTCTCCAAGCCATACATCATTTTTGTTGTCCTTCCCCTGGATTCTCGCTAGATTATCTACATCTTTTAGAGAAAAACAAACCCCAGGTGCTTCGTGATGAAAACCGCACACCCGAGGCAAGCAGCCCTAGACCAACACGGCCCCTTTACTGAGAAGCCACGAGAAAATTCTTTGATGTGCTTCTTACTCCTCTTCTCCCGTAACTCGTAATTCCATCACTCAGATAAAAACCGGGGCTCAGAGAGATAAGGGAAACTCATGAAGGGACGGCGGGGGCTCGCTGAGGCAGCAGCCCTGGGGTGGCTGGCCGGGCGTCCCGGAGAGGCCCAGGCGTCCGAGTGGGGAGCTGTGCGCTGCGCTCCACTCATGCCTTCCCCGGCCACGGCCACGGTGTGCCTGCACCAGCACGGCGGCCTTGAGCCTCCCTCAGCCCCTCAGAGAGATGCCTGGCCCTGTTCGTTTTCAAACATTTTGTTTTCAAAATCTGTTTATGTTCCACGCACATTTGGGAGTGTTTTTAAAAATGAAAACTTCTAGGGGCGCCTGGGAGGGCTCAGTCAGTTAAGCACCTGAACATCAGCTCAGGTCATGATCTCGCGGTTTGTGGGTTCAAGTCCTGCGCCAGGCTCTGTGCTGACAGCTCGGAGCCTGGAGCCTGCTTCAGATGCTGTCTCTCCCTCTCTCTCTGGCCCTCCCCTGCTCGCACTCTGTCTCTCAAAACTAAATAAAATGTTAAAAAGTTTTAATAAACAAAAACTTCTAAGACTAAACACAAACACTATCCTCATCACCAGGTCGACCTCGTTTCGGGGGGCCACGGTTGAGGCTCACTGAGTTCAGCTTTCACACGCTTCTTCCGGAAGGTGGCGAGGTCTACGAGACTCCCCGCCCCCAACAGGTCTGTGCTGACGCTCTCTGCTGCTTCTTCCAACACGCACGGCTGAGGTTTCTAACATGGGCGTCTTCTGTCCACACCGTCAAGGGCAGCAAGGTACTGATGGGAGTTTGCCTATTTTGCTGAAGGCAAGTTCCTTGCCTCAGAGCCCTGAATATTTGTGTGGCTCTACAACATTCCCACGTCCCTGGAAAGGATAAGAGAAGGCTAACACCAAGTCTGGGTCAGTAAAATTAATAAAACAAACAAAAGTGAAGCCAATAAAAGAAAGGAGAACCTTACCCCTATTTTAATGTAAAGACACAACACCTGTCCTGTGTGTAAGCATCAAGACGCCAAACTGAAGATCCCAGGGGCGCCTGGGAGGCTCAGTCAGTTAAGCATCAGACTTTGGCTCACGTCATGATCTCACAGTTCATGAGTTGGAGTCCCGCACGGGGCTCTGTGCTGCCAGCGCAGAGCCTGCTTCAGATCCTCTCTCTCTCCCTCTCTCTCACTCTGCCCCTCCCCTGTTCGTTCTCATTCTCTCTCCCTCAAAAATAAAGAAACATTAAAAAAATAAATAGAAGGAAGACCCTGGAATTGGAAGAACCAATATTGTAAAGTGTCCATACTACACAAAGCAATCTACAGATTCAATGGAATCCCTATCAGAATACCAATGTGTTTTTCACACAACTAGAACACATAATTGTAAGATTTATGGAACCACAGCAGAACCAGAGAGCCAAAGAAATCTTGGGAAAAAAAAGAAAGCCGAAGGTATCATAATTCCAGATTTCAAGATATACTCCAAAGCTACAGTAACTAAAACAGTATGGAACTGGCACAAAAATAGACACATAAATCAATGGAACAGAAGAGCCCAGAAGTAAACCCCAATTATATGGTCAATCTTCAACAAAGCAGAAAAGAATATGCAGTGAGAAAAGACAGTCTCTTCAATAAATGGTGTTGGGAAAACTGAACCTCTTTCTTACACAGTTCACAAAAACTCAAATAAATAACTTATACAGAGCAAAGGAAATAATCAAGGAAACAAGAACCCAATCAACTGAATGGGAGAATCGATTCACGAATGATACATCCAGTAAGGGGTTAATATACAAATTATGTAAGGAATTTATACAACTCAACACCAAATTAACCCAAATGATCTTATTTAAAAATGGGCAGAAGACCTCAATAGACACTTTCCATAGAAGACAGCCAGATGGCCGACACGTACAGGAAGATGGTCAACCACTGCTGATCAGGAGAATGTAAATGAAAACCACAAAGAGATATCACCTCTCACCCGTCTGAAGGGCTAAATTCAAAAACAAGAAACAACAGGTGTTGGCAAGGATGTGGAGAAAAAGGAACCCTCATGCACTGCTGGTAGGAATGTAAACTGGTGCAGCCACTGTGGAAGACAGTATGAACATTCCTCAAAAAATTAAAAACAGAATTACCCTATGACTCAGTAATTCTTGCGTCTTGCATATATCAGGAAGATCTATGTATCCCCATGTTCACTGCATTATGTACAACAGCCAAGATGTGGAAGCAACCCAAGGGTGCATCCACTGATGAATGGACAAAAAGATGTGGTGTATCATACATTGGAATATGACTCGGTCATAGAGAGAATGAGATCTTACCGTTTGCAGCAACATGAATACATCCAGAGAATATAAGGCCAAGTGAAAGACGTCAGAAACAGATAACAGAAACACAGACTCTTAACTACAAACAAACAGATGGTTGGCGGGGTGGGTAATGGGTGAAAGAGAAGAGGGTCAGGGGCACACTTCACCATGACGAGCACTGAGCAATATGGAGGAACGCTGCACCAGGACACTGTACACCTGAAAATAACACACTGCTCTGCTAATCATACTTGAATAAAAATTTAGGACGCACCCCGGAGATTGCTGGCAGCCAGGGTGCAGGTGGGGTGGAACGGAATGTGACAGGTCACATAATCTTCACCCAGACACATCACCCTTGGCCCAGCAGTTCACGTGCCTTCCTCGGGGCAAGAAGCCAGGTCACGGCTTTAGGACGGACCGAACCCTGGCTCCCTGCCCCGCTCCCTGCACCAGGATCTGAGACTCGAGTGCTAAGCATATCTCTGTACTTCCTCATGGTTGACAAAGACCCTTCGCACTCACTTGTCAGGGGAGCACCGTAAACTGGGCAGGCACTAGTACTCTCTCCATCTCACAAAGACACAACGTGAAGCGGACTGCTCACACTCAGAGAGGCGGCACGTACTCGGACTCTGGACCTTAGGGCTTGTTTCTTCTAATATTTTTTTAATATTTATTTTTAATTTCAAATGAGAGACACAGACAGGGTGTGAGTGGGGGAGGGGCAGAGAGAGAGGGAGACACAGAATCCGAAGCAGGCTCCGGGCTGAGCTGTCAGCACAGAGCCCAACATTGGGCTCGAACTCACAGATCTTGAGATCATGACCTGAGCCAAAGTCAGATGCTTAACCAACTGAGGCCCCTGGAGCCCTTGAATCATAGTTTTGATGGCATGGGGCTTCCTCCCCAGGTATGAAGTTTCAAGATACCAGAAACTCTTTTTCCAGACGCCTTCAATCTCCAAGACCCCTGGTCAAGCTTCCGGGGCCAGAGGCCCTTCTCCCAGGGAGGATCCCAGCGCACCCACATGGTAGGAGCAGCCTGTCGTAGGAGAAGCAGGGTCCTGGGCACGTTCCACATCAGTTAAAGAAAGCAGTAAAACTACTCTGAAGTCTGTGACGGGTAACGTGCATTCTAATTTCACGCAACACTGCAAAGACTCACTTCTCCAGCAAGCATATCTGACTGGACAGCACATCCCACTCCCCAGTCACGGCCATACCAGTTTATTGCACACCCACCAGTCCTCCTGCACGCACCTGCTAGGCCACCACACTGGACCTGACCGTGAGGTGGTTTAATCCACTGGGGCCACTGGCTTAACTTGAGATCTTCCCAAGATCAAACTGAGGAGTGGAGGCTGGAAGAATATGAAGGACAGCAGAGGTAGCCATCTGCCGTGTCCCTTTTCACCGGCTAATGGCAGCTCCTGGGAACCGGAAGAGCCACAGGCTTCGGCTCCTTTCTCTGCCTGACCTCCAAAGTGGGCAGTGACCAGGGCTCCGTCCTTGGGCCCCTCGTCTCTATAGTCTGTCCCCAGCTGGTCTCACGGTTCGAACACCGGCAGCGGGGGACCAGGGGACTGCACCTCCTACCACAGAGGACCCATCTCCTTAATGGATGAGGGACACCTAGAGGCGGGGGACTCAACAGAGAAACAGGCAAAGGACATACACAGAAAAAACTACAGATGGCTCTTAAGCATATGAAAAGAGGTTCAACCTCACAAACAAAAGAAAAAAGGTGATTATAAACTGTATTTGTTTTTTACTGCTAAACAACAAACACCCCAAACTTCGCAGCTTAAAGTGACACGTGTTTATTATTTCACAGCTCTGTGGGCCGGAAGTCTAATACGAGTCTCTCTGGGCTAACACCAAGGTGTCCGCAGGGCTGCCTTCTCTTCTGGGGGCTCCCGGGGAGGGTCCGGAGCCTTGCTCAGTCGGGGTGCTGGCAGAGCTCGGTTCCCGGCAGTTGGAGGACTGAGGTCCCTGTCCCTGCTGGCTGCCAGCTGAGGGCTGCCCCAGCTCCTAGAGGCCTCCCGCACTCTTGGGCTCTGGGACCCTTTGTCTACCTTCAAAGCCAGCAAAGGTCAAGGCCCCTGCCTCAAAACCCTCCCGCAGCTCCTCCCACGTGGCGTCTCTGGGGACAACCAGGAAGGCTCCTCCAGTTCTCGGGATTCACGCAGCCAGAACAAACCCACCTGAAAAACCCAGGACGACCCCCCTTCTCAAGGTGCCTGACTTCATACCATTTGCCGAAGGTGACATCCTCATAGGTCCCAGGGACTGGGGTGTGGACACCTCTTGGAGGCCATTACTCTTGACCACACCGACGTACCACGCTCCACCCTTCAGGCTGGGAAGGCGCCCACGACCACCTACGTCAGTCTCCGCAGGGACTGCCTTCCAAAACACTCCCCAGAGCTGCGTGTAAGTTTCCCTCCCAGAGACCTCCCGTGCCACCATTTCTTTCCGTCTCTACTGCCTCCCACCCCCAGTGCAAGCACCTCCCTCTCCCTCCCTCTGGGAGCCTGCAGCCTTCACTCCCATCTCTGACCCATTCCTCCCCTTCAGTCTACACCCCGCGCCCCACAGAGACCTTACGAGAAAGTAAATCAGGTCTCGCCACTCACCGCTTCAACACTCCAGTGACTTCCCATCGCACTCCTAATAAAGCCCCGACTCTCTCCCATCTTGTGAGGCCCCGGGAGGTGGGGTCCCCAGGGATGCCGGCCCCTGATTTCGGCACACGGGCCTCCTTCCCAGTCCAGGCGAGCTCTCCCCCCCACCGCGCACTCGGCCTGGAAGTCACTTGCCCCTGGCCTTGACCACAAGGGCTCAGTCACTCAGGAATAGCTCCCATTCTCTCCCCTTAGAGAGGCTCCCTTTCCTGACCTACCCTATCAAACCAGCCACTGTCCCTTTGGACACAACCATCGTATCGTTTTGTCTTTATTCATAGCTCTGGGCATTTTCTGAAAATTATCTGGTACTTATTTATAACGTTCTCCCCTGCTGGATACAGAAGATCCATGAGAGGCACAGGCGTTTTACACGCGGCTGTCTATCCCGTGCCCAGAAAAGGGTCTGACTGAAGTTGCACGATGAATACTTGCTGAATGAATGAAAAATTAGATTTAAAAAAAAACAGAAGGAAGGGAAGGAAGGAGGGAATCTGTTCAGAAAGCAGACTCACCAACCAAGATAATTCAGTGCAGTTCAGCAAACATATTAGTGTCACATATATCCTTCTGCTTCCCTGAATTTCCTCACAGTCTATGTTTTAGCTAAGCCTCAAAAACCCGGGACCAGAGTTAAGGGGTAGTGGAAAAATAGTAGATTGGTAAGTGCTGAGATCAATAGTCATATGTTAAGATACAAGGAACTGGGATTAGATGGTTGAAGCAATATCGAAGAATTCTTAACTCCAATAACCATCAGAAAAATCTGCTATTACTAGAATACTGAATCGATATTTTCTTTTGACAAGAAACCAGCGATTTATAGTGGACTTTAAGAGTTTCTTGTGCATTTTTTTTTCTGAAAAGTGCGTTCAGGGAGCTTGTACAATTAAGGCCAGATTAATGATTGTGAAGTCCGCCAACAGACATGGAGACTAGAGTAAACTGGGTGTGAACTGTAATTTGCTTCAGCAACGGGGATCAATATTTATGTGAATTTTCTTAGGGGAGTCAAAAGGTTGTCATACTGAATTTTTTGGTAAGTTGAGAACTAAGAGACAGAGGCTGGAACAGAAACACAGACCTGCACTACCTAGTTGCCTGTGACAATGACGAAAGGGACCCAGACAAGTCAAGAACCAACGAGATGGTGGCCGGAGGCACGGGTCCCGCTCCCCCCACCCCTCCACAGCGCCACAGGGGACAGGGCGAGTCTGGGGGGAGTTGAGATCACCTGGCAGACATAGAATTCAGAGTGTCCTTCGGGGGGTGTCAGCGGACACTCCCCTGCGCCCCTTTCTCTATGAACCTCGATCCTTTGAGAAGCATCTGTCCTCACTACCCCAGAGCTGTGGACTAGAGCAGTATGCAAAGCGGGGAACTCTGTAACACAGCCCAGCTTCAGGGGCTGGGAGAAGAGGAGAGAGAAAGGATGGGACAGAGATAGGAGGGACCGTCTTATCTCGTGTGAGGCTGCAGATGCCCGCAGAGACCGAGAAGCTTGAAGAAAGCTGTGCCAGCAAAACAGGCTGTCCCGGGGTAAAGCCAGTTAGTGAGAGGGAGAGAACGGGGAGTTACCACTTGGTGGGAATGGGCTTTGCGTTTGGGAAGAGGAACAAGAGCTCTGGAGGCGGTGGAGGGGACGGCTGCACAGCAGTGTGACTGTGCTTCGGGCCACAAGACCGCATGCTGGCCAGTCATAACGGTCAACTTTACACCATGTATATTTTGATACAATAAAAAATTTTTTTAAGTCAGTTAAAGAAAACAACAGACGGGACAGAAAGGCTTCCACGAGACCCAAAGAATAGTGAGTGGTGAGGGGTGGTCAGTGGCCAGGACCCTTGGATCAGCAGCTGACCGGGGGTCCATGGCTCCAGGACCCCGGGGGGACAACGCAGAGTGGGCAAGCGAGACGGACGACACAGGTGAGCTTCCGGACACCGCAGTCCCCCGTGACAGCACAGGCAAGGCTGGGTCGCACTCCAACCCCCGCTGCGGTGACCAGCTGCCGGCAGTCAGTTCTAAGACATCTGCGAACGCACCCTCGTCCCACTGGAACATGGCGGCCAGGGGGCCACGTTCACAGCCCTGAGCTCTTCTCTCCTGCGTTCCACCAAAGCGACGGTGGCTCTTCTTGTTCAGCAATCCAATGATAAACATTATTCTTGCCAAGTTTCTAAGGCAACAGAATTTTCTCTCCCTTGTTCTGAGGAAATGCTTTGTCACCCAAGGTCTCAGGAGTTGCTCTAGCCAAAATACAGCAAAGAAAGCCCGTCCCCAGGCCCTCTGTGGTTCACCTCCTCAAGCACCTTTCACTAAAAACTGTATGGAATAACGAGGTAAAAGAGGAAACATTTAAAGAGACTGAATATTAACATAGTTCCATTGCAAATAAAACACAAGCCTAGAGAATCCTCCATGATCTAAACTTCTGGTCATCAAGGAGACTCTCACTGGGTTTTACTTCCGTAATGTTTACCAGGATGAAGGCACGTTACCTTTTAATTTAAAAAAACTTGGGGCACCCGGGTGGCTCAGTCGGTTAAGCTTCCGACTTCGGCTCAGGTCAGGATCTCACGGTTCCTGGGTTCGAGCTCCATGTGAGGCTCTGTGCTGACAGCTCAGAGCTTGGAACCTGCTTCAGATTCTGTGTCTCCCTCTCTCTCTGACCCTCCCACATTCTCTCTCTTACTCTCTTTCTCTCTCTCAAAAATAAACATTAAAAACATTAACTTAAGTTCGGGGGCACATGGGTGGTTTAGTCAGTTAAGCACCTGACTCTTGATTTCAACTCAGGTCATGATCTCATGGTTTGTGAGTTCAAGCCATAGGTCAGGCTCTGCACTGACGGTGTCAAGCTGCTAGGAATCCTGTCTCTCCCCCTCTCCCCTACCTGCACTCCTCTCTCTCGAAATAAATAAATAAACTTTAAAAAATAATAAGTAGTAAAAAAACTTCAGTTTGAATTTTCTGGAACCCTCATACCTCCCCTGTGGGAATGTAAAACAGTGCAGCCTCTTTGGGAAACATTCTCAAAAGTTCCTCAAAAGGTTAAAAAACATAGTGTTACCATACGATTCAGCAACTAAGAAAATGAAATGCACGTTCATATAAAAACTGGTACAAAAATGTTACAGAAGAATGACTCCTAATAGCCAAAAAGTGTAAGCAACCCAAATGTCCATTAGCTGATGAAAAAAAATAGAATATAGGTACACAATGGAATACTAATTTAAAGGATGAAGGGGCACCTGGGTGGCCAGTCACTTGAGCATCTAACTCTTGATTTCGGCTCAGGTCATCCTCTCTCAGGTGTGAGATTGAGCCCCACGTCAGGCTCCGTGAGCACAGAGCCTGCTTGGGATTCTCTTTCCCCCTTCTGCCTGCCCCTCCCCTGCTTGCACTCTCTCCCTCTCTCTCTCTCAAAATAAATAAATAAACTTAAATTAAAAAAAAAAAAGAAATTAATGAATGCCCCAAAAAAATGGGTAAACCTTGCTAACATCAGAATAAGTGAAATAAGCCAGACACAAAAAGTCACATGTGTGATTTCATCTGTAGGAGGGTGTCCAAAACCACAACATGTCCAGAGAGGCAATCTGTGTAAACAGAAAACATATTAGTGGTTACCTAGGGCTGGTATGGGGAGTAGGGGCAGGTAGTGACTGCTAATGGGCAGAGGCTCATTTTTTTTTAATGTTTTTTATTTATTTTTGAGAGACAGAGAGAGACAGTGTGAGCAGGGGAAGGTCAGAGAGAGGAGGAGACACAGAATCAGAAGCAGGCTTCAGGCACTGAGCTAGCTGTCAGCACAGAGCCTGACGCGGGGCTCGAACCCACGAATGTGAGATCATGACCTGAGCCGAAGCTGCACGCTTAACCAACTGAGCCACCCAGGCGCCCCAACAGAGGTTCATTTTAAGAGGAGACAAAAATATCCCAGAATTAGAGTCTGGTGATGGTTGCAGAATTCCATGAATTTACTAAAAAACACGGGAATTATATCGTACGTGAATTATTTGAGCTGTTAAATTAGGTTTGGATTTTTAGCATTTCAAACATTCAGATACACTCAAAAAAGAACCACAGAACAAAAATGCACATTGAATGAGCACCAATGATCTCACTCCCTGACATCTAGATGGGTCCACGGTACGAGTCCAGTGCTTTACACTTTTGTTTGTTTATTTGGGAGGGGGCAGAGAGAGAGAGAGGAAGAGAGAGAGTCTCAAGCAGGTCTCACACTGTCAGCACAGAGCCTAAAGTGAGGCTTGATCCCACAAACCGTGAGATCTTGACCTGAGCTGTAATGAAGAGATGGATGCTTAAACAACCGAGCCACCCAGGCGCCCCCACCCGTCTGGTGCTCTAAAACACATGGTCCAAGGAACCCACCACCGTTCACTGACCCCGCAGCGGCTCACGACCGCTGACTCCACAGCCAGGTACCATGCTGCGCTGCGCACTTGGACACGGGGGACCAAAATACGGCCCCTGCCCCAAAGATCGCGTTTTCACCAAGGAGATAAAGACGTGAACCTACTGAAACATTCTCACGTCTTCTGCAAATGCTGTGACACAACTAGTTTGTGGCTGAAACCTTGGATTTATCTCTTCTGTGGCTCTCGATGTTTTCTAGATTCTCTTTTGAGCCGGAGTGAGACCAGAAGGCCACTTCCCGTGCACCTTGTCGGCGGCCACCACTCTACGGAAATACTAACTACGGAGAATTTCTATCAGCCACACAGGCGAAGACTGCCCTCGGAAGAAATAAAATTGGGTGAGATCCGATCTAAAATGACAGTTACTAGGGGCTCCTGGGTGGCTCAGTCAGCTGAGTGTCCGACTTTGGCTCAGGTTCCTGAGTTCAAGCCCTGTATGGGCTCTTCTGCCGACATCTCAGAGCCTGGAGCCTGCTTCGAATTCTGTGTCTCCCTCTCTCTCTCTGCTGTCCTCCATTTGCGCTCTGTCTGTCTGTCTCTCTCTCAAAAATAAACATTTAAAAAAGTTTTTTTAAACAAAAATAAATGAAATAAATAAAATGACGTATTCTCAATGAGCGGCACCATGAGACTTCAGTGTTTCCTTTTTGTATTCAAGCCTCCAACTCTAGCTTCGGTATAAGGAGTTTTGTTCTGTACGGCATTCTAGAAATTTCCCTGACTGTGAAAGTAAAATTGGGGAATACTTCTATTGAAAGCCTTTTTAAAAACAAGTATCTGCGCTAGAAAATTCTACTAGAAATTGAGACTTCTGTCTAAAATCTGCGGAGTTCAACTCGTGTAAGTGGCCAGAAGCCTTCAAAAGTGAATCCTCGAAGCAGTTTAGATGAAATGCTTTGGGTATTCATTTAAATGAAGTGCTTTTTTCTGTACAATAATGGAAAACTGCAAAGGTAAAAACTTAAATGTGATTTTTTAGTGTTTATTTTTGAGAGAAAGAGAAATCACAATCAGGAAAGGGACAGAGACACAAAATCCAAGGCTGGCTCCGGGCTCTGAGCTGTCAGCCCGGAGCCCGATGTTGGGCTAGAACTCCCAAACCATGAGATCATGACTGGAGCCAAAGTCACATGCTTCACCGACTGAGCCACCCAGGTGTCCCCGAAATGTTGTTTTAAACTTAAATAACCCCACACAGGGTAACTTGTAGGTCAGTGAAACACGTCTGTGTGACACAATAATGGTGGGGGTGGGGCGTCATAAATTTGTCCAAACCCACAGAACGCACAGCAGCGAGAGGGGATCCTCACGTAAACGACAGGGCTCAGGTGGTGAAGACATGTCTACGCAGCTTCAGCTGCACCAAGTGTCCCGCTCTGGCGGCAGATGTTGATGGCGGGGGAGGCTGCACCTGTGTGGGGTCAGGGGGCATACGGGAAATCTCTATGCCTTCCTCATCATTATGATGTGAACCTACTAACTGCTGGAAAGAATAAAGTTCTGGGGCGCCTGGGGGGCTCAGTCGGCTAAGCATCCGACTTCAGTTCAGGTCATGATCTCGCGGTTCGTGAATTTGAGCCCCGCATCGGGCTCTGTGCTGACAGCTCGGAGCCTGGAACCTGCTTCTGATTCCGTGTCTCCCTCTCTCTCTGCCCCTCCCCTGCTTATGCTCTGTCCCTCTCTGTCTGTCCAAAATAAGTAAACATTAAAAAATTTTTAAATATAAAGTTTATTAAAAAAAATAACCTAAACTCAGTATCTCCTATGGTTGGTTCATCAGCCACGGTTCTTGCTGGTAAAAGCCGCATGGACACATGGCTCCATTTTCAAACGGCCACATTTCACATCTGTAAAGCACAGAGAAGGCACACAGGAAATGTGTTCCGCACCAGCATGTGCTGTCTCTCTGGGAGTACGCTCAAGGGAGAAGCTACTGGGAAGGAAGAGAAGCTAAGGGTGAAGCGGGGGGGAATGGGTGTCCCGTCATTATCAGACCCAGACCCAACTGACCCTTCCAACAGGAGAAAGGTGAGGGAAAGCGGGCCACAGGCCACAGGAGCCCGGGCAGCAGGGGCGAGGCCAGAGACCGGAGGGGGTGGTCTGATGCGAGGGAGTGTGGCTGTGAGTGTTTGAAAGTGCAGAGTGCTCCAGGAGGGAGGGCCCCAAGGGTGATAACATTCAAGTCCCTACTCACACAGGACACACATGCGTCAGAGGATCTACAACGCAACCCTTCCTCTGACAGCTGTGCCCAGAGAAGAGAAGCAAGAACCACGCAGACCTCAGCGTGAGGTCTCCACGGCCTCCGACTGGCGGCACTGGAGGTTGAAGAAGAGTGGAATATAAGATAAAACAGAGGCCCCTGGGCGGCTCAGTGGGTTAAGTGTCTGACTTCAGCTCAGGTCATGATCTCACGGTCCATAGGTTCGAGCCCCGAGTCAGGCTCTGTGCTGACAGCTAGCTGAGAGCCTGGAGCCTGCTTCAGATTCTGTGTCTCCCTCTCTCTCTGGCCCTCCCTCACTTGCACTCTGTCTCTCTCAAAAATGAAAAATAAGAACCATTAAAAAAGATTAATAAAACAAAGAGGAATGTGAACTTCAAAGGGGAAGAATGCCTATGTGAGACTTCTTAAAGTCAGCTGGTAATTTTGAAAATTCAGATGTATTTTACGCTAAAATTAAAAACAGAACACCACGGGGATGATGCAGAATAGCTGCTATTAATTCATTGTTATTTATAATAAAAATGGTGGGTTTTTTTTTTTTTTTTGCCGTCACACTGCAAATGAACCAGCCAGCATAAGAAACAGCAATGAACAGAGCATCGCTGAGTTTTCTTCCTCAGTAACACACGCATCAAAGAGGAAAATAACAGTTAGAAACCCTTCCCGCCCATTACTCTAGAATCTCCGGTCATGGTTTGGCAGACTGTAGCCAATCTGTGGTTAAGGATTGTGGAGACTCTCTTCTAAGGTCCCTTGGCCTAATCCGAGGGAATCCGTTCTCCAACAAGTGAAAACAATAGCGTGGGGATGAACCCAGTTTCTTCACAGCATCCTGCATCCTTAGAATTCAGCCAGTAACGTGGGCAATAATTCTTGGGTGCTTTCCACTCTCACTCTGGCACTTTTGGGAGCCAACAGGAGATAACTGAGAAACTTCAAGGACATGAAAATCTACTGAGTGCCACCAGGCTCCTGCCCCTGTGGACACTAAACATTAGGTATGGGAGGGACAGGGGGAGAAGCTACCTCCGTGGGAGCCAGGTCAGTGGGCAGCCATTCCCTGGCCACATCAGCGGCTGTCACCCCTCACTAAATCATTTCAAGTTTCAGCCTTTCGCATCGATACAATGGAATGGTAGCCCATTAAGAAATCCCAAGCTGGGGGGCAGCTGGGGGCTCAGTCGATTGAGCTTCTCACTTAAGCTCTGGGCATGATCTCACGGTTCAGGAGTTCGAGCCCCATATCGGGCTGTCAGCACAGAGCCTGGAGCCTGCCTCGGATCTTCTGTCCCCCTCTCTCTGTGCCCCTCCCCAACACTCAATCACACACTCTCTATTTCTCAGAAATAAACATTAAAAAAATTCCAAGCTGTTTTAAGAAGGAAAAAAACCCTAACTACACACAAGTAGGAACGATGCACTCCCATGAAGGTAAATGTGTGGATAACAGATCTGCGAAGCGACAGCCAGACACACAAGCCTGCACGTCCAGCCAGGAATCCTGGAACGCCAATCAGAAGGGATCTGCAGGTTGGGGTTGGAAGGACAATCCCATTTCGCTGACTATGCTTTACGTACTGTTTCCCATTTACTGCATCAAGGGAACTGTTATTTTAAACAAATTCCTCTCTCTCCAAGTTTCATACAAGCTCTACTTACATGTTAGCAGCAAACTGTCACTAAGCTGGGCCCCACCTGTGTCACGGACCCTGAAGGACACTCTTCAGTCAGTCTGTCTCTCTCAGTTGTCTCTCTCCCCCCCACCTCCCTTCCTTTCTTTTCCTCCCTCTCTATATTTATGTGGTTTACTTCTACTGGCTATTCTGTCTTTCTCCCGCTCACGTCCTAGCCCAGCCTAGAAATTATCGCTCTCCACTCAAGAGCCCTGATGCAATTCCTGGGGCGCCAAGCGGCTCCGTCGGTTAACCCGACTCTTGATATTGGCTCAGATCATAATCTCATGGTTCCTGAGACTAAGCGGACAGCGTGGAGCCTGCTTGGGATTCTCTCTCTTTTTCTCTCTCTCTCTCTCTCCCCCCGCCCAGGAGCCAGACCCTGTACGTGGGGCTCCTGCCCTATGCAAGTGGGCTGGCGAGGAGAGAGCCCCCTGCCCGCGGCAAGCAGAGCCTCCTGAGCACATGAGCACCGCTGGCTTCCTCATTCCCCTCCCTCTGAGGGCTGATCCCAGACTCCAAAAGGACTCCAAGGTCTACCAGCTCCAGAGGCCAAGAAGGGAATCTGGTCACATCCTCCTTGACCCTGAACCTTCCATCTTGCTCCCCTGCTGCTTCTATTTGTAACTTTCCCTGCAGCCACTCTGAAATACTCTTCGAGAATGTCTCAGTCATGGTGAACTCCGTCTTGTATAGCTCCTATCTTGAGGTATACGGTCCAAGTCCGATGTCCCTTCTATCAGGGTGGAGCGCCACACCGCTGGCTAAACCAGGTTCACCCGTGGTGTCCTACAAACGGCCCAGCCCGGACGTTTACCCATCCCAGGCCTCTGCCTCTATTCCTCCCCATGAGCATCGGGGCCGCAGCTTTCTAGGACAGCAGTGGATGGCAGGGACTTCTGCCCCTAACGTTCTTAATTTCCCCGGTAGCCCTAAAGCCCTTCTGAGGATTCAACCACAGCCTCTAACTGTGACTGTCCATTTGACAGGGAAACATGGCAACTATTCCCCCCGCCTCTCCTCCCAGGCAGGTAAGATGGGAAATCCATGAGCTTTGGGACCTTACAGCCCTGGACAGAATCCCAGTTCAACTCTGCTTTATTCTGAGGCAGCTCCCTCACCACTGGTTTCCTTAGCTGTAAACGGGAAAAGTTCCGACCTCAGAAGATGTTTCTGAAAATCAGATGAGTTATGCCCCTCTTTATTCTTCTGACACACCCCTTCCCCATTTCAGCCCTCCAGCGAAATTCGAAATTCGCCAGAGCAGCCCCTGACCCGGCATTATTTGGTAATCAGCCTTAAACACAGCTAAAATCTCAAAGTGTGAAGATCCTATTGCTGATAGATATAGCCAGTCCTTCCTAACAAAAGAGAAGTCTGGAAACCCTTTGTAAGCATACGTTAGGAGCAACCAAGCGCAAGAAAGAAAATAGGATTCTCCTTGTTAATTACAGAACCTGCAGCGGAGGCAATTGTCATAGTGAAAGGTACACAGACACACCTACCTGTTGCACCGAGACCAGGGCTCCATCTCTCACTGGCTTCTCCGCTGCCTACTTACCTCGACCTTTATAATGGTCAGGACTCCGTCTTCAAAACCCTCAAAGACCTCCTCCCCCATTTTTGACGAGGAAACTAAAGGCCCAGAGAGCTTCAGTGACTTGTTCAAAGTTGCACAGAGAGAAGGGGCAGGCAGATGAGCAACCTCAGCCCAGCTGGTAACCGAACAGTAACTCATGACAAGCTTAGTTAAGAGGAGCCACACTGCAGGGCTGCCGGGGTGGCTCAGTAGGTTCAACGTCCGACTTTGGCTCAGGTCATGATCTCATGGTTCGTGGGTTCGAGCCCCGTGTGGCGCTCTGTGCTGACAGCTCAGAGCCTGGAGTCTACTTTAGATTCTGTGTCTTCCTCTCTCCCTCCCCTTCCCCACTTGTGCTCTGTCTCAAAAATAAATAAACATTAAAAAAATAAAATAATAAAAAGAAGAGGAACCACACTACACGGCTGTATTTCAGGGAGCCTCAGAGGACTCTAAAGCTCTTCTGTGAATCTCTGCATATCTTTTTATTTATTTTTATTTTGTTTTACAGGGAGAACATGAGTTGGGAGGAGGGGCAGAGGGAGAAGGAGATGGAATCTTAAGCAGGCTCCAGGCTCAGCCTGGAGCCGGAGGTGGGGCTCGATCCCAGGACCCCCGGGATGATGACCTGAGCTGAAATCAAGAGTCGGTTCCTTAAATGACTGAGCCACCCAGACGCCCCTCAGCATGTGTTTTTAGTATGTAACATACTGGACTACTGGACAACAGATTTGAACTGCAAGGGTCCAGTGATACGTGGATTTAATAAATACAGCACTGCTTTTAACGAATTTTCTCCCCCTTATCACTTTCTTTGGAACATTTCTTCTCTCTAGCTTACTTCATTATAAAAATACGGTATATAACACATAACAAAATATCTGCTAATTGCCTGTTTTATATTACTGGTAAGGCTTCTACTCAACAGTAGCCTATTAGTAGTTAAGTTTTTGGAAAGCCAAAGGTTACACATGCAGTTCTGACCGTGCAAGGGGTTGGTACTCCTCACCCCCATGTTGTTAAGGGTCAACAATATACGTATTTATTTGTCAACAGGATCTCACAGATCTTGGTGGATTTCCTAGAATTCTTGCATTCTAGGCCAGGGCCATTAAACAGAACTCGGTGACAAATGGAAATGCACACTTTCCGATAATTTAAATAATTAGAACCTGAGCTCTAAGTGCCTTGAAATATAGTAGTGCAACAGGAGCTGAAGGTTTTAAGTTCTGAAACACATTTTTTATAGCGGTAAGATACATATGACGTAAAACCTCCCATCTTAACCATTTTTAAGCGCACGCTTCGGTGGCATTAAAGACCTCGGTGACATTGCCACCACTGCCATCATCCATCTCCAGAACCCTCTGCGTCTTGTAAAGCGCAGCTCCATACCCAAAGAACACGGACTCTCCATTCCCTTCTGCACCCCCACCCCCCAGGTCCCTGGCAGCCTGTCATCCCTGTCTCTATGATTGTGATGACTCTAAGTACATAAGTAGAACCATACGGTATCTGGCCTTTTGTGACCGGCTTACTTCTCTTAGCATAATATCCTGCAGGTGATCCTGTTGTAGCGTGCGGCAGAATTCCCTTCCTCTTGGGGCACCTGGGGGGCTCAGTCGGTTAAGTGTCTGATTTCAGCTCAGGTCATCATCTCACAGTTTGTAGGTTCCAGTCCCATGTCGGGCTCTGTGCCGACAGCTCAGAGCCTGGAGCCTGCTTTAGATTCTGTGTCTCCCTCTCTCTCTGCCCCTCCCCTGCTCACACATTCTCTCTCTCTCTCAAAAATAAATAAATGTTTAAAAAAAGTTTAGAATTCCCTTCCTCCTTAAGGGTGAATGCTATTCCAGTGTAGGTATAAACCACATTTTTGTTTACCCGTTCATCCGTGGACACATGGGTTGCTTACACATTACGAATGCTACTATCGATGTGGGTGTTCAAGTACAAGGGTCTCTAGGAGACCCGGCTTTCAATTCTTTTGGCTACAAACCCAGAAGAGGTATTGCTGAGTCATGCGATCATTCTCTTCGCTGAGTTTGGAGGAAACACCCTATTGTTTTCTAGGTCAGCTGTGCCATTTTACATTTCCACCCAGAGTGCACAAAGGATCCAAGTTCCCCCATCCTCGCTAATATTGTTATTTTCTGTGGTTTGGGGGTTTTTTTGTTTGTTTTTTTGATGGGAGCCATCCTAATGGGTGCAAAGTGGTATTTCACTGTAGTTTTGATTTGCATTTCCCTAATGATCGCTAATGCTAATGGTGTATCTTCTTTGGTTTAACGATTTCGCCTTATTTCATTGTGCTTAGATTAAATTTAAATGGCCAGACGTGCTGAGGGGCTCTAGGCCATCATAATTCCTGAGGTAATTTGGCGGCCAGTTTAGCACAATGAGCTCTGAAGGCAGATGGACCAACCCAGATACCTTCTAGCTCGGGGGATTCAGCCAGTCACTTAACCTGCCTACGCCTCAGGACCTTTGCAGGCACTTTCCCCCAAACGGACCACAGTCCTTGCCACAGAAAGCAGACTTTCAGTTCCAGAACACAAGGACCTTTAGCTCCCACCAAGAAAACCCCAAAACAGAGGGTGGACAGAGATGAAATCTGGGCCAATCCCACCCCTCTGATATTCGGGGAATCTGGCTCTGTCCAGGCTCAGACTTAGCTATTAACCAACAGGAATGGGAGGCTACCGGACTCCCAATTCTAGAGTTCCCGGCCATCTCCTTGCGAGGCAGCCAAAAACAGACCCTAACCTTCCGGATGTGATGTGTGGTGCAGGACAGTCCTGAGACCGTACTCATGGACCATGGCCCTTCTTCTGTCCTGGCCTGCGATCCCGGGCGCCTCAGGCCCCTTACCTGATGCCGCAGTGGTGGGGGTGCTGGCCGGCCCGGGGTGCGAGGGGCTGCTGCTCTCGGCCATCAGACACGGATTGCTGCCATTGCTCTCTCTCTTGACCAGCAGTTCGGCGGCGCTGGGCAGCGGGATGGGGTGGCTGATCCCCAGCTCCTCCTCCTGGGCCTGCTGCCTTCTCAGGGCCACCTGCAAGCACAGGGCAGCGGGTCAGCGCTCCTGCACTCCCCCGTCACCAGGACAGCACGGGGCGCCACAACCACCAGGCCCCAGTCACCCCGGGCATGCCAACTTCAGAGCTCCAGGGCAGAGGCCCATGATTCTCTCATTCCTTGCGAAAGCCACCCCGGTACCGAGGACGCGCAGCCAAAGCCGAAGATGGTTTAGGGCCCAGAGTAGGTCACAAACTGTCCCTTACACCCAGGAGTAAGCAGAGCAGCAGGAAATGAGGCCGGCCAGGGAGGATCGGGAAAAACCCCTGGAGTCAGCCAAGCAGAGGAGTTCAGGCTGAAAAGAAGTCAGCTGGGGCGGATGAGTAAGGAGGGAGAGGGGGTCACTCACTCCCTGGCTCCACAGGTTTGTAAAAGGCCACTGTGCTGGGAAGAGCGACCAGCAAGACCCAGCGAGATCAGATTCGATCCCAAGGTACTCAGTGTTTAAAAGCAGACACAGGAGGCGGGCAAACTGGCAGCCACAACTCACCACGAAATGTGGCAAATACCACAGGACAGGGACACAAGCCCACAGCGGGACTCTGGAGGCAGAGACGGCTTTGAGTGCAACAAAGCGCCAGCAGTGGTGCCGGAACAGGGCCCTGAAGGTCAAAATGAGTAATGCCTGGACTGGCAAGAAGGAAGGGATGGAACCACATGGAACCAGGGAGGGGGAGGGGGATGGTAAAGGCAGGGGCTGCTGAGGAAACCCCACAGGGCCCTGTGCTCCAGAAGGAGGAGCCTGCAGAGAAGTAATTGGGGTGGCGGGGGTGGGAAGGGGCTGGACCAAGGTGTTGAAGTCTGGGGATGGGAGAGGCTGCAGAGGCCAGGCCAGCAGGAAGAAGCCTGAAGGGAGGGTGGAAGGGACCTAACGGACCTGAGAGACTCCTCACAGTCCCTCTTCAATTTATCTGCTCTTAAATAACATTGTTAAATGTTCTGGGGGGAAAAAAGTATAAAGCAAATAAAAGAAAAGTACTTTTGCCTATTGCATGTAACAAAAGAGGAGACTTTCTGGTGAAACCGACAATCCGTAATAGTGAAATGAGAAAGTAAAACAGCTCTACCTCGGACGCCCAATTATAAACCAAAAGTTGAAATCAAAACGGTAAACCAGAAACACGACTACGACTTACATGTTGTTTTACTTAATCTGTAGCCCACATTTAGCAAGCTGATTAACTTGCAAACCATTTTACTCACAACACAAAGTCTTCAACTTACCCCCCCCAAAAAAATCCTTAAATAATTAATTAAGATAAAACCACTAAGCTTAAGTCTTGGATTTTCTATCAATAACCAAGTTTAGAAACAGAATGTGAAGGATTTGACCAAAACAGAGCACCAGCAACAACAAAAAATACCCACCAATATCTGAAGTATGTCCATGCCTGCTGATACCCCAACACACACAAAACTCACGCATGCACAAAATGTACCGGTATTTAATATATATTCCATAAACTAAGGACACTTTTATAAAGATCTCTCAAGATTTTACTTACTTTTTAAAGTTATTTATTCTGAAAGGGAGGGAGAGAGAGGGGAATCAGGGGAGGGGCAGAGAGAAGACTTCTCAAAGATTTTAAAGAAATGTTATTTAACCCAGGAAGGTGGGGTAAGTGATTAAAACACTATCATTTTGAGGGTCATATTTAAATTCAATCTCACACATTCAGAATGAAAGAAAAGGCTGTTAATGGGGAATTTTTAAGGATTTCATCTAGCACAGCGCAAGCTTTCTGGTGTGGAAAATGCTGAAATTTCATATTATAAAAGTAATCCTGAGTCCCTTTGGTTTTTAACATAGCAAACCGCCTTTTTCCAAGTTGGTGCCCCTTTAGCTTCTTCAGAATGAATGGCCTTACTTCAATACGGATTTTTAATTACATTTTGAGGACAATTCCCCTCTTAAGCATACTCTCCACACTAAACATTTAAGCTAACACCTGAACGTTCAGAATATTTTTCTACCTACAAATATAAATTCAATCTCCCCAAGTCTTTCTCAGTAAACTCACTGGGATGCGTTTTAACCCTACATCAGCGTTCTCTCTTCACCCGCAGATTAAGCTAAAAATCCATAAAGAAACTAAGGAAAATAAGCTGCATGTCCACCTGCCACCTGTGAAGCCAACATACAACCAATTTAAGATACGTTTTAAAAAACCAGACGTATATAAAAAGCACAATTCTGTTAAACCGTTCTTGTAGGAATTCTTTTCCACGGACGATATCTCCACGTTCCCAGTCAGAAGAAGCACATCGTTAGTAAATACTTCTTTGGTATCTTTTCATCTTAAATAAACTGTCTTCAAAGAATGAAACAAGTTTTAGCTGGAAAGAAAGTATACTCTTCTCCCCAAAAACCCCTTTCAGGGTATCAGGGACCCTAACTATTTCCGTTTAAGACGTAAATTACTGTCCTGCTTGGGATGCTTTCAAAGAAGAAAAAGAACTACTGATCTACCCTCGAGCCCTCCCCATTTTCTCCCCGGTGCAGACTTTCAAAACTCCTTAAGAGTGCTTTAAAACAGACTCAAAAGAACTTGGACCTGAGTAGCCCAGGTCGCGACGGCAAAAGTCGAAACGCCAATAAAATTTCTGCGGCTCAAAATGGCTGATGCCGCGTGCGGCCAGCTCCCGGAGGGCGCCGGGAGGTGCGCGGGAACCACGCGCGCTGCAGCGACTTTTCCAGAAGGATCTCGCCACCCGCGCGGTACTCGGAAGAGTGGTGGCCCCTGGGGCCTCCGCGAGTCGCCAAGCGGGTGCCCTCCAGCACCCTCCCGTCGCGAGAGAGCTAGTCGCAGCTGGGGGGGGGGAGGGGGGAGCGGGGATCCTAGGGCTTCCCGCGCGGGGTGGACTTCTCCACGCTCTGCTCGCATGGCGACGGCGGAGATCCGCGCGACCGCCGGCGGGGCGACCCGCAACTCTGCCCTGAAAGGGGTATCAGAGATCTTGGGGACGCCGGGGGACCCCCGAAGGGGCGAATCCTGCACATCTGTGCTCCAAGAAAACAGAGATCCTAGATATCCTGGGGACCCCCAAAGGGGCGAACCCCGCAACTCTGCTGGAGGACAGGGTCGGGGATCCAGGGATTCTGGGACAGAGGGAGACTTGAAAAGTAATGCTCGGAAAGCAGGATCAGCCATCCTGGGGACCTTCGAGGTAGCGAAACCCTCAGCTCTCTGCTAGAGGGCAGGGTCGGGGGTCCGGGGACTCCGAACAGAGCGAGTCCCGCAACTCTCCGCTCTCAAAAGGAGCTCAGAGATCCCGGGCAATCCCAACTGGGCGAACTCCGAAACTCTACTGAAAGGCGAGATCAGGGATCCCGGGGCCTCGGGGCCAGGCAAAGCCGGCACCTTCCCGCTCCGCGGGCCAGATGGAAGATCCCTCCCGGCCCTCCAAGGGTGGCGTGGCGTGGGCTGGCGCGTCCCGTAGCTGGGAGACTTGGGCTCCGCGGCCGTCGGCGAGCCCCACGGCCTCCCTCCAGAACCCCGGGACCGCGTGGCGCCCGCCTCGCTCAGGGGACTTTAAGCTCGGGGCTGGTCCCCGTGTTCCCGGACGCCCGCACTCACCTGCGCGGCCATCACGCGCTGTCTCTCGGCGATCAGGTTGCACTTCTTGCACTGGCAGTCCCGCCACATGCAGAAGCGCTTGTGGCCCTTGAGCGGCGACGCGTAGCCGTGGTTTCTGCATCGCGCGCACTTGGGCAGCCTCGGGGACTTCTTGCTCCCGGAGCCCATGCCCGACGCCCCGGAGCCTGAGCCCGAGCCGCCGCCGCCGCTGCCCCCGGCGCCCGCGCCACCGGTACCGGCGAGCAGCGGCCCTGCCGCTTTGCCTAAGCCCCCCGCCTTGGCCTGCGGGGGTGCCCCGGCCTCCGACGGTGCCGAGGGCTTGCTGAATGCCTCGTCGTTGGGCATGGTGCCCCACGGACTCCTCTCTGGTCTGCAAGGGAAGAGCCCAGCCGACCGCAAGGATCGGGAGCAGTAGGCGCAGATGGCGTGTGCGCAGCAGCCGGAGGTGCAGCCCGAGTGGCGAGGTCTGGCCACACCACGCTTAGACTGGCGTGGGGGGGGGGGCTGGGGGGGTTGTGCTTTTTTTTTGGCGCGCGCGCGGACCTCTTGGATACTTTTCAGAACGTTCCCGGGACTGCCTGGGCGGGAGAGAGCGAGAGGGAATGCAGCCACGCCCACCACCCCCCAACTCTAGCCCTAGCGTTGCTGTCACGAGCCAGCTTGCACTGGCTGCAAACGCTCAGGGCACTGCTGTAGGGTGGCTGCAAGTGCAGGGGGAGGTGCAGAGGCGCGGGGACGGTGCGATCTCTGTGTTCTCCCAGGTGCGGAGGCCCGGCTGGCTGAGCGCGCTGCACACGCAGGAGGCTGAGCTCCCCAGCACGGCGAGGGCGTAGCTGTGCATCCTGGTCGTGCAAGCTGTTGGAGGAGGTGCAGACCACCCGGATGGGTTCTCCCGCTCCCTTCCCCCCTTCTCCAAGTTAGTTGGGTAGGGCAGAGGTTGGCAGAAGCCAACTCGGAAAGCGGCTTCTCTCTCACTTAAGAGAAGGAAGTAGGAGATGGAAGGCGTGAGAAAAGAGAAGTCTCTGCATTTAATCAGCAAACGAGACCCTCACTGTGTGGGGCTCGATCCCACCAAAGACGGGGCCCATCCGTTCTCAGGTTATCCCTTCCCACACCTGTGTTCCTTCATTCACAGGATTTCCACCTGCTGGCTCCAGATAACTTTCAAATCTATAGTTTCAGGTCTTGTCGCTTCTCACATCGGGAGCGTACAGCTTCTTGCCTTAGGCAGCTTCACATAGGATCTGCCGGCTTGTGAAATTCAGCCTTAAGAAACCTCGATGCGGGTGGGGGTGGGCTTAACAGATGCAGACATTTCTCAAAAGTCATCCCCACACTTCAGATCCGTGCATTCACTGTAATTATCCCTCTAAAAACCTCATCTTACAGCCTTCTCCCCACCCCCTCCCCACCCTTGTGTGTGTCCTGTGTTCACCCGTCCAGCAGATCCCTCCCCCAGGCCCCCTGATCATTTCTTCCTACCCACCACGTGTCCTTGTCTGGATCTGCAGTCCTTCCTGGGGTCTCCCTGTTTCTTAGTCTTCCAGCATATTCCATGCAAATAAGAGCTGGCCCCTGCAGTTGCTTGGTATTGTTTGCCTTGTGAAAACCTAAGTTAAAAAGCTAAGGCTGTGTCTTAAAGGACTTTGAATGATCTCCTTCTGCCTTTCTCAGCCATAGTTTCCACCCAACATGGAGGGCTGGTGTTGGTCCTGGGTCAGTGACACCTCCCTAACCCCACAACAGCCATTGTCCAGCCAGGGGTCTGCCCTAACATCGCCCTCCCCCACCCTCCTTGCTTTTCCCCAGTATTCGTTTTCAGGTCCCAAATTCCCAGCCCCGTGGTGGGTGGGGGGGCGTTGTCTGCAAATGATGGAACCCACCCTACTTAGCTTCTCATTGAGATGGTTCTCTGGTTACCCTCTCTGAGCAAATGAGCACTTTCCACCCCCAGCTCTGAAAGCCTCCAACGTGCTTTTCTCATTCTTCTTCTGAAGCACCCTCCCCCCACCCCCACCCCCACACAGGGGGCTTTTTCCTCAGCCTGCATTTTCTCCATTAGTGTTCCCTGGCTGAAAGTTATTTCCTAAAGAAGCTTCTAGCTTTCCACAATACCTCCTACCCTACCCACCGAGTCAGGGAAGCCCTACTCCTAACAGAGGCCCGGATAGGACCATTCATCTCCTTCTGGAACCGGTTACATGACGGCACCAGTTTGTGGAGGAATTCTACATCTGCCGTTAAAACCCACATGCCGGCTGCTGTTAGGTACCCTTTGCTTATCTTTTTCCATATATTTATACTCAATACATTAGCTCGAGCAAAATCATTCCCAAAGCCCAATCCAGTTTTAGAGAATGGAAGTATGTGCTGGAAGGAGTCGCTGTCAGATCCCATATTCCAGGGAGGCCCACGGTTCTTGTGAGCATCGCACCCCTAGATCTGTGATGGAGAGGTTGAAGGCTACGGAAATTGGGGGCTAGGAATCTGTGTGACCACGATACTAACACATAAAATACCATGGAGCTAATGGCCTAATAAAGTTTTTATCCACAAACCACAGAGGAGGTACAAGGCACAAGAGGGCCCAAAGGGGAAGTAGGGAGCTCCCAAGGATGAACCAAGTGTTTCTGGAGATTCCGCGTGGTCCGGCCCTCTTGTCTCCTTTCCTCCTTCCTCTCTTTCCAGAAACCAGAGCTATGAAGGATGATGACGCAGATCTGTATGCACTGAGGTAGAAACATGGCCAAGCCACACTGATGAGCGGTAGGGGCGGGGAAGTCTGTTCTAAAATGTGGCAGGGTTAGGCAAAGACGTCTTAGAGATGACACCAAATCACAAGTGATAAGAGCCAAAAAAAAAAAAAAAAAAAAAAAGCTAGGCTGGCTTTTATCAAAATTCAAAATCTCTGTGCCTCTAAAGACAGCACTAAGAAACTGAAAAGCCACACACTGGGAGAAAATACTTGGAAATCACATCTAATAAGGGACTTGTATCTAGGACACATTAAACAACTCTTGAGACTCAATAATAAAGAGACACCCAGTGGAAGGGTGGGCAACATTCTGAATGGGCATTTCACCACAGAAAATATTCGAATGGCCAACAAGCACATGGAAAGATGCCTGGTATCCTTAGTCACTAGGGAAATGCTAACCCAAACAACAGTGAGCCATCACTTCACACCTGCTAGGAGGCCTATGATCAAAAACATGGACAGCACCAAGTACTGGCTAGGATGCCGGCGAACCAGCGTTCTGATATTGCTGGTGGGAATGCAAAATGGCCTGACCATTTTGGAAAACTTTACCATATGACCAAATAATTCCACTTCTAGATATTTACCGCAGAGACATGAAAATGTACTCCCCACCAACGCTCAGACACTACTATCCATAGCAGCCTTACTCGTTTGAAACAGTCCACGTTCATCGCATGAATGATTCATCGCAATCAACACAAGAATGAACAAAATACGGTATATGCATACAATAGAATATTACCCAGTCATCAAATGAGGTAGTGAAACATGCAAAAGCAAGAATGAACCTTGAAAACATGCTAAGGGAAAGACGCCAGGTTCAAAATACCACAGAACATATGTTCCCATTTATATCAAATGTCCAGGAGAGGCAAATCAATATAGAGAAGATAGAGGAGCATTCACCAGGGGCTGGCGTGGGGCCGAAAAGGAAGTGGAAATGGGTAGAAGGGGTCTTTCAGGGGTGATGCAATGGTCTAAAATTGCACTGTGGTAGAGGTTCCTGGGTGGCTCAGTTGGTTAAGCGTCCAACTTTGGATCAGGTCATGATCTCACGGTTCATGGGTTTGAGCCTCACATTGGGCTCTGTGCTGACAACTCAGAGCCTGGAGCCTGCTTCGGATTCTGTGTCTCCCTCTCTCTCTGCCCACCCCCCCCCCCACTCTGTCTCACTCTCAAAAATAAATAAAACATTTAAAAATAGAATAAAATAGTATTGTGGTAATGTTGCAAAGCTCTGCAAATTTACTAAAATTATCAGTATCACTAAAACAAGAGAATTTTATGGTATATAAACTAGACCTCAATGAAGCCATTTATAATTTTGAGCTGACAGGTAACATACAAAAAAACATCATGATATGCAAAGTGATTCCACTTCTGAAGTAGGAACTAATGTGGATTTATGTCTGCTTGATAGGCTGTTTATTTCTCCCTGGGTTACAGGATTATGGGTGATAATCTTGTAGTTTGTCTTGTTTTTATTTTATACCTTTGCAAAGTCGATACAGGTTCTGGAACCCTCCATCCTGTCTCTTTTCCGTGGCTGGATGGTAAGAGCTGATATCCAGGTTTCGGCTGAGCTCGCACAGCCCCAGCGCCGTGGTCACCCCAGTGTGCCAGCCCTCTTAGCATTAGAGTTCAGAAACTCGGGGGCCCCCCGGGTGGCTCAGTTGGTTAGGCGTCCGACCTCGGCTCAGGTCATGATCACACGGTTTGTGAATTCCAGCCCTGCGTTGAGCTCTGTGCTGCCAGCTGGTCACCGGAGCCTGGAGCCTGTTTCAGATTCCGAGTCTCCTTCTTTCTCTGCCCCTCCCCCACCTGTGCGCGCACGCCCGCGCACATGCTCTCTCTCTCAAGAATAAACATTAAAAAAAAAAGAATTCAGAAACCAAGCTCATTTCACAAAAAATTATTAAGTGTTTTGCTTTCTAGATACTACAACTCAGTGGTGCTTACACTTTACTACCTGATTTTTACAAGCGCTTAGTTGGTATTACCTTCACCATCACACAAAAAAATACGTTATTTTATTAGTGAGGCAGTATAGCATCATAATGAAATGCCTAGTTTTTAATCTCATCTGTGTGACCTTAGACAAGTTTTTTAACCTGAGTCTTGGTCTATTTATCTCTAATAGGAGGATAATAGGATAATAATAATAATAATATCTGCCTCAAAGGATTGTTAAAAAGACTAACTTTGTTAATACTCATGAAGTGCTTAGGAAAGTATCTGGTACTCAGTGATAGGTTTATTATTATTATTATTATTATTATTTCCATATTGGAAAGAAAAAAGAGTAGGGAGAAAGCAGAGTACATATACATGTAACCTTCTACATGTTAGTATAATTTGGCAAGAGGAGCTGTGTACAAGAAATGATCAATTTCTTCTACTTTGCATTTTGTCCACGGGAAGCAGTCTTTGCCCGAGGTCTTGGTAAAACAGATCAGATGGAAATTCTCCGTGGCTCTTCTAACCATTATTTATGAAGCCAGATAGTATATGAGTCAAAATATTCAGCTCACGGGGCAAGTGCAGAGTCCTGAGTCCACTGGCCTGAACTAAAGCCTTGGTGTGCAACTGTGCGGGGGCAATGACAGAGGGACTCATGCGAGCAGTAGGAGTCTAGCGAGGAGAAGTGCGAGCCACAGCGTCTGAGGCGTGGCCCGCGGGGGACCTGTGAGACACAAGACTGCCCCATGGCCTGCAGCCACGGGGGATCTGAGCAGGCACAAAGGAGACACAGACCTTCTAGGTCATGGGAACAGCGGATGGAAGGCTGGACCCGGGGCGTGAGCCTGTGGGTTGGGGGAGAGGGCACAGGCATGCCAGTCGGGAACAGAGGAGTCAAGTTGGAGCCCAGCAGGAGATAAGGTTGGAAAGATAGCATGGCACCTTGCCTGCCAGTGAGGAATTTGGCTTCTATCTTCTAGGCAAACGGACAATGATGAAGGTTTTTGTCCTTGAGGTGTTTTGGGAATAAAAGTGGTGGGTCTGCTAATTACTGTGGGATTTGAAGAAACCACTTAATGTCTCTGAGCCTCCCTTTCTTCATATGGAAATCGGAGAGAACCTGAGAATCCTAAGGATGCAGTGACTACCGCACGTAAAGGGCTTGGGTTGGTGCGTGCAAGAGAAGAAGCACGGTCTGGGTGTGAGCAGGTGTTTCAGAATTCCCCAGGAGGAATCTTGAAGCAGACAGAAAACGAGGGGACCGAGGAGGCAGATTTTAGGGTCTGGAGAGGTTGCTAATTCTTCCCGGGCAAAGCATTCCTTATAAATCAGTAATTAGGAGCCCCGCCTGGAGCATGGAAAGTGACGGAATCTCTGAGTTGCTAGCAACTGTCACAAAGTGCACTGTCCCCACCTTATCTGGGCACCTGGGACTGGTCTCAGAGGAAGACTGACACCACAAGGTAGCACACTGAGCAGCACAGGTGGGAGCTGAGGGGAGGGAGGAGACAGCACAGGGGAAGGGGGGTCTGAGTTAGTGCAGAGGCTGATGGCCAGCAGGAGACCCTGGGGCAGCCCCGTTTTCTAAGACCGAGCAAGGATTGATTTCCCCAAGTCATACCCGGGAGTCACTGACGAAAAGTAAATCCTGTTCTAGTCCGTACCCTTTGTGTAAGGAAAGAACATAAACATTTTATAATTTTTTCCCCAGGAAAAACTGTTAAAACGTAAATATTATAACATGTAAAGGAAAAACTTGGGGGCATTTGGGTGGCTCAGTATTTTGAATGACTGATGCTTGAATTCGGCTCAGGTCATGATCCCAGGGTCATCAGCTGGAGCGTCAAGTCGGGCTCCGGGCTGAGTGTGGAGCTCGCTCTCGCTCGCTCTCTCTCTCTCCCTCTGCCGGTCTTCCCACCTCTCTAAAATTAAAAAATATATAGATCTTTAAAAAAATAAAGGGAAAGCTTAAGTTATCTGGGGAAAAAAGTCAAATGAAGTGACCCAGAAAAATACACTCATCATCCAGAGAAATTAAAAAATGTATTTTGAAGATAACTGGAGATGATTTTTCAGTCTCTCTTTTTTTCATGTTTTTAATTTAGTTTTGAGAGACAGAGACAGACAGTATGAGCAGTGGAGGGTCAGAGAGAGAGGGAGATACAGAATCTGAAGCAGGCTCCAGGCTCTGAGCTGTCAGCATAGAGCCTGATGCAGGGCTCGAACCCACGAACAGTGAGATCATGACCTGAGTGGAAGCCGGATGCTTAACTGACTGAGCCACCCAGGCGCCCCTGATTTTTCAGTCTTAACTGCTGTTCGGATATTGTACCAGCATCCTGACTCTTTTATATTAAGCTAAAGAAAAAGAAATGGCTTGCCATCATAAGTTTTTCTTGTAGGATCAATTGCTTAAAATGTTATGAAGAAATCTGCTTAAAAATATTTATTTGGAGTGAGAATTAAAGAGGATGCGAATCATGATGAGCCCTGAGGAATGTATAGAATTGTTCAATCACTAAATTCTACACGTGAAACTAATATTACACTCTTTGTTAACTAGCTAGAACTTAAAATAAAAACTTTTTGGAAAACTTAATAAAAAATAAACTATTAGATCCAAAAAATTTCTTTTATGAAATTTATTTTGGTGGGGAAAGAAAACAGTATACTGGGGCACCTGGTGGGGGAGAGTCGGTCAGTTAGTTGTCCAACTTGTGATTTCAGCTCAGGTCATGATCTCACAGTTTGTGGGTTCAAGCCCCACGATGGGCTCTGTGCTGACAGCTCAGAGCCTGGAGCCTGCTTGGGATTCTCCCTCTCTCTCCTTCTCTCTCTCCACCCCACCCCAGCTTGTTCTCTCTTCCCCTTTCTCTCTCTCTCAAAATAAAAAAATAAAATGGAAAAATAAAAAACTTTTAATTTTTTCCCAATGTTTGTTTGTTTATTTATTTTTGAGAGAGAGAGACAGTGAGTGAGCAGGGGAGGGTCAGAGAGAGAGGGAGACAGAATCTGAAACAGGCCCCAGGCTCCGGGCTGTCAGCACAGAGCCTAGTGTAGGGCTCGAACTCATGAACCATGAGATCATGACCTGAGCCAATCATGACCTTGACACTTATCCAACTGAGCCACGTAGGTGCCCCTACTTTTTAATTTTAATCCCCCTGAAATTACGGTCTCTTTATTTAAGTCTTTTCTGACACAGCTAATGCTCTGGTAAATTGAGGCTCTTGCAAGGGTTTTCCTGTGCTTCTGCTGGAACAGATTAAAAAGACCAGAGGAAACAGTAAACACAAATCCTGAACTAACTTTTCAGTTAAGAGTTTCAAATGAATTGGAAGTTAAAATGTGTATCAACAAAGACGCTCAGATACATCTCCCATTGGGTTCAATAGCCACTATCTTGCGGATTGCTCCTTTTGCTAACAAAACAAAAGAAGACAAACAGATTCACAGTGCCCAAACTGCCAAGGCAAATAACAATGTAAGAAAGCTTGGATTTTTACCATAGGCCGTTTACATGCGGCAGAAGGGCTGAGAAGAGTAAAATGAATATTTTGTGGCTGATTCAAAGTTTAAAACTTGAAACCTTTAGTAGATACATAGATCAGTTGTTATGTGCATTAGCAAACTTTCTTTTTCTTTTCTTCTTGCCAAAGAAGGCCTTATCAGGTTTCTCCTTGCCTGGCAAATGGAAGAAAACTACACTAAGTTTTAGACATCTGTTCTGAAAACAAAAATTCGTCTAATTCCAGAAGAAGGAATTTTCTATGCTAGAATCTTCTAGCCAAGAAGCTAGATAGTGAGGGTGACTATGGTATTGGATGCCAATAATTCGACTGAGACTACTCATTGCAATTATTGGCACAAATTATTTAAAAATGACCTGTAAGTGTAAAATGGCAAGAAAGTAGTGACACATTCCTATACTACTTTGATCAATGTTGCTTCAAGTTGATCACTGTATGTGGTCATTGCCAGAGTTGGCTACTCTGGCTTGAAGGGTCAGAACACCCCTAACCAAACAGGACTTCTGGAACCCCGTAAAGCACATTCCTGGTGATCAGAACACAAGACAAACGTGTGGAGTATTTCACCAGAGAAAACATCAACAGTTCAGTTAAAGAAATGTCTTGAGTTAGTGCAGGATTCACCCCCAACTGCATGGTGACATTAAGCACTAAGGAGTTTAGAAGACGGACGCACTGAAGACTGGAGGGTTTTCTTGGAAGCTGGGAGGCTTCTCGGAAGAAGCAGGTTTTCAGGAGAGGAGCACTGGGATTAATAAAGGGGTAGTAAACTGGTACAAACTAGAATCACACCTTCCAAAGGGGGAAAGGGGCTCTCATGATGGGGACATTCGGGCAGCCTCTACTGTGTCCTGGAAATTTTCATCCCCGGGGTGCCCACTTCCTCCGGCCTCCGTCATTCCTCACTGCCCTGCCTGGATGGGCATTCCGAACAGATGCGTCCCTCCCACTTTTAACAGACTCGGGAGGGACACAAAGCCCTTCTTTGCTTTCAGGAATCTTACTGAGACAAGGCTGGAGTACTTTTAATTTATTATAATTTACAAATGCTCAGAAAATGGGCGCCTGGGTGGCTCAGATGGTTGAACATCCGACTTCAGCTCAGGTCCTGATCTCACGGCTCATGGGTTCGAGACCCACGTCGGGCTCTGTGCTGACAGCTCAGAGTCTGGAGCCTGCGACGGATTCTGTGCCTCCCTCTCTTTCTTCCTCTACCCGGCTTATGCTCTGTCTCTCTCTCAAAAACAAATAAACATTAAAAAAAAAAAAAACCCAAAAAACAACTACTCAGAAAAGCCGGGGAAAACAAGGAAATAACCCCAGAGAGCCATGAATGGACACGCTTCGGCCTGCACACACCCCAGTTCCTGGGGACTCCCAAGGGAAGGGTCACTGGCTGAGGCTCTGTCAGCCCACCGCCATGTGTGCCACCAAAAGGCAAGCATCATCTTTGCACAGCGCCTCTGCGGGCCAGGATGCTTGCCCCACGTGACTGTGCCACCTTGCACACATGCACTGGTGTGGGCGGGGAGTCCTGGGCGGGGCAAGGAAGCTCCAGTCTGCTCCCTTTCAGGCCCTATTTCCTGCCCAGAAGAGTCCCTCCTCCCCAGTGAATGACAGGTAGTGTCTGAGTGCCCCCTCCCCCCACTGTGAGCTCAACATCGTCTCCACGTGGGAGGACGTGGGAGGTCGGCGCCAGCACAGTGGTGCTGGGGGGTGACGGGTGGTGGGTTTAGAGGGTGGGACTGGGTACCTCGTAAGAGACAATACCACCAACACTCTGTCATGGAGGGGAGTCAGATAAAATACGTAAATAACGCATGGGACATACTTATACAAAAACAATTATCCTTGTTTATCCGAGATTGCATTTTAACAAAGATACAGATTGAACGTCTGTATTTTAACTTGCCAAATATGGCGACCCTAATTTTACGGGTTCTTGGAAACACGACTTCCCCCAAGTCCTCCCAGAAGTAAGGAAAAAAAAAGGTTTTAGGCCAGGGGTCCTCCAGCTATATCCCTGTAGGCCAAATTTAGATAACTGTATGTTTCATATAGTCTCTGGGCTACGAATGTTCTACATTATTTGTAAGTTTTATTTATTTGAGAGAGAGCACAAGTGGAGGAGGGGAAGAGAGAGAGAGAGGGAGAGAGAGAATCCCAAGCAGGCTCCCTACCATCAGCTAAGAGCCTAACCTGGGGTTCAAACCCATGAAATGTTGAGATCAGGACCTTAACGGAAATCAAGAGGTGTAACTACCCAGGTGCCCGTGGGTTACACATTTTGAAATGTCTGAGGAAATCAAGAGTAGAAGTTTTGTGATGTGTTAAATTATATGAAATTCAAATTTCGGTGCCTGTACATAAAGTTTTATAGGAACACAGCTGCACCCACTCCTTTAATGAAAAGTCTCGGAGCGGCTCTGGAGACAGGAGGGCTGGGGCCAGGACCTGCAACAGAGGTCAGATGGCTCACGAAACTTAAAATAGTCACTATTTGGTCCTGTTACCTAAAAAGAGGGTGGGTCCCTGCTACAGATCACCTTTGCGTTTCTTTTGAGGCTCCCAGTATGATTTAAACAAATGACAGTATTTAAAACCGGGATAACACATTTGCATGTATCCTGAAAGCCTTCTGTGGGCAGCAGACTTGGCTTAAAACGATGCTCCAGGGGCGTCTGGGTGGCGCACTCAGTTAAATGACCGACTCTTGATCTTACTTAGCTCAGGTCTTGATTTCAGGGTCGTGAGTTCAAGCTCTGCATTGGGTTCCGGAATTTCTACTCAAAAAAAAAAAAAAAAAAAAAAAAAAAAAGGAACTGGAAAGCCAGAAAGGAGAGCTCAGCTCGGACGCCCTCCCACTTGCAGACCCCAACCAGAAGAGACAGTACCGTCCATTTCCCGCGGGAACAAGCCTGTACTTCACTATTCCGGCAGGAGGAAGAAAGGTTTTTCTCCCCGCCCAGGAACAGCCCAGCCAATGGGAGACAGGAGGTAGAGAGTCCAGCCAATGAGAAGCCGCTACACTCTGAGCTCCCAGTTTACTCCAATGGAAGTCTTGCTTATTACAGCCCCGCCCAACCCCCCCTTCCTTCTACAAACAGGTGTTTCTCCTTTTTGTTCTCAGACTTGCCTATTTTTTTCCGAAGGGAAGAAGTTTTCTTCCCATGGAAAAATTTCAGCTTGGGTGTGCTGAGTTGCAATTCTCTGATATTCCCAAGCAAGCTTGTTTTTTGCTGGTAAAATAACAGTTTATTTTAAAGGTTGACAGTGTGAACAGTGATAGCAACTTAATTAGGGTGATTTACATTGAACACTCCTGAAGCCGCAGCAAACAAAACGAAGGGCGCAGGTGATTAATGGTCTACAGGTGATGCAGACCAAAAAATGCTGTAGCAAATTAGAGAGGAAAAGAGAAGAAGATTCCTGCTCATCGAAGAGTTATGATAAATGACAGAAGAGCTGGCTCTGAGCCGCTCTTTTGGACACTCTGAGACCAAGGGGTGTGAAGTCTATGACAATCTTTTCCTTGTTTTTGTTTCGTCCTGTTCACAGCTGTGTCTCCATCGCCTGGATCAGGACTTTGATGGCCTCGTGGCTCATTAATGTTTGTTCAATGAAAAAATGGAGTTTCAAATAAATACATATTTTGAGGGCACCTGGGTGGCTCAGTCAGTTGAACATTTGACTCTTGATTTCAGCTCAGGTCGTGATTTCAAACTTCCTGGGATTGAGCCCCGTGTGGTGCCCTGAGCTGCCAGTGCAGAGCCCGGTTGGATTCTCTCTCTCTCTCCCTCTCTCTCTGCCCCTCTCCTGTTCATTCTCTCTCTGAAAAAATAAATAAATAAAAAAAAATAAACCGTATTTTTGAATAGGTAATAGAGTCCCATGGTTAAAAGATTCAGGGGCGCCTGAGTGGCTCAGTCGGTTAAGTGTCCAACTTCGGTCAGGTCATGATCTCATGGTTTGTGAGTTTGAGCCCCACATGGGGCTCTGTGCTGACAGCTCAGAGCCTGGAGCCTGCTTCAGATTCTGTGTCACCCCTTCTTTCTGCCCCTCCCCTGCTCATGCTCTCTCGCTCAAAAATAAATAAATAAATGTTCAAAACATTTTTTTAAAAAAGATTCTAAAAGCTGGAAAATGAAGTTCCTCTCTGGCTCTGTCTGTCCCCAGTCACCAAGTTCCCCTCCATACCGGCAACCAGGTTTTACATTTTTTGAGATTTCCTGCAGTTATTGGGTGCATACACAAGCAAATGCCTTGTGTGTGTGTGTGTGTGTGTGTGTGTGTGTGTGTGTGTGTGTGTGTATTTATTCTCTACACTCCCCCCACGCACTTTTTTTTTGTGGTCACATATTTTACTGCTGCTCATGGCTTTTGTTCATATATATTTTTTAAGTTTATTATTTATTTATTTTTGGTAATCTCCACACCCAACATGGGGCTCAAATCCATGATTCCACAACCAAGAAATGCATACTTTCCTGATTGAGCCAGCCGAGCACCCCTTGCTGGATAGATTTTGAGATTATTCCCTGAGAGTCTGCACAGGGCTGCGTCCACTGCAGGGATGAGCCGCACCTTATCCGGTCCTCTATGCTGGATGCATCCACCATTTTCTTCCTTTGCTTCTAGAGGTGGGATTGCAACGGGGCATGTGTGGGTGTTGAGTGAGAAAACACTGGAATAAGGAAGCAAAGTGACGTCAGAGGACAATGGTCACCACTTTTTTAGGTTGGCTGGAAGTCACCCACCGCCATGGCTGGAAGTCACCATGGTTGTGAAATGCCCACCCTCAGAATCTAACGGCTCCAGAGGTGAGCTGGTCAAGCGAAAGACAAAGGACCTTGGGAAGGGGGGAGGACAAATTCCTATCCGTGTTATGCCCCTTACAACCCGCATTCCCCTGGAACAGCTGAATCTCCCCGTTTTCACATCTGATTTGGGGCTCGTGATGCTCTCAGGCTATGAAGATTAAATTCAATGAGATAAGGAACAGAAAGAGCCTGCTTTGGGGCATGTGACTCTTGATCAGCAGTTTGGGGTTCAAACCCCATGTTGGGTGTAGAGATCGCTCAAAAATAAAATCTTTAGGAAACAAAAGGAACGAAGTAGCCTGCCTAGGTGTGTGGGACATTGGAGGGAACCGATTCCTGCCTTCATTTCATTTTGCTGCTTTTGCCGTGACCCTCAGAATCCTCTTTCTCCTCCTGCCCTCCAACCTTTATTCCACCTCCCTTGCCAACAACAACTTGATGATCTGGGAGTCTACTCCATGCATGAAGCTCGAAAACATGACGTTAGGTAACAGATGCCAGTCACGAAGGACCACGTATTGTATGGTTCCATTTATATGAAACATACAGAGAAGACAGATCTGTAGGTTGAAGGTCTCCTAGGAGCCTGGGGGCAAACGGGGAGTGAGTGCTAAGGGTCCAGGGTTTCATTTCGGCGTGATGAAACTGTTTTAACGTGGATGTGGTTGCACAATTGTCAATGTACCAAAAGCCAGTGGATTGTACAGTTCCAATGGGCAAATTTCACAACTTGTGAATTATGTTTCCATAAATTTGTTTTTTAAAAATGCCCTGGGGGGCAGAACTGGGTAGCTCAGTCAGTTAAACGTCTGACTCTTGATTTCATCCCAGGTCATGATCTCAAGGATCTTGAGTTTGACCCCTACATCAGGCTCTGAGCTGACAGTGCAGAGCCTGCTTGGGGTTCTTTCTTTTTTTCTCTCTGCACTCCACCCCACACACACTCTCTCTCAGGATAAATAAATAAACTTAAAAAAAAATTTTTTTAAAATACCCTGGAGGGAAAGCGAGATAGAAGAGGAAGAAGGGACAGAAGGATTCAGGAGCAGCAGAGAAAGGGCTAGAGAAAGAGGTGCAGGTCCAGGGCAACAATAGGCACTGAGATCTAAACCTTAGCACTGGCTCAGCCTCTGACTGCAGAGTGACCTTGGAAAAGCCCTCCACCCTTCACCTCTCCGAGCTCCGCTTGCCTCATTAAATCTCAAAATGAAATAAAAGGGAAGACCTAGGGTCTCTTGCCATCTACAAGTCTGTAATTTGCCTCCTGCTGGGGCTGGGGGAAGGGAGGGCAGGGGAAGATAGAGCCTGGAGGAGGGCAGAGAGATACTGGCCGGGTCTCTGCCCGCCTCTCTTTGCCCTGCTCTGCACCCTGCCCTCCCCTTGAACCCTGGGTCTTTGTTCAGTTTCCCTCTATCCTGCAAGTCCATGCTTGCAGGGGAGAGTGTGAGGACAGGGTCAGGTCAGGGTCATGGGGAGGCCCAGACAGAAGCCACGCTCACAGATATTACCCCACTTTCTGGTGGAGATTATAGGCCTTGGGAAGGAAGCAGCTTGGGAAAATGAATTCAGAGCCCAGGTGAATGCTCCAGGCAGACAGGTGGTTTGCCACCCAATTAGCATCCCTTAATATATGATCGTGACCTGCACTGGATCAAGGCATGTGAATTTGTTTTATTATGGTAGCATATACATAAAATGTACCATTTCAACCATTATTAAGCGTGCAGTTCGGTGGCATTAAGTACATTCACACTGTGCAACCGTCAACACAGTCCATCTCTATTTAAACGTTTTTATGTCGGAGCAGAACAGCTGTGAGGTGCAAATATCCTACTGTTCCGTTGGGGACTTTTTACATTGTATATATCCAGACAAGTGCCATCCAGATCAACTCACAGACCGTTAGTAGCCCTCCAGAAGGCTACCTCTTGACCCCTCCCATCACTTGTATTTTGTGTTTGCTAAATTTAACTCTTTGGGGAGAGGAAAATGTTCTTTCACATCCAATTTAGGGGTTTGCAAGCTGCACAGTCAGTATCTCAATGTTTCATTCCTGAGGTTCAAGTCCCAGTGTACTTGGGCGGGAAGGCTCTGTGCTAGGTCCCTGAACATGTTGCTCTCCAGAAAGTTCGGTCTCTTTCAGCCAGCTGGTGTCCCCAAGTCCCACATCCCAGGGCCAGTTCAGGGACTAAAGAGTCCTCCCCGGAATGCACTCTGAATTGTCACTGCAGGTGGAACGAAGTTGACAACCGCTCTGCTAAACAGAATGCAGGGAAATTTTCTTCTTGCTGCAGGTAACTCGGTGGGTAAGGTTTCCAGACCTGTGGTCTGCTATTCTGTACCTGCCTTAAAAGTGACCTGGGCTGGTGTGCGTCGTCATTCCGTAACAGCAGCCGGAAGCTGGGGTGAGCATTAGCCTATCTTTTTTTCAGATTTAAAAATGTAACTTAATTTTTGTGGCGATGTCATCAACAAAAAACAGTCGTTTTTTTAAACAATTTTTAAATGTTTATTTATTTTTGAGAGAAAGAGACAGAGTGTTGAGTGGGAGATGGGCAGAGAGAGAGGGAGACACACAATCTGATGCAGGCTCCAGGCTCTGAGCTGTCAGCACAGAGCCCGACGTGGGGCTCAGACTGACGAACCTCAAGATCATGACCTGAGCCCAAGTCGGATGCTCCACCAACTGAGCCCCCCAGGCGCCCCCCAGACCTCAACTTTTTAAGACAACTTTACCGAGGTATAATTTATAAGCCATGAAATCCAACTGCTTTCAGGGTACAACCGAGTGATTTTTGGTAAATGTACAAGTGGTGTGATCATCACCTTGGTCCAGTGTTAGGACATTTTCATCCCACTGGAGAAATCCCTTGTGTCCATTCGCAGTCACTCAGCCCAAGGAGCCACTAATCCACTTTCTGTCTCCACAGATTTGCCTTTCCCGGAGAGCTCATACACGGAACCTTATCCTATGTGGCCTTTTGAAACTGTCTCCTTTTACTTAATGCAATGGTTTTGTGGTTCATTCACATGGACTAGTATCCCACCGCGTGGAGCTGGGTGGAACCCCACCATACATCTGTATGGAACAGTTTGCTTATTCCTTAACCAGTCAGTGGACATTTGGATTGTTTCCACTTAAAAATTTTTTTGATGTTTATTTGTTTTTGAGAGAGAGAGAGAGAGAGAGAGACCAAGAGAGAGAGAGAATGTGCAGGGGAGGGGCAGAGAGAAGCAGAATGTGAAGCAGGGTCCAGGCTCTGGGCTGTGAGCACAAAGCCTGATGCAGGGCTCGAACTCACAAACCGTGAGATCATGACCTGAGCCGAAGTCGGACGTTAAATCAACTGAGCCATCCAGGCGCCCCAGATTGTTTCCACTTTTTAATCATTTTTTTTTGTTTTTATTTTTTTTAGAGAGACAGAGTGTGTAGAGAGGAGCAGAGGGGGTGAGAGAAAGAGAGAGAGAGAGAGAGAGAGAGAGAGAGAGAGAGAGAGAGAATCTCAAGCAGGTTCCACGCCTCCACAGAGCCCGACACAGGGCTTGATCCCATGACCCTGGGATCTTGATCCCATGACCCTGGGATCTTGACCTGAGTCAAAATCAAGAGTAGGACACTCAGTTGACTGAACCACCCAGGCGTCCCTCCATGTTTTTTAACATTGTGCAGGATCCTACTGTAGACATTTACAGGGGCGCCTGCATGGCTCGGTCAGTTGAGCATCTGACTTCGGCTCAGGTCAGGAGCCGGTATGATAGTGTATGGCTTGTTTCTCTACATCCTCTTCAACACTTATGATTTCTGTATTTTTTATTATAGCAATCCTAGTGGGTGTGAAATGTATCTCACTGTGCTTTTAAATTTCCATTTCCCCACCGACTAATGATGTTAAGCATTTTTTATATGTTTATTGACTATTCCTATCTTTGATGAAATAGCTATTCAAATAATTTGCTCATTTTTTGACGGAATTATTTGTCTTCATATTATTGAGTTTTAAGGATTCTTATTCTGAACACAAGTCCTTTATGAAACACATGCTTTGCAAATACTTTCTCCAGGTCTGTGATTTGTCTTTTCATTTTCTTAGTCGTGCCTTTGGGAGTGAAAAGCTTTTGAATTTTCATCAAGTCTGATCTATCAATTTTTTTTTCTTTAATGTCTTGTGCTTTTTAAAAATTTTTAATGTTTATTTATATTTGAGAGAGAGACGAGACAGACTGTGAGCAGGGGAGAAGCAGAGAGAGGGAGAATCCGCAGGCTCCAGGCTCTGAGTTGTCAGCTCAGAGCCTGACATGGGGCTCGCACCCATGAACCATGAGATCATGACCTGAGCGAATTCGGATGCTTAACCAACCCAGGCGCCTCTATTTAAATATTTTTATACAGAATTTTTAAGTCTTTCACTGCAGGAAGTTGCCCAAATATCTATCCTGCCTTTTTTTTTGGAAATGGGAGTCAGCCTTTGCATTTTCCTCAATACCCAACCCAGCACCATACAGAGGCCGGATGTTCAGTCATAAATAATGGTCACATGAATGTCTGTGCTCTTGCCCAGAGAGAAAACATACGATCACATGAAAACAAGTTCGTGTGTCATCTGTTAATTTCAGACTGGTGCCAAATTCATTCTCCCAATGAGGGGAGTTTTAGCAGAGAAAAGGGGAGACGCGGAGGTTGGTGGGATTCAAGACTAAGGACAGATGCTCAGGAAAGCCTTGGCCAGGCAGGCTCTTCAGGGGGCTCAGGGGCTCTGTCTGGAGACGGGTCACTGCAGGTCAAGGTCACTGTTGTTCAGGAGAGGGACTTCTGTCAACGATATCCCAACTTCTGCAAAAAAATTTTTTTTACCAAGGGCAGTTTCTTGCGTATCATTAATCCACTGAGCAAGTCTCTGAAGATTTGTTAAGCAGATTTAGTAAGGTGTGAACTGAAGTTAAGCTTTCTTCCTCTTTTTATGTTTTGTTTTTTTGTTTTAAGAAGAAAGGGTCTGAGAGGCGCCTGGGTGGCTCAGTTGGGTAAGGATCCGACTTTGGTTCAGGTCATGATCTCATGGTTCTTGGGTTCAAGCCCCGTGTCGGGCTCTGTGCTGACAGCTGGGAGCCTGGAGCCTGCTTCAGATTCTGTGTCTCCCTCTTTTTCTCTGCCCCTCCCTCGTGCTCTCTCTCTCTGTCTCTCTCTCAAAAATAAACATTAAAAATTTTTTAAGAAAGGATGCTCCTAATTGGAACTCAGATGATCATTGTGCTGATTAATATTATGTGTCAACTCGGCTATGCTACGGTACTCATCTGTGATTAAACACTGGTGCAGACGCTGCTGTGAAAGTATTTTGTAGCTGTAATTAATATCTACAATCAGTTGACTTAAGTCCTCAATATGGGTGGGTCTCACTCAATCAGTTGAGGGACATAAAAGCAAACAGTTTTCCCTAGGAAAGAATTCTACTCAAAGGCTGCAACATACAAATCAGGTGCAGGGGTGCCTGGGTGGCTCAGTCAGTTAAGTGTCCGGCTTCAGTTCAGGTCATGATCTCGAGGTTTGTGGGTTCAAGCCCCTGTCAGACTCTGTACTGACAGCTCAGAGCCTGGAACCTGTCTTCGGATTCTGTGTCTCCCTCTCTCTCTGCCCCTCCCCTGCTCACGCTGTCTCTCTCTGTCTCTCAAAAATAAATAACCGTAAAAAAAATTAAAATAAAAAAAAGAAATCAGATGCAGGCATCCAGCCCCTCTGGGCTGCCTTCAGATCTCTGACTCACAGCCTCCACTCTTGCATTCGCTACTTCCTTAAAATACATCCATTTCTCTCTCTCTCCTCTTTCTCTTTCTTAGTGATAAAGATAGATATAGATATATAGATAGATTTAATCTTGGTTTAAAAGGAAGAAAATAAAGAACCTCTTATGTGGTCGCCATTCTGCTATCATTGGACCCTCACCACAATGCTGTGAGGAAGGTATAATCAGCTCCATTTCACGGATGGGAAAACTGAGACTCCCAAGTTCACATAAAGCTTGCTCAAGGTCATGTAATGAAACACTACCGAAGTTGGGGACCTCCTGACTTCAGAGCTCCCTGTTTTCCCTCTGGCCCTTCGGGAGCTCACTGATCGCCCTGTCAACGGTTTCCGCTCAGCCTCACGAAGCACGACCCCAACATGCTTCCCCAGCAGAGTCCGCACTGCTGTGTGCGGACCGGCAGCGCTGGCTTGTATTGCCGGTGGAATGTTCAAGAAGCCTTAGCCCGCGGGTGCTGTTACTGCTCACGCAGGGGCTTTGCGGGGGGCGGGGCTCCCAGCTGCAGGTGGCGGAGCTGTGACTCTAACCCGCAGGACCCGGCTGTCCCCACCGCACTCCAGAGGCTTCTCCGACGTCGTCCTTAGGACCTCGGCAGAGCTTGCCCCTGGGACCAATGGCATGCCTCTTCCCTCCTCTCCCCTCCTGACTTCCTTGTTCCTGTTCCCCACTGCAAACACGCCTACGTGGATGACCGGTTGTGATTGTCGGGTCCAGATTCCCAGCATTTGCGTTCCCACAGAGGACGCCCAGAAACTCGAAACCGTAAGCCACAGGACTGCACGGTGGGTCCGCAGGTGGGCAGAGTTTCAGCAGGGGCGGGGACGTGCGGGAGGCAGGGTGGGCTCAAGGTACCCGCTGGAGGGGGACGGCAACCTCTGTGGGGAACGGAGAAGGTGCAGTTTACAGGGGTGCTGGGACAGTGAAGAGAGACCAGTATGGGACTGAACGGACCCTGCGGCCGGCATCAGCCCTGAAGGGGTGTGTAGGAAGGAGCCCAAGGGCTGCTGAGGCCATGGAGAGGGCCTCCTGGCAGGTGTGGTGACTGCAGCAGAGGCCTGGCCGGCCTCAGGCCTCCCGCCCTCCTCCTGCCTCTCCCCTCCCCCCCCACAAGCCTCCAATTGACCCCACCCAAGCCAGAGGCTGAGAGTAGGGGGCAGGGGGAGGGGGCAGGACACGGAGCAGAGTGGGGCAGGGAGCATAGGGACAGTTTCCTACCCGCAACTCAGTGTTCCCTGAGCGGCTGACAGAACAGCAACGAGGGGGGGGGGGGTAGTGGAGGGCACAGCCCGTGGGGCCAGACTGCCTGCTTGGTGTCCTTGCACCGGTTACTTAACCTCTCTGTGCTTTGGTTTCCTCATCTGTGAAATTGAGGTCACTGGCAGGGTCGTTGTAAGGACGACAGGAGTTACAGCCCCTGAACAAAGGCTGCAGAAATTAACACCATCCTGGCTCGGGAAGCGATGTGCCCCCAGGATCCTCACGTCCTGGGGAGCTGGGGGTGGGGACCGACCCACCAGCACTCACAGAACAGGTGACCTGGGCTGTCTGCAGGGAAGGATGGGGGGGGGGGCATCTCTGCCTGGGTGTGTGTCAGGAGGGCTTTGGGCAAGTTCCTGCAGAAGTGTTAATTTTCAGGGGTCCTTTCTTGCTGACAGAATGACAGGACTCCTGTCCCGTGAACATCAGGGGACAGACAGCCCCAGCCCTTTAAAGAAGGAAAGAAGGAGGGAAGTTCAGCTGGGGATTAAAGAGGGTAGAGGACTTGTAGAGGGGCAGAGGACGAGAACCCGCCCGCCTGGAAATCCGGGCCACCAGCAGTGCGAGGAGAATCCAGTAGGTGGCAGAAGCAGGCCACTCAGCTGGAGGGACTTCATTCGACCCGTCCTGTCCCTGTTTGGGGAATTTTGTTTCCCTTCCCTTTTCACCCCCCTTGTTTACAGAACCAGGAAAATCCTTATCAAAAGACCCAATGAACAGTTCAAATACATTATTTTTTTTTATTGTATATCCTCTCAGAGTTTTCCGGTTAAAATTCATGGTTTCCAGACATTTCTAAAGTGGTTTTTAATTTTTTTAAGTTTATTTATTTTTAGAGAGAGAAAGCACGCATGAGCAGGTGAGGGGCAGAGAGAGAGGGAGAGAGAATCCCAAGCAGGGTTCATACTGTCAGCACAGAGCCCGACCTGGGGCTCAATCCCTCAAACTGTGAGATCACGACCTGAGCCAAAATCAAGAGTTGGATGCTAAAACGACTGAGTCATCCAGGCACCCCTGTAAAATGATTTTTTAATGTTTATTTATTTTTGAGAATGAGAGAGAGAGAGAGAGAGAGAGAGCAAGAGATGGAGGGGGAGAGAGAGAAGGAGAAAGAGAATCTCAAGCAGGCTCTACGCTGTCTGTAGAAAACTGGATGCGGGGCTTGAACCCACAAACCAGGAGATCATAACCTGAACTGAAATCAAGAGGTAGATGCTTAACTCTGAGCCACCCAGGGGCCCCTCCAGACATTTCCATGTGCACTTTTCATCTATTTTACAAAATCTATATGCTGGCCATTTCATCAACATCATGATTAGAAGTTTCATATGATTTCGATTGAAGAGGGCAGAATATTTTTAAAAGTCAAGGCAAGCTGCTTGCAATTAATATCACGATCCGGCACTTTCCAGAAAGCCAGATATTAGCGTGAGCCCATGGCATCTACAGAAAGGCTGATTTGTGTTGGAGTGGAACTTCGAAAACCAATTTTCATTCTATAGTTTTCCAGAAAAAAAGATAAAAAATACAATACTTCTGCGGGATTTAACGTGATCACTCTCTCTTTGAGCTAGGTCCAGTGTTTCCAAGGCAGATGCCAAGGTCCTTACTTTCTTTGGGGCCTTTGGAGCTGGTTTGCTAAGGGTACAAATTGCGAATTTACCATGATTTGGACTATACAATGGGACTGTACTTTTTATGTGTATGGGGGCATTTTGGAAGGTAAATAATTTATTTTTTCCTTTTTTAATTCTAAAATAGAATAATACTACAGAAAACCTAAAAAATATAGAAAAGGAGGAAAAAATCACTCTGGATACGAGTTATCTTTGTAGAAACTTCTGGCAATTTGATGTATCACCTTCCTTTTTCTTATGCATATTTTCATTCCTTCATAGAACAATAGTATCTGATGGACTTTTATTCTGGGACCTGGGAATCTACTTGTAAACAATGAGCAAAGCTCCTGATATCACAAACAAGAAAAACACCAAGTGAGTAAGTGGAAGAAGGAGAAATTGAGCCCTTCCCCAGCGCTGTAGAGAAAATCAAACAAGGCGATCAGGAGACATGAGGTCTCTTCTCTGGATCAGGTACTCAGGGAAAGCCTCCCAAGGAGGTAATGTTGAGCCGTGACTTGCACTGAGGAAGGAGCTAGCACGTGAGGAGAGGGCAAAGAACATTCCAGGCAGAGAGAAGAGCATGTGCAAAGGCCCTGTGGTATAAACACACTGGGCACATGCAGCCATCGGAGGTGCTGGGGCTCTAGCTGAATGCAGACCCACGACAGGAAGAGAAGATGCAGTCAGAGAGCTAATCAGGGCTTGGGCAAAAAAAGAGTGGGACTTTATTCTGTTCCTCATTGTATATACATTTGCAAAAACACATTTATCACCCTGATTTTTCCCTGTGACGTTATTAATCTAATTTTCCTTATGTCATTACACAGACTTCAAGACCATCATTCAAATCAATACATAAAATTCCACCAAGTAGGTCTTTAAGAATTAACCTTTTCCCCTATGACAAGCTTATTCTCTTAACAAATATTTCTGTGTGGCAATACAGGCTTATTGCAAAATTAGGTCTCTTTAAACAAGTTGGTTGACTGTTAATGTTACTGCACTGAGTTAGTTGCAATAGACTCTCTTGCTTTTCTTAAGAAAGTTCATTTGGGGGCACCCGGGTGGCTCAGTCGGTTGAAGAGCAGACTGTTGATTTTGGCACCGGGAGATCATGACCTGAGTTGGGCTCCGTGCTGAGCCCTTTGTCTCAAAATAAATAAACTCTTAAAAAAGTTCATTTGTGGTTGGAGCATTTGACTTGTTTGTATTTTCATGAAGTAAAAGAGGAGCAGAGTTAGACAATTCTGTCATTAAGACCAAGCATAGTAATGAAGGCGCAAAGCAAGAAATGCACAGTGATCAAGTCTTTCCGTTTTTCCCCCCTCTGAGATTATATCTACTTATAAGGGGCCAAGACCAGGAATGCTATTGTGGCCGGGGCAGGAAGAATAACATTCTGAGGCTGGTGAGCTTAGATCTGCACTTTTATATTCGGCACTGAGAGCCAAGGAAATCCAGCAGAGCCTTGTGTAAAAACACAAGGGCAGAGAACAGAGGGGTTTCTCCACTTTGCCCGTGTTCTGTTAGGTGATTAAAATAAGGCTGCTTCAGAGGCTGGTATTTTCATGGTTCTGTAAACATGAGTGTTTTAGAGAACACTTTTACCGAGGAGCTCACTCTGTGACCTGTAAGAAGGAGCGTGGATTTTAGCAATAGACTGATGCGAGCACTTGCGGCCCCTGGGAGGGCGGACCCCGGCTTCGGAAGTGACCTGTGCCTTTGCTGTTGGCTTCGATTTAGTTGCTATCTCTCTTGTTTTTTAAGTTTCTTTATTTTGAGAGAGAACGAGAGACAGCGGGGGAGGGGGAAGAGCAGACAGAGAGGGACGGGGAGAGAGGGAATCCCAAGCAGGCTCTGTACCAGCAGCACGGAGCCTGACTCAGGGCTTGAACCCACGAACTGTGAGATTGTGACCTGAGTCAAAATCAAGAGTCAGATGCTTAACAGACTGAGACACCCGGGCACCTCTCTGCATTCCACTTTCTTTTTCTTTTCTTTTTAAAAAAGTTTTTTTTAATGTCTATTTATTTTTGAGAGACAGAGCACGAGCAGTGAGGGGCAGAGAGAGGGAGACGCAGAATCTGAAGCAGGATCCAGGCTCTGTGCTGACAGCTCAGAGCCTGACGCGGGGCTCGAACTCACAAAACATGAGATCATGACCTGGGAAGTCGGACGCTTAGCCAACTGAGCCACCCAGGTGCCCCCTGCATTCCACTTTCAATACAAGTTATAAATTCTCCTCTGTGCTGTTGATGCTTAGATTTCTAATACTGGAGAAATGTTAAAGCTTATCTCAAACTCATTTTTATAGATACAGAAACGGAATCCAGAGGGATTATAAGACTCACCCAAGGTCATTTAACTAGATAATACTTAGAGGTTTGGCGTTTGCACTTTTAATTTTTAAAGAAATCCAACATTATTTTCTTTGTTTATCAATCAGTTTTGTGTTGAGCAAACCCAGGCTCATACTGGCAGATTTCAGGGAGGCGCTCAACCACTTTTCCCAGAAACAAAGCAAAGATGGCTACTGGGAGTTGAACTGTGTCCCCAGGAGCTCCTGTGGTGAATTCCTGACCCCCAGCGCCTCGGAACGTGGCCTGCTTTGAAGTGGGGCCAGTGCAGATGTAATTAGTCCACGTGAAACAAAATCGAGCTGGAGTCGGCTGGACCCCTAACCCAGGTGGACTGGCGTCCTTAATAGAGGGGGAGATTTGACCACACACAGGCGCCTGGGCGAAAGGGCCCGTGAAAACGCAGGCGGAGATCATGTCGATGCATCCACAAACCAAGGAGCAGCGCAGTGAAAATTGCAAGCCCTCAGAGGCTCAGTGAGAAGCTGGGGCCAGATCCCCTCTCCCGGCCTCAGGAGGAGCCCCCCGCCCCAGCTCCCAGCACTGTGAGCCAGCACTTTCTGTAGCTTGAGCCCCCCACTTCGCAGTACTTTGTTTTCAGCCCAGGGAACGAATACAGTACCCATTGCTGCCATTTACCTAATGAATGAGCGATAGTCACAAATAACACATCGTGATCTCACCTTCGGAAAATGTGTGAGAACCTCACTGAGCCCACGATTACCTACTATTAATATGAAAGCCATTTATTTGTGGCTGTGGACCCGAGTGCCACTGATGGCCCAGCTACCGATTACGGAGGTTTTCTAAAAGCCAACGTAACATCAGCCTGTGGGGTTTCTGGAGACCTCCGAGTGCCCGGCCTGCCCAGACTGGGGGTCCACAGACCCACCGTGTGCCCCATATCACGCTGCTGCAGGAAACTACGGACTGAACTTCCGCATCCTGATTCTAGGTAGTACAGCCCTTGACAATGACCTTATGTTTCCTTCCTTTGCTTTCTTGAGAGCCATTCCCTCGTATTATGGGAAAAGCCGTATCCCTGTTCAATTTAAAATCCTTCTCTCCTAAGGTGTCATTTCCTCCCGCATGTCCCTGCACGTCACTGCATAGTCGAAGGACATGAGAGGTGGACATAAGGGGCGGGAGGTTTATCTCCTTTTTGGTCCGGTCGCATCCGGACAGAGGAAAGCACAGGATGGAGGAGCAGACAGAGCACCCACCCTTATCTTCCCCAAGGTACTGCCAGGAGGTGACCCCAGGGCAGCGTGACGCTTGCCCTCTATGACAAACTCTCTCTCAGGGGGGCTCGCCACGGAAGTACAGTCTCAGCACAGAGGCTGGTACAGGATAACCTTTCGAAGCCTTTGTCCCGTTAAAGACCGTTTACCTGAGCTGGCAGGGAAAATTACGGCCTGGAGGTGAAAATACGGAGGCAGCAAATGAAAGAATTAGTGCACTGTTAAAATTAGATTTGCCGATGAAGCAGGGAAACCTTTGCCCGCTGGGGCCGTGGAGGGCGCTCTCCCCGGTCTCTGGCCAAGGCCACGGCCATGGCCACGGAGGAGGGGTGTTGAGCCCACTGCAGCGGGGGCCCGCCCAGCGTCCCGACACCTTCTGCCCGTCCATGAGCTCAGAAGGGCTGGTTCTCGGGAGATCTCTGCCTCGGAGTCCCCCGGCCCCTTTCCTCACCCTTTTCTTTTCTTTTATTTTTCTTATTTTTCTGTTTGGCTCCGATAACGATTCTGCTTATCAGACCACCTCAGGTTGTGGCCCCTGGAATGCTTTTTTGCCTTTCAGAAAGCGAGGAAATCACCGAGAATTACAAAAAGGCAAGTCAGAACCACGGCATTTCGAAAACAACCGTATTACTCCGGCCCGCGTGGCCTTTGGAGAAGGAAAAGTAATCCAATCGGTGACTTTGAATCCTGAGCCGCTTTTTGCATGACTCATTAAACTGCCATTTTGAACACTTTTGCCTCGTGCTGTAAGAGTGATAGAATCCTGGAGCAATCTATACGTTTAAATTCTTTTATATTTGAAAAGCCTCATGGTACAGTGCCTGCAGCCGTGAGCACGAACATCAATTGAAATACAAGACAGTCATAATAGACCTAAATTTGATAAGCCATCCGAGCGTGGCCCGGCGGCGGGGCTCTGAAATCAGGACTCACAACTAATTGCTACTCTTTTATTTATTATCTTTAATCCCTCCCTACAGTTGACTTGCTACTTCCTGGGATGAAGCCACAGCATAGGCGGGAATGGATAATTTTAAAAATAGGAAGCAATTTCTTTGTTGCAAACGTGGGCTCAGACAATGTCATTCCCAGCGGCTTCCTTTCCCCAGCGCAGCGTCCTCTGAACTTGGAAAGGGCGTTCATTTTTCCTTCCTTCTACCTCTGGTGGCCAGAAAGTCAGGTTCTTGGAGGCCACTGGTGTTTTTCTTACCCTCCCTAAGGACTTGGCATCATTTCCCAGAATCTCCTTCTCGACACCCTACGGGCTCGCTTAAGACCAATATTATACTGAAAAGAGTAAAACTTGTTCTTGGGTGAACTTGCCCTTTTCTACACCCTCTTTTACCCCCCTCCAACCCGGTTTATTCATTCCTGGTAACTAGGTCAAGGTCCGCACCTCTCAGGATGTGAGGATTTTGCACTTTGAACCTTCGGTGGATTTGAGCTGAGTCAGCCTAATGAATCTCGAAGATTTGCTTTCAGAGGCATCAGGAACCCTCTTCCCTTCCTGCTTATTTAACAGGATCCTCCGTGGTCTAGAGGTGTCTAAAATTCTACTGTTAGGGATGTCATGCTTTGCCTTTGTTCTGTGGTGAAACATACTGTCAATGTTAAGCATTAACAATCTTTGACAACTGAGACTGAGTAAATTAGTTCACAGACTCCTGTCTTGAGAGGAAGCCAAATAAGGGAGAAAGGAAGGAATTGAAAAGATGGTGGTCCAGGAAGGGCCACACACAGTGGGGAGACCAAGAGACAAACATCACTTACAGCCCTACTTTGGAGCAGCACTGGTGCTAATGTTAGAAGAAAAGGATTAGCGTTGTTTGATATGATACATATCCCGAGGTCCTTTTGTATTAAATTTTTTATATCTTTTATTTTATTTTGAGAGACAGAGCAGAGGGAGCGGGGGAGGGGCAGAGAGAGAGAGGGAGACACAGAATCTGAAGCAGGCTCCAGGCTCTGAGCTGTCAACACAGAGCCCGACGCGGGGCTCAAACTCACAGACCATGAGATCATGACCTGAGCTGAAGTTGGATGCTTAACCAACTGAGCCACCCAGGCACCCTGGTCCTTTTGCATTAAAAAAAAAAAAAAAAGATTTATTCCTGATTATAAAAGTCATTGATACATATTATAGAAAACCTCATAAAATATGTAAAAATACAAAAATGCCTGGGGTGCCTGAGGGGCTCAGTCCGTTAAGCATCCGACTTTGGCTTAGGTAATGATCTCACAGTTCATGAGTTTGAGCCCTATGTTGGGCTCTGAGCCTGTATTCTGCCTCAGATTCTGTGTCTTCCTCTCTGTCTGCCCCTCTCCCATTTGTGCTCTGTCTCTCTCTCAAAAATAAAATAAACATTAAACATTTTTAAATATATATATATAAATGCTCATAATCTTATAATCTAAACCTGTCTAATACTTTGCTGCAACTTTGTGTAGTTAATATCATACATGATGTAAAGATGTTTTTTATTCTGTCTTTTGCAATTAACACTATGTGGCGAACATTTTCTCACAGTGGTTTTTTTCATGGCTACATAATATTCCACTATTTACTTAACTAGTTCCTCTATCAATCTCTGCTGTTAAATATGACAACAGCCAACACTCACAAAGCCTTCCTGGTCCTTGTCCACATGGCTTTCGTGGGTTGATTCACCTCATCTTCACAAGAGCCCAGGGAGGAGGTACAGGTATTATTCATATTTTAGAGAGGAGGAAACAGGCACGGAGAGGTGTCTTACCCAATGTCACAGGCCAGTAAAACCCTGATGCAAGCAGGGCCCCCAGGGCCTGGGCTCCTACTGTTTCTGCACAAGTGTGATCATTTCTTTAGTAGAATCTCCAGGTCAGAGTTTCAAGAGCATTTTTAAGGTCCTTGAAACATTGCTAAATTGCTTTCTGCACAATTCACTCTTCTGACCACAGGTTTCTATTTCCTTTCCTTCCTTGGTGTTTAAAAACAAAAGTAAAGACAGAAACACCTGTGTCGTGTAGCTGAATGGCTCTATTTACATCCTGCCCACCTCCCCCACCCCCCACTCTGTCCCTGAGCTGGCGGCGGGAGGAGGGGCCCAGAAAACAAAGGTTAGTCTGCTCTGGAGGCCTCAAGTCCTTGACTTCCGGCAGCTTTGGGGATTTCTGAAAGCACATTTAGATCAGACCCATCCTGGGCCTGCCCTCCCTGTTCTTTGAGTTGCCTTGGAAACGAGGCAAATTATCAGCGTCCCTCCTTAAGGGCAGCCTTTCCAAGCTCGGGCAGGCTGGGGAGTCAGCGACAGGAGTCTTCCCAGGCCTCTATCTGCAGAGCACAGAGGGTGCCCTGGGACTCCAGCATCCGGGAAGGGCGGCCTGGAGGGGGCAGCTGGGGCGGGTCAAAGCCCCAGCGGGGAGGCCCTGACATTCACAGGGCTGGGTGTTTGCGTGCGTGCCCCATGTTTTTGATAGGAAAGGCTTCTAGATGTTTCCGTACAAGATGGGTTAAATGAATGATGGCATATCCCCTTAATGCGATAGTGTGAATGAGGTCACCAGTGTGTGCGGACACGGAAAGATGCCCAAAGCATTTAGTTAAGGGAAAAAAAACCCCAACAAATTATGGAATTGGACCCGGTATACTTAGCATACTCTAAGCATACTTAGAGAAAATAAACGATTTCTTCTAGCAACTGGGATGGGAAGGGTTTAGGGCCTTCTATTTTCTTTCTTACCTATGTTTATATTCCTTGACATTTTCAGTGAATATCTGTTATTTTTAAAATTAACTTAAAACCAGGACGCCTGGGTGGCTCAGTCGGTCAAGTGTCCGACTCTTGACTTCGGCTCAGGTCATGATCTGACAGATTGTGAGTTTGAGCCCCATGTCGGGCTCTGTGCGGACGGCAAGAAGCCTGATTAGGATTCTCTCTCTCCCTCCCTCTCTGTCCCTCTCCTGCTTTTTCACAAGATAAATACATAAATTTAAAAATATGTAATTAACTTAAGACCAATGGAGAATGTGCAGTAAGATAGAACCCCTGGGGTATGAAATTTTAAACTACACAAACATAAAAAGTCACATTTACAAGGAGGGAAAATATATAAAGAAGAAAACGGGATCTAAGGTAATCTGGTACAATTAATACAAAAGGACTCATTGAACTGGTATTTGGGAAATGGAAGTATGTTTTTTCTCATTGTGTTTTCTAAATGTTTGCTGGTGTAGGGGCGCCTGGGTGGCTCAGTCTGTTAAGCTTCCAACTTCAGCTCCAATCATGCTCTCTCGGTTCATTGGTTCAAGCCCCGTGTCGGGCTCTGTGCTGACAGCTCAGAGCCTGGAGCCTGCTTCAGATTCTGTGTCTCCCTCTCTCTCTGCCCCTCCCCTGGTCACGCTGTCTCTCTCTCTCTCTCTCTCTCTCTCTCTCTCTCTCAAAAATAAAATAAAACATTAAAAAAAATAAATGTTTGCTGATGTAATGATGTAACTATTCTACATACCATTTATATAGTTCCAATGTGGATGTAATGAAAGAAAGCATGAAATTGTATTAAAAGTAAACCAAAAAGGCAACTCTACAAGGAAAAAGAGAGAGTATACAGGTGCAGCAAGAGTGAAGCCTAGGATCCAGATGCCTGTGTCTCCCCCAGGCTTGCTGTGTGACCTTGGGCAAGTCACTTGGCCTCTCTGGGCTTTGGATTCTTTATCTAGCCTGACGGTTCTCAACCTTGACTGCACATCAGAATCATCTGGGGAGGTTTTAGAACTGGATCCTGGGCTCTTGGGGGTGGGGCCTGGATAGGCTCCCTGGTGACTCTGGTGAGCACACAAGGGTGAGAACCAGATAGGCCCCCGCTCATGGAAGGTCAGTTCATTCCTACGGGGAGCCTCTTGACCCAGATCCAGAAGCGACTAGTAAGTAAATAAGTAGATGTTTAGGCAGCTCTTGGAGAAGAACATTTTGAAAGGCATCATTTAGCTGGATCACCTCTTGGTTTTGAAAAGTGGTTGCTCTTTGCGCATAATGGCCACTTTCTGTTGGGATTTTCACTCGGCATTTGGGTGTAAAGAGTATGCATTTTTAAAGCTGTCCAAATGCCTATTTATGCAACAGACCATAGCTCCTCTCTGGATAAGCTGCTATGCTTTATCAAATAAATGATACACATTTAAAAAACTGTCTGAAGGGGCATTTACCTGAGGGACTGTTATTGTGTTTGGATTTTTTTTTTCAGCTCTTATGGTTCATTGGGTAAATAATACCTTTCAACCAATTTTTAAACAGAGGAGTCTAAGCAAGATGCCATTGAATCAATCTTACCCACTCTCATACTCTTCAAAGAGGGCTCTTTTAGGTTGTTTTTATTTTATTCATTTATTTATTTATTAAAAATGTTTATTTTTTTGAGAGGGTGCAAGCAGGGGAGGGTAGAGAGGGGGACAGAGGATCCGAAGCAGGCTCTGACCCCGTGTGGATCTCGAAGTCATGAACTGCAGGATTGTGACCTGAGCTGAAGTTGGAGGTTCAACTGACTGAGCCACCCAGGTGCCACTAAGTTGTTTTTATTTTAAATTTTACATTAAGATACCTTACGAAAGGAAGGAAGGAAGGAAGGAAGGAAGGGAAAGAAAGAATGAAAGGAAGAAAAGAAGAAAAAGGATCAGGTCTTTAAAACCTGAGCATTAGGGGTGCCTGGGTGGCTCAGTCCGTTGAGCGCCCAAATTCAGGTTGGGTCATGATCTTGCATTCATGGGTTCGAGCCCCACATCAGGCTGTGTGCTGACCGCTCAGAGCCTGGAGCCTGCTTCAGATTCTGTTGTCTCCTTTTCTCTCTGCCCCTCTACCCCTTGCAGTCTGTCTCTCTCAATCAAATATGAATAAACATTAACAACAAACAACTGAGCATGAAGCAGGCATCTGGCTCTGGACTCTTCTCCCCTCTGGTACATAAAGACTTCCTAATAAGTTTATTTTTTTCTTCTAGGAGGCTACTTCAGTTTCAGTGCCAAATTGAAGGCATTTTTGCCTTTGAGGCTATAGAGCCCAACCCTGATCTTCAGTGAACATTCCTGATTTGACTAATTTTGGAGAAAGTGGGGGGATTGGGACTGTTCTAGAAGGAGAGGGAGTTACTGAGATGTGACTGTGAAATGAAGAGCATCTGGTGGACGGGGTCTGCGGCAGCATGAGTCCCGGGACGTGTCCAAGCCACAGAAGCAGGGCTGGAGAGCTGACCTGCAGACGCCCACAAGGGGACAGGCGGGCTCGGGAGAGACATACGGGAACGCTTCGAGCATCCGCACGGAGGACCCACAGCCTTCCACGGAGCCGCGCCCTCGGCTGCAGACAACAGAAGCCACTCAAGCTCCGTCCAGCAGAAAGGGGTTTGCCAAAGGGGAGTAACTGAGGCACAGACGCTCCAGCCAGGCCACCCGGGCTTTATATACACACACCGGAAACCATACAAAAACAACGCGGCCACGGAGAGTGCACCAGGAAAAAAGGAGGAATCAGACCTTCAAAGGATAGTTTTGTGGGGGGCGCCTGGGCAGCTCTGTTGGTTAAGCATCTGACTCTTTAAAAAAATTTCTTTAAATGTTTATCTATGTTTGAGAGAGAGACAGAGACAGAGACACAGAATCTGACGCAGGCTCCAGGCTCTGAGCTGTCAGCACGCAAGTCGGATGCTCAACCAACCGAGCCACCCAGGCGCCCCAAGCATCTGGCTCTTGATTTCGACTCAGGTCATGATCTCATGGTATGTGAGTTTGAGCCCCGTGTTGGACTCTGTGCTGGCAGCCTGCAGCCAGCTTGGGCTTCTCCCTCTGCCCCTCACCTCTCCCGCCCGCCCCCTCCCCTCCAAAATAAATAAATAAGAAAGACAAATTCTCAGGCCTCACCTCAGCCCCAGTGAATAAGAAACTTCAGGGATGAGGCCGAGAAAGGCTAGCCCCTGCGACACGAGGGACTGGGCGCCTGCAACCGCCACCGCAGCCCCCGAAGAACCAGATGCGTCAGTCGGCGTGTTTTCCGGAAGGTCTCAGCCGCTTGCACGTGGGGACGGCCTCAGCGTGCTGACAGCAAGCTCGGGGACTCCTGGAAGCGATTCTCTGGGTACAACCAGAACCCCGTGACCTGCTGACACTCTGCCAGCAAAGAACAACAGGGCGTGTATTTAGCTTTCCAGACCACGGTCTTACCGCGGGACTAAGCTGGAGGCGATTGGAATGGACGTTGGGAGAGCCAACCTTTGTATCCGCCACCAACTCGGTGTCCCCTTGTGAACCCCTATGGCTCTACACATTAGCCAGCCTTTTATAGCGGCGGGGATGTGGCCAGAGGCTGGCCACCCAGGTCCACCCCAGTATGAGCCAGACAGCGCCCCCCGCGCACCCCACTTCTGGGATCTCCCCCCCCCCAGCCACTGTTTAGAACCCAGATTTTGCCCAGGGTTCGGGGTAGAGTCTGGGCTCACCCTAATTGTTACAGAAGAACGACAAAGTGGCCTTTGATTTTAAAGACCCCTATTTCTTTCCGAGCTCCCATAATTTCATTATCAATTGAGGCTGAAGGGAAATGGGCCTCCACTTCCTAAAGGGAATGGATCGCTCCCAGCGCAGAACACTTAACAAAATCACACCTGTTTGCACATGTTCTACTTATAGTCAGAGCGAGAGCTTCATACATAAGCCTTTGTATTTAGTTCACACCTGTCCTATTAAGTGACATTGCTGCAGCCGCAGGGACTGTCAGGTCTAGCCTAGCAGGGTGATGAGCCGCAGGCGGGAAGTCTGTGTTCTCAGCGGGACCCAAGGGCCTCCCAGGTCCAGGGGGCCGAGACGATGTTCCTTCAGTCCCACCCTGGCTGACAAACGCTTCCCCTCTCACCATTCAAAAAAAATTTTTTTTACATTTATTTATTATTGAGAGACAGAGAGAGACACAGCATGAACGGGGGAGGGGCAGAGAGGGAGACGCAGAAACCGAAGCAGGCTCCAGGCTCTGAGCCATCAGCACAGAGCCAACGTGGGGCCCGAACCCACGAACTGTGAGATCATGACCTGACGCTCAACCCACTGAGACACCCAGGCACCTCTCCCCACCCCCGCCATTCAGCTCTCAGTTCAAACATCATCTTTTGACGGAAGCTCTTCTCCGGGGCCCCAAACTCATGTTGCCCATCCCAGAGGTCACTGCCCGTCACCCAGTGTCACTGTCTCCCCAGTACATCTCATTCTCTGAAATGAGCTCATTGATTGGCAGAGCCGGTCTCCCCACCAGAACATAAGCTCCATGAGGAGAGAGACTGGCCCATCTTGTCACCACGGCGTCTCCATGCCCTCCCTCCCCACTGCCCGGGTAGGCTCCGACGAATATCTGGAACAAATGACGAGTGCTCGCTTCGGCAGCACACATACTAACATTAGAACAGATGACGAGGCTCGGTTGGGTGGCCCCAGGGCCCCAGTGCCCACGTCACAGACGTGGCCGGTGAGAGAGGTGGCATCAGGGAACTCGGTGTCTCTGCAAGGTGTGGTTGCTCCGTCTCTCAGCCCGACAGACTCACAGGGAAGGGGGAGGGAAGCGCCCCAGGGAAGAGCCGTCTCACTCGCCCATTCAGGCCAGAGGGCTGTTCCTTCCTCCAGGCTGCTGTCACAACCAAGGACACTGTAGATCTGGCACCTTCCTGCTGTGACGCTCATCGCTTACCGGGAAAACCTAGCTCATAGCACTCAGGGGGCTAACCCTGGGGCGTGGGTTAAGTTAGCTGGCATGGTTGATTTGAAGAGATCTGTGCTGTCTTTTCCATAGGCAGACTTGTGTTTTCTCATTGCTAGATGGTTCTTTGAATTATCTCGGTTAATTCACATTTCAAATATATTATTTTAAAAACTTGGACAGGGGCGCCTGTCAGTTGGTTAAGCACCGGCTTTGGCTCAGGTCATGATCTCACGGTTCGTGGGTTCGAGCCCCGCGTCGGGCTCTGTGCTGACAGCTAGCTCAGAGCCTGGAGTCTGCTTCGGATTCTGTGTCTCCCTCTCTCTCTGACTCTCCCCTGCTCACACTGTCTCTCTCTGTTTCTCAAAAATAAATAAAAGACATAAAAACTTGGACATTGATGCACTATTTCTCAATGTAATCACAGTTTTACATTTCTGAGAAATACAGAAAGCAAAATAAACAGATATATACAAACCTTGTCCAGACCTAAATGCTCTGCAGAGAGGTGGTCCGGTGCCCTCGAGGGGGGGGGTCCGTCTACAAAGCACTCAATTTCTCAGCACCTTTAGGGCCCTTTGCCAAGTGAGGAAGACGAGAGTCAGCCTGTTGGGATGTGGGGCAGTGTAACGAGCCCCACACGGACAACAGTAAGTGTGTAACTGTGACGGCCACCTTGGGGCAGACCAGAGGCCAAGGTCAAGGTACCCCATGGGAGGGAGAGCCAAGCAGCCGCTCTGGGACACGCCCCTGACTCCCAGACATGGGTGTCACTGCAGCTAGTCACTGCGGTGTCCCCAGGTTGACTACTGTCCCCTCAAAGCCATGTGCACCCAGAACCTCGCAACATGACCTCATTCAGAGATAGGGTTTTTGCAGATACAATTAGGCAAGTTAAAGTGAGGTCATAACGACTGGGTCCCTGTCAGAAGACGGAAACGTGGGCGCGGACTCACAGACAGGGGGGTCTGGAGTGATGCGTCTGCAAGTCAGGGACTGCCGGCAACCACCGGAAACCACAGGAGACAGGCATCCTCCCCTGGAGCCTTGGGAGAGCGTGGCCCTGTCTTCACCTTGATTTTGGACATCTAGCCTCCAGAACAGCGAGCGAAGACGTCTCTGTGTTGGAAGCCCCCCATGTTGCGGTGATGGGCTACCCGGCCTTGTTCTCTGCCTTCAGCCAGACTCCCTGCTTTCCTGGAAACTGCAGCATGAGCAGGATTAAGGGAAGACTTTCGACTTTTGACCACCGGTCTGGAGCTGCGGCCTCGTCAGGTCACTAGACATGAGAGCAGATGAAAGAGGACAATAGGCAGGGCGACAATCACCCCTGAACTCGGAAATTTCTTGCGGCACCGACAACGCCGGCGGCACCACCACCGCTGTGCTCCTGAGGCTCTTCCTCCGGGCAAAGCGCCTGTGAGCGGAGGGCCAGGGGGAGGCCGGCCCCAGCCAGGTGTCCTGGGGGTGCCGGCCACACCTGCCACCCCGCGGTAAGGCCCCAGACCCTGGCCGGCACGTGTAAGCATGAGCCACGGAGATGACGCCCGCTAACGTGGTGGCCTCGCGGGCCCCCAGCACCGCCGCGTGTGCGCCTCCCTTTATTCGCTCACCACACAGCCGCTGGGCGCCACTGAGTGGTGACATCACGTTTGGAGTAAGATCCACTTCCGAAAGTAAGCTGGAGTGGCTGAATGAGAGGCAGGTGCTCCAGGGACAGAGAAATCCAGAGATGGAGAAGGAGACGGACCTGACCAGGGTGTATGTGATTGGAGAGTCCCAGGGGTGAAGAGCCAAGCACATGTCCGTCTTCAATAATCACATCACGCTTCCGGTCGGGGCCGCTACAGGTCACAGAGGGAGTGCACCTCTCCAGGAGGTCAGCAACCACCTTCCGGGCTTGGCTGAAGTCTGGCTTCCTGACCACAAAGACCTTTTCCTTTGAATTCTGTGGCAGAAACCAAGACACCTGCCCGTAGGAGGAGCCAGGATGGCCTTGACCAGCGTTGCTGCCTTTCTGCGTGGAGGTGGCGGCCTGGCTGACTCACCTGCCTCGCCTCATTCCTTTGGGATCCGTGGTGGCTGAGGAGCCACTGCCACCTTCTCAGCTCCTGGCAGCACCCTCCTCTGCACCACATCTCCCACCCCAGCGGAATAGCTTTGAAATTCCAAGTCTCCAGGTTAGGCGATTTTAAAAAAATTACATAAAATTGGGGCATGTGGGTGGCTAAGTCAGTTGAATGTGCAACTTTGGCTCAGGTCATGATCTCACCGTTCGTGGGTTCGAGCCCCACATCAGGCTTTATGCTGATAGCACAGAGCCTGCTTTGGATGCTCTGTCTCCCTCTCTATCTGCTCCTCCCCTGCTCTCTTTCAAAAATAAATAAGCATTAAATGTTTTTAAATTACATAAATAAAACAAAATTGAAAATCCCCATAAAACCCTCTAAAAATGTTTCTGTCGCTGGTCTGGATTCACATAACCTATTGCATCTGAGTGCTGGCCAGTGGTCCCTTCGAAGGGGCCTCTTCCTCCACGAAAAGCTGCCAGGTCTGGGATTCCGCGGTAGATTGGAGTTAGCAAGCCAGGGGCACAAACCACACATTACAGAAGATACGAAGTCTAGCCTTAAGGTCAGGCCCAAGAACACACTTCGCTGGCAATGTGATTGCACTATAATCTCCATGCAGGTTGCTGAGAGTCAGCACCGGGCTGGGGACCCCAGTACCGAGTCAATGAATGAGCCAGAGCATCTGGGTCCGCCCCGCACCGCAGGCGCCCGTCATGGGGCCCAAGAGGCCCTTTTCCTACTTAGTGCCAACGCTGGCCCCTGTTCTCTTAATTCTCTCCCGTCTGCTCTAAGCCTTTATTGTACCCATAATTTGTTTATGTCTACTTTCTTCTCCTTTCTTTTTTTTGAGTGGTTTAATTCAAACCTATATGTGTGTTTCCAATATGTTGCTTCGCCGACCACCTTCTTGGTGCACATGTATAACAGCGAAACCAGTATAATTCGGTCCCTTCCAGTCACAAAGGATGGAAGTAGAGAGAAGTTTCTACTTCCGGGGGATGGAAGTGCAACCTTAATATGTACCCAAAATAGGAGAAAAGCAGAGTGCTTAGTGAGCAAACAGCATCAAGGGCCACCACACTCTGCCCACCTGGGGACACAGTGCCCAGCTCGCCCTCCTCCTGCGCACACAGTATCTTCATCCCTTCCTCCTGTCCCTTGGAGCCCAGATGTCCCATCCGGTTTCAGTCTCCAGTTCAAAATTTGGGGTCTCAGGACAGCCTGTACATCAGTGAATGACGTGCAGTCTCACCTACCTGCAAACCAGTGAGCTAGACAGCTGGGCTGTGTCCCCCACCCCAGTGCAATGTTTGTGTCAGGGCAGGATCTGAGCACTAATCACTCTTCTGGGAAAGGAAAATGGGAGGTGCATGCACAGCAGTCCCGGGTCCACGGCAAGACTGAGCCTCGTTCTAGAAGGGGCCCTGATTCAGCTCCCTGGAGGCAGCTCCCTGTCTGTGCCGTCCATGGCCTGCGGTTCTGCTTCCCTGTTTGATCATTCTCCTCAATGCCATGTGAATAGGGCACGAGTAGGACGTTCTTGGGGGAGCGATAGCTTTCTCAGCCTGCTGCTGCCCAACGATGGTTGAGGGGACCAACATTCATTTACAATCTCAAGCAGGGTGCTTGGGTGGCTCAGTCGGTTAAGCGATAGACTCTTGATTTCAGCTCAGATTATGATCTCACGGTTCATGAGATTGAGCCCCATATGGGCAACCTGCTTGGGATTCTTCCTGTCTCTGCCCCCCGCCTCTCAAAATAAATAAAACATTAAAGAAAAGGATGGGCTAAATATTCTTCCTGGGTTACCCGAACGAGCCCTCGCCGTTGGGACACCTGACTCCGTCCCCAGAGAGGAGGTCTGAAGCGCTGCAAACATCCACTCTCCGGCTAATCAGATACTCGTGCCTCCAAGTTTTCTTCCTTCCTTCTTTCTACTTCATCCTTCATGCTCTTCTTCCATCCAGATGATTATTAACATTCATGCGTTTATCTCTAGCGCCTGGCAATATGGTTGAAATATACTGACAATTTCTCCCCTACTATCAAGGATTTTCCTGGGCACTAGGGATGTAAATCTTCAGTGAGGGTTGCTCTGGGCCCAAGGAGCATAAATATTAAATGGGACCCACTCTGTGCTGGAGAGCTCCCTGGCCCCACCAGATCGGCTCTCCACCTCCTCATCCTGCTCTCTGCCCGGAAGTGTGCGTGATTCTGTGGGCCACCTCCCTGGACCCCCTGCATCTCTGGCATTGGTTCAGCCAATGGGGAGCCATGGTAGAGACCAGAGGACGGGAGGGGGTCGAGGCTGAGGTATCGATTCCCCTGGGTTGTTCTTTTCTGTCCCTGCATGGCTGTCCCAGGCTGGTCATGTCCCATTCGTGAAGGACACCCTTGTCCACTTGACTGCCTCCTTCTGGCCTTATGGGCTCTGGGTACCGCAGCATCCTCTGCGGTTTCCCCTCTGCCAGCCTTTGTGTTTCTGAACTGTCCCTTATTAAGTCCCCATGGGCTTTCCCAGTTTGGCAGTGGCATCTGTTTCCTACTGAGATCCTGACTGGTCCACAGCTCTGCCCTCATCAGATGTGAAGCAGACACGGAAACACTATGCATACTATGTTGTGATGGTAAATCTAACACAAGAAGCTGGGGGGTTAGTGGGAGTGGGTGTGGGTACGAGAAAGCTCTTATTTTTTTTAATGTTATTTTTGATTAAGAGAGAGAGAGAGAGAGAGAGAGAGAGAGTGCAGGAGAGGGGCAGAGAGAGATGGAAGCAGATGATCTGAAGCAGGCTCCAGGCTGACAGCAGAGAGTCCGATGCAGGACTCAAACTCATGAACTGCGAGATCATGACCTGAGCCAGAGTTAGATGCTTAACGGACTGAGCCACTCAGGTGCCCCTAAATTATGATTTTCCAATGACGATGCATTAATTTTACTTTAGAAAATATCCATGAAACCGTGAACAGTGATAATCTCTAGGTAGTGAGAATTTAAACATTTTTTCATATTTATATTATCTAGTTGTATTCGTTATCTATTGCTACAGAGCAAAGTCACCACAAACCCCATGGCTTAGAACAATACACAGTCATTACGTCACAGTTTCTACAGATCAGGAGTCCAGGCACCTGAGCTGTGTCTGCTGCAAGGCTGTAATCAAGATGATCATCCGGGGCAAGAGTGGGAAAGGATATACTTCCTTGGTCATATGGTTGTCGGGCTCACAGGCTGAGGGCCTCAGTCTCCTGGAGGCTGTTGGCCAGAGGACACCCTCAGCTCCTTGCCATGTGGGTCTTGCCAACATGACCATTGCTTCCTTAAGGCCAACAAGGAAAAGAGTCACCTCGCAAGACAGGTGTTACAACCTTGTGTAACATGACCACAGAAGAGACATTCGATCACCGTTGCCATCATGGACAGGTAGAAGCAAGTCACCAACCCCACCCACACTGGGGAGGAAGGACGTCACGAAGGCGTGAACATGTGGAGAGGCGGGGACAGCCATGGTCTCTGCCACACTTGTGTCCTGATAACAACGTACAGGAAACCTGTAGCTTCTATTATTAAAATATTGTATTCATTTTCAGAAATTTCAAAAGCAACAGAAAAAAGTATTTATAAACAAAAGGTATTGATTACTTTATAAAAAGAATTTCCTAAGTTAGGCTTTGTTTAGATTGTTTTCCCTAAAGTTGGAATCTGTTTAATGAAGCTAATATAAAGGATGTGACCAACGTTTTTTGGTTTGGGGGCTTTTTTGGGTATGTTTTTGTTTTTATTTTCTTTTGCTTTTTAAAAATTTTTTAAATTATTATTATTATTTTTTTTTACCAAAAGACTCCTGACCCCTTATCTCAAATTGGTTGGAGGTCATCAAGGATTAAAGGGCATGGAGAAACACAGGAACCGCGTCAGGGGCTAGCGGTGGGGGGAGAGGTCGCACACATAAGCTGCTAGGTAGGCAGACCCGGTGAGCGTGTGACAACCTAGCTCAGGGGATTTGATGAGGCGATGCCCGGGAAGTGCTGAGCACAGTGCCGGCCCCGAGGAAGGCGCATCAGAGGGGTGAGTGAGTCGTTACGGGGTGGGGGGGCATCCCGGGGAGGGGAGAGAGTGTGGAACCAGTTGTTCCAACATTGAGGGGAGCACAGGAGTGAGCGAGGGCCCCCCTTCCTCCTCGCGCCCCACAGACAGGCTGCAGGTTCTGCGGAGAAACCTTCTCGCCTCCCAGTATGGGCTTCTTTTCTTTTTGTCCCTCAGAGCAGCCTGCCTGGGCTCAGCGCTGAAGGGGACTCTTCAGATGAAACATGGACATCGATAGTTTATTATTTTTTCAATTAAAAATTTTTTTAAAATTTATTTTTGAGAGAGCAAGCATGAGCTCGGGAGAAGCAGAGAGAGAGGAGAGACAGAATCGGAAACAGGCTCCAGGCTCTGAGCTGTCCGCACAGAGCCCAACATAGGGCTCGAACCCACAAACCGCAAGATCATGACCTGAGCTGAGGTCGGACGCCCAACCGTCTGAGCCACGCGGGCACCCCTGGATACCCAGCTGCTGTCCGTGTTCATGGGGTAACCAGGAAGACACCGTCTTTGTGTGAGGGCCTGGGTGCCCCAGGGAGGCACGCCATGACGGAAACTTGGAATATAAAAGCAACTCAACCTCGAGAAAAAAATGCCCTTCCCCTCAGGGAAACAGCCGGCCACTGCTGCAGTGCTTGGCCACGTCAGCAAAACGCCATCACAAGCAGGGCCTTGTGTGGTTCCTCGCCACTTGGTTTCCCAGGTGTAAAAGGCTTGGGGTAAAGCAGTTATGGAGTCTCTTAGGCTTTTCTTCCAGAAGGTTCTCTCGTCCTGGCCAAGTCACATGGCCTGTCACAGGGCCGGCTGTCAGGCACGTGCATGGCTCTTCCAGCATCTGTGCATCACTGGCAGGGTGCTGTGGCCCGCTCGGGTTTCCTACTTTCGTGGATCCCTTCTTGCTCTAGCTCTGGACAGGGTCTTAGGCTTCCTGGGGACTCCAGGGGACCCTTCCGTAAGGACCTGTGGGCAAGAGTGGGCTGGTGTGGGGCTGGAAGGTGTTTGAGCTCCAGAGAACAGTTCTGGAATTGCAGTGTCCAATCTGTTGGCCAGAGCACGGTTCCCTCTCCTGGACGGTCTCACCCTCATTTCTTTCTTTTTAATTTTTTAAAAATGTTTTAAATTTATTTTTGAGAGACAGAGAGAGACAGTGCGAGCAGGGGAGTGTCAGAGAGAGAGGGAGACCCAGAATCTGAAGCAGGCTCCAGGCTTTCAGCTGTCAGCACAGAGCCCAACGCGGGGCTCGAACCCATGGACCATGAGATCATGACCTGAGCCGAAGTTGGATGCTTAACCCACTGAGCCACCCAGGCGCCCCTGTCTCACCCTCATTTCTGTGACTCCCTACCTCTGACGTAGGAGATGCTGGCTAACACTGTTGGGTGGGGAAGGTTGAAGAGATAAGTTTCAAAATGGCTAGACCCACGAAGGAGCAGGGCACGTGTGCTCTCTCTTGCTGTTTGCAGTCCGCGCCGCAGAGGAAATGGCAGAAGGCAGCAAGCTGGTTGCTTTCGCAGGGCGCCTCGAAGGAGCCTTGTCAGAGCTACAGCCCGATGTCCTGTGGCAGCTCAGTAAGTCCGGCTCTTGGTGACTCATCAGCTGCAGTGCTGAGGCTTACTGGCGGAAACTGCCCACAACCTGGAGAACTCAGGCGGCCACACCGCAAGGGCACAGAGTCCCCTGGGGCTCGGACCTCCGAATAATACATCTTCTCAGCAGTGCCTGGACCTGAGGCGTCCTTGCTTATTTTGCTGGAGACAGCGGGCCTCCCTCCTGTAGTCTCCCTCCTCCGGGTGGGTGCCGTTTCCCTCATCACCTGGTTTTCCAAGTAGAACAGACTTGAAGAAAGCAGCTGTGCTTTCCCTTTTTGTTCTAGAAAGTTCTGTCTTCCTAGTCAACAGGTTACACGAGCTAAAGAGAGCTGGGACAGGGTTGTTGGGTGCTTGTGTGGCTCTTCTGGGGGTCTGCAGATTAGGGGTCCAGCCCTAATTACAGTGGTCCTGGGAGGCTGGAGTGTGAGACTCAAGGGCATGTGAAAACCAGTGACTTCTGTGTCTTTAAGTGGGCAGAGTCTAGAATTTTTCAGGAACCAATTTGGGGCCTGAAGGACTATCATTTGCCCTGTAGTTCCCAGGTCATCTGGTCAGCAGAGGAGCCTGTCCCAGGAGACCTGTGCAGAGTCGGGGACCATAGACATTTGCTGGAAAAAGGCAGGTGTAACTCAGTTTATAATCCTTTCCCTGGAATAGACTTGCCTTCCCCAGTTAATCTCAGACAAAGGGCAGCTCGACTGATTTCCTCTCTGGAATTCAGGTCTCTCACACTGGAAATATAACCCACGGGATGTAGTGCTTTGGTGAAGAAGGCTTTTCTCTCTGTAACAGGGAGAGGGATTCCGGGATCAGGCTCTGGGCCCAGTTTTGTCCCTTAATAGCTGTGTTGATATTGGGTGAGCTGCTCTCTGCTTCTGTTTCCTCATCTGCAGAAAAGGGGAAAGGAATGCGGTCCATCTACCTTACAGATTTATGGTAAGGGGGAAGTGAGGCAGCGTATGTAAGCACTCAGAACAATGCCTGGCATGTAGTTACGTGGTACATAAGAAATCATTATTTTTCACTATATGAAACCAGAGTGGAATGTGAAATGAAGGGGGGTCATCGTGCTGGTGGCTTGAAGTAGTGACAGTCTTGGTCTAGGAGGAAGGAGACCTGGATTCTCTAATCAGACTTCCCGTTAAGTAATGGGGTAATTCTGAGCTACTTAGTTCCTTCATTTTTTTTTTTTTTTTTACTGAAAAGAAACTTTTTAGTATTTATTTTTGAGAGAGAGTGAGCGAGACAGCAGGAGAAGGGCAGAGAGAGAAGGAGACGGAGAAGCAGGCTCCAGGCTGAGACGTCAGCACAGAGCCTGACGCGGGACTGGAACTCATGAGCTATGAGATCATGACCTGAGCTGAAGTCAGATGCTTAACTGACTGAGCCCCCCAGGCGCCCCCACCCCCCGCCCCTTCATTTCAAAGAGAAGTGGTGGTAAGAAGCCCATCAAAAGATAATGGATAAACATACACTGCACCGTCACTCAACCATAAAAATGAATGCAGTGTTGATACACACGGCGACATGGATGAAACCTACAGACGTTATGCGAAGTGAAATAAACCAGACACAACCAGACAACCCCTACATGGTTTCCCTTACGTGAAGTATCTAGAAAAGCAAAATCACAGAAACAGAAAGTAGAACCAGGGCTACCAGGGGCGAGCAGGAATGTAAAGTGGGTAATCAATGCTCAGTGGTTCGCTCCTGTTGTGGGTGATGAGGAAGTTTTGCAGTTGGAGGGTGCCAATGGTGATCCAACCGTGGGAATGTACTTAATGCTGCTGAATTATACGCTTAAAAAGAATTAAAATGGCAAACTTCATATTATGTGTATTTTACCGCAGTGGAAAAAAAAATAAAACATAAGAAGTCAAAATGAGAGGGAGAAACAAGCTTTGGAAGAGAAAAGTCCTTGCTATCAACTTTGAACTTTTACAGTCTCTGAGGCCGTAAATACGAGTTACCAGGGGGAAGCATGAGGCGGTGACATTAGCCCGAAAGCCCTTTCCAGCTGGAGCCTACTGTGAGGTAAACTCCCTTCCTTTCAGGCCCTTTCAGGCCCTTTGCTTCCTTCAGAACACAAGTCTGGACAAGTCTTCCCAGGCCCCGCTCTCTGTCCCGGGAGCTCTCCTACCTACTCTGGGCCCTACCACCTGCCCTCCCTTCTCAGACGCCCACTGCAGTAACTTGCTTTTCTTTACTTGTGTGCTGTTGTTTGTCAACTACACTGTTAGCCCTCCACGGGGACGGCTGGTTTCCTCCTACGCAGGCTGCTTCCCACCCCAATCCCCAGTCCCTGGCTCAGAATGAGTCACACTGGGTGCTGGAGGGGGTCCTCCCTGCATGCCTTGCCAGGAGGAACCGCAACTACCGACGGCCTGGCCGGATCACGTTCTAGCCCTGGCTTTTGCGAATTCTTAGACTTCCGGTCTACCCTCTGCAACCAAGACATCTTGCCTTGTGACCCAGACCGTACCTGTGTGCAAGCGCATGCGCACACATGTATGTAGTTTCATGAGCTATTACTAATCATTACTATATGCGGTAGTATATAAAAAACTGAGATTCTGGGTTTATTCGAGTTTTTAAATTTATTCTGGATTTTTTAAAAGGTCTTGGAGTAACGTGGATTTTGCCACCATGACTACGTGTTTGGGAAGCAGGAGATTGACTCATGCTTGGGTGTGTCCATCACTGGCCGCTAGGGGGAGCTGACAGGCCGAGCTGCGCAGGGAACGAAGTGCTGGGGTTGGTGGCTCAGAGTGAGCAGTCTCAGGGCTGGTGGGACCTCAGGATGCCCACGCAAGCTCTCACGCCGCTTCAGGCCAGCCCAGCCCATTCCGACTTTGGTTGATTTAGCTGAAACAGCTGTTTCCTGGCTCCCTGTTTCCTGGGGGGGTAGCCATTTAAATGTGTCCTGTGCTTGGAGTTGGACTTTTGGCTTAGTGTTGAAACTGTCTTCCAGACCGAACAGGTTCTAAACCGTATTCTGTGCCAGGCACCCTCCTCCAGGGGCAAGGTGGGGCCTCTGGAAGGGAGTGGAGGTGGCAGAGCGTGGCCCTGCTGATCCTGGAACCCACAGCACCTGAAGCCAGCTGCGGTGAGGACCCCTGGCCTGGCTTGGGCTTTCTCCCTGAAGGAGCTGGGAGAAGTCGTCTACCTTAGGCACGGGCCATGGGATGTTCCAGCCTTCCTCTGCGAGGGCCCGTCGTCAATGGGGTGCCCCGTGTGCGTGAGTCACATGGTTCTCCTGGTCTACAGGGTGGTTCTTGGACATGACCAAAGTCATGGTGCAGGTGACTTGACCTTTACAGTAGAACGCAGGAGCATGTCCTCTGTCCTTTGAGCAGACTCAGCAGACAGTGTAGACACAGAGTAGTCAGAAGGGCTGTAAGGTGTGTAGGCAGTGAGGGGCCCTTTCGCTTTGCTGGCAAGTGGTAAAGGTCTTCTCTCTACCCACCACCCCACCCCCAATCCCAACATGCACACCCCTCAGCCAGCACAGCAAACACCCCAGCAATGTGGGGTCCATTAGGCTGGGACCAGCACCCAAAGAGCAAGGGTAATGCCTTTTAGTAAGTGCCCCAACCCTGAGCCAGACGTGCCTGGTGAGACTGCCTCAGAACCAGCCCAGGGACAAGAATTCAGAACCGACTGGGGAAGCTTTTCTGTTGGCCACAGGAGGTAGCCGTGGCCTGTGGTGCAAACAATGCTTTCGGCTGGGACTTTAAAGGGCTCGAACATGACTCACGGCCAGTCCCCTCTGATTCTGTCAGCAGGAAGCCAGAGGCTGTGGAGATCAAACTCCCCCCCACCTTCCCCATGCAGGCGCCTGGGTGAGGCTGTGTGGAGGAACCGAGTTCCTTCCTCAGTCGTGTCTCACCCTGACTGATCCTTCTAAAAAGCAGCATTTAAAACCAGCTCCCAAGACCCTTAGGACAAGTCCTCTCTTCCAGCTGCTTTTGGATCACTGGTCCCAGAATGTCCAGGCTACCGCTTTCTGCCTACTGCTGCAAGTTCACCGTCACTGGACGCTTGGTGGCGGGTCAGTCTAGTTGGGGGCTCCCCCAGGGCGACGCTCATGGTGGTGATGACGGTATGGCTGACAAGTGACATGAAGCGTCCGCCACGGAAGGGGGTCTGCAAACATCAGTTAGCCTCAGGAAGGACCGACTGACGGTCTCCACCCTCTCCCTCAGGTGTGTAAAGGAGGATGGATGGTAGGTCTCCAAGTCCTGGCCAGAACCACTTCGGGGAAGGAACTCACTGGGAAAAATGAATTGCATTTTAGGGCTCGCACTTCTTCATTCCTGCTACAGTCACGCATTCTGACTGCAGAGCCGTGTGCTACTCACCGAAGAGGCGGGGCCTGTTTCCCAATCTCCTGGAACCTGGGCTGCTCTTGTGACTTGCTTGGGCCAAGAGAACGTCGTGGAAATGACGGGATAGCAGCACTGCACCGAGGCCTGAAGCAGCCTGTCCGCTCGATCTCCTTGCATTGTTGTCATGTCCCTGAGAACATTCTTGGGCTGTTCAGCCAGAAGGTGCGAGTCACACGGCTGAAACACCTCAGCTACGTGGCTAAAGCCAGCTTCAGTCAGCTGACGGGTACAAGGCCAGACTGGCCAAGGTCAGCAGAGCTGACAGGCAGTGACCACTGAGACGCTCAAGCAAAAAAATGCTCATGGTTGGGGCTCCTGGGAGGCTCAGTCAATTAAGCATCTGACTTTGGTTCAGGTCATGATCTCATGGTTCGTGAGTTCGAGTCCTATGTTGGGCTCTCTGCTGACAGCTCAGAGCCTGGAGCCTGCTTGGGATTCTATGTCTCCCCCTCTTTCTCTCTGCCCCTCCCTTGCTCTGTCTCTCTCTCTCTCAAAAATAAATAAATGCTCATGGTTGTATGCCATGGAGGCCTGTGTAACACACAGCATCACTGTGGCCACAATGACTGACATGCTCACTTATAAACCAGAGAACAATGCACCCTTTGAAGAATTATTCGCAGCAACTTTTGCCTTTCGCTGGTCTTCAGTTCTATGGATGTGTTTACTATCTTCGTAGAAACCACAGAACAAGCCCAACAAGAAGTGAAGAAGCATTCTTTATTAGGCATCAGATCGACGGAGGTAGGAGGAGCAAAGCCAAGAAGAGGGACGCCTTATGTGCACTGGTTCTGGATAATACGGGACGTCCCTATCCAGACGGGGCAGCTGTTTGCAGAAGTTAGTATTCTTCATGCTGGCATCTGGATAAAAACTCCTGTTCACGTAGAGGTCGGGGTACGTACAGAGCATTGAGAGGAGACCTTTCTGAGACTTACTGGGAGGTAGCGGCAGTGTTTGGCTTAATTTCAGTGGATCAGATGCACGGAGAAGAATCTGGCCATACAAATCCATGAGTCCAAGCCTGTGGTTCCAGCCGTCGTGGGGTTAGTGGCTTCCTGAGCGGCAATTCCCAAACTCTTACCACATCAAGATAAATAAAACTACTCTATCCTACCTTGTGAAGTATTACGCAGGCCAGAAACCACCGCAGGGTCTGTCAGATCAACACCAAGCTTCTGGCTACTTGGTTATGTATTTATTTGGTCATAGATCGTGACAGTGATTGAACAGGGCATGTGGTGGAACTTCATTAATGTTCTCTGGTCATTCAAGGCCCGCCATCAGTCAGTGTCAGCAAGTGTACTGTCTGAAAGCGAGTCTTGTCTCTCAGGGATTAATTTATAGATGGGGGAGGCTATCAACGAGTTGCCTCCAGTTTCCCTGTGAAACACTAATTTCTCCTCCCTCTTCTGACGCATCGCAGCTCAGTCTCCGACCCCAGAGCTATGGACAGGCACCGCACGTGCTTCTGGGTGGGGAGATCTCTCGAGTTGGTCCCAGGGGCCCCAGTGGCTTTCCCTCACAGATGCCCCTGTCTCTCGGACCTTGGCATGAGCATCTAGAATGATCGCCGCCCTGGCTCTGAAAAGGGAAAGCATTGTGAGCCTCCGCCTGAGGCACAAAGGAGACAGAGAGGAATTCAGGGGCAGCAGCTGGAGGGCATCTACACAGGACACCCGCCCCCTGGTGCCTCCCTGGGCTTTCAGGAGGAGACGGTGGTTTGCAAATGAGCATTCATGAGGGACTGAGCCAGCACAGACGGAGACTCAGTGGCATCAGCACAAATAAAGATTTCTTTCTTTCTAAGGGTAATGTGTGCATCATTTTTCTCGCAAGACTGTAGTGATTCCAGTCAAGTCCTCTGGCTGGATTCAGTTCTGCCCGAACACCGGATTTATAAACACTTCATATATCACACAAGCTCTAGAAAGAACAATTTGCCATTAGGCAAATGCAACTTGGTAAAAGTTGTGAGCAAAAGGTCCACAGAGAACAAGCTAACTGTTAAGTCTGGAAATTACGAACATTACGACGACTAAAGACCACGGACGCCCGCGATGCCTGTCCAGCAGGCGCCCGTGGTTGAGACAAGACAGCACTTAGAACACTCCCTGCCCGTGAGCAGCGGTTCTCAGCGCGCGGTCTCCGGACCAGCAGAATCAGCATCACCGGGAACCTGTTTGAAACGCTCATTCTCGGGCTTCTTCCCAGAAGCCCCGGGCTGGGGGCCAGCAATCTGAGTCGTCACCAGCCCCACCCGCGATTCTGATGTGCGCTCACATTTGGGAACTACACTTTAATGAGATACGACCTCCCTCCCTGGGCACATAGGGGACATGGCTGTCCTTCGTGGACATCTAATTCAGTGCCCTGAGGCATCTGTGTAACGGTCACCTCCTCCCCTGTCACCTTCTCCCCTGCACATCGCAAGGCTACTGGCCCACACCAGCTTCGGGAAAATACGGAAGAGTGTCCGACGCTTTCCTGTGTCTTTGACGGAGTCCACAATGCCAGTGTCCTTGCTGTCCACAAGTCACCTACCAAGCCATTCCGTTACAGCGGTGTCTGCCTCCCAGAACCAACTTCTGTATCAATGAAGGTTAACCTACGTCATGCTGTGGTGACAAGCCACCTGCCAACTCCCCTCACGTAACGTAACAAAGTTACTTGTGCTCATGACACACCTGTAAGCCGGGCCAGCAAGGACACTGTGCTCCACGCGGTCACTAGGGGGCCCAGGTGACACTGGCTGCCGCGAACACCATCATGGGAAGAGAGGGCACAGTGAGCCAGTGCTGGCTTTTCAAGCTCCCACCTGGAATTGACACATGTCACTTCCACTAACGTGTCACTGCCGAAGGAATCACATGGCCAAACCTACCTTCAAAAGGAGACAGGGCAGCCAGATAAGGAAGTGAACATCCGAGATCGGCCCAAGTGAGGACTGTGCAGGGTTAGGAGTGGGCCACACCCCCGGGCTGTGCAGAGCTGTGTATTAACATTAAAGAAACCGGGGGGTGGGGGGGTGCCTGGGGGGCTCAGTTCGTTAAGGGTCTGACTTCGGCTCAGGTCATGATCTCAGTTCGTGGGTTCGAGCCCCACGTCCGGCTCTGTGCTGACAGCTCAGAGCCTGGAGCCTGATTCTGTGTCTCCCTCTCTCTCTGCCCCTCCCCCCTCATGCTCTGTCTCAGAATTAAATAAATGTTTTTTTTTTTTTTAAAAAGGAGAGATGGTGGGACCAAGAGTGTCCTGCATTCACTATCATTTTGTACCTGTTTGCTTTAAAAAATAATGGGGTGCCTGGGTGGCTCAGTCGGTTAAGCGTCCAGCTTTTGGCTTCAGCTCAGGTCATGATCTCACAGTTTGTGGGTTCGAGCCCCGCGTCGGGTTGTGTGCTGACAGGTAGCTCAGAGCCTGGAGCCTGCTTCCGATCCTGTGTCTCCCTCTCTCTCTGACCCACCCCTGCTTGTGCTGTCTCTCTCTGTCTCTCAAAAATAAATAAAGAACATTAAAAAAAAATAAAAAAAAATAATGTTTTTAAAAATGTTTTTTATTTATTTTTGATACAGAGAGAGACAGAGCATGAGAGGGGGAGGGTCAGAGAGAGAAGGAGACACAGAATCTGAAGCAGGCTCCAGGCTCTGAGCTAGCTGTCAGCACAGAGCCCGACGCGGGGCTCGAACCCACAAATGTGAGATCATGCCCTGAGCCGAAGTCGGAGGCTCAACCAACTGAGCCACCCAGGCGCCCCAAAAAACAACTTTTTAAGTAAGCTTTATGGCCAATGTCAGGCTCAAACTCGTGACCCTGAGATCAAGAGCGGTGGGCTCGATGGACAGACAGCCAGGTTCTCCCCTCCTGTTCTCCTTCAGATCTACAAAAGCTACACCCTCCTCACCTAGGATCCTTTTTTGATCCAATTTTTTCAAATGTTTTAAATAAAAAAAATCGAAGTTCATGTACACACACGGAAAGTACACCGACCGTGAGTGGCCATCATGAAGGGCACGCAGGAGTGCGTCTGCGTCAAGGCTGAGAAGCAAAGCATTCCTGGGCCCACCAGCCCCCGCAGGCTCCCTCCCAGTCCCCTGTCCTAGCGGTGACTGTCCTGACCTTCAATGCCACACTTCAACTATTGCTGTACACTCATTTGTTCAACGAGTGCTGGTGAGCCAGGCGCCAGAACCTCTCAGTCCCGGCAGGTGCTGTTACAGACCCAAGTGTGAGAGAGAGCTGAACTTGTGAGCTTCCTTCTGGAAGACTCGCTTTTCTAGGGGGAAGCGGGGGGACAATTTTTTTTCTTAGTTTTTGAGTGAATGCACCCATGTGCACATGTGGGGGAGGAGCAGAGAGAGAGGGGGAGAGAAAGAGAATCCCACGCAGGCTCTTCGGTATTAGCATGCAGCTCAGTGTGGGGCTCAAGCTCACCTGAAACCATGAGATGGTGACCTGAGCCGACATCAAGAGTCGGACGCTTAACCCACTGAGCCCCCAGGCGTCCCCGGAGGGGGGGGACACATTTTGCATAGGCTTGAGGGAGGGGGGTCCTCTGAACTCTCGGGGATCCACTCCAGTTAGTGACTTGTTTTATCACCTGTTTATTTAAGCACAGAATTTCGTAGCCGGGCAGACGGATCTCCGCCAGGTCCCTGTGCTGCCTGACGCATGGGAAGTGACTGGCCCGCCCCGCTGGCGCTTGGGGTTTGGAGTATCTCCTACACGACTTCCGTTATCTGCAGATGAGGGATATGGTTCCATTCCCTGTGCCTGTTCAGTCATCAAAGATCCGAACGGAGAGGCGGTGGGCAGCTGGATCTCTAAAATGCCAATCCTGCCCCCACCGCCCCGCATGCCCTCACATCAGACATGTGGTATGTGGCTCTCGAGCTTCTCCAGAGAGTCCCGGCTGGGATTCAGCCCCGGGGGTCTCAGGGATGTGAGTGCAGGTGCTAACTCCCCCTTTCACACTTCCAGAGCTGACCGTGACTTCCCAGCTCTGCCCCCTGAGAAACCGCTGGTGGCTGGTGACCATGGCGGGGAGGGAGCGCGAGCCTGTGTGTGCAGCCCCGGACCACTGCGGCCCACGGTCCGGCCACATCCTTCTGTGGTGACCGTCTTTGGCAAAACGGACTGTAAGAATAGTTTCATAATCAGCCGGCTTCTAAATTACAGCCCTGTGGAGCTGACGGCAGAGTAAACATATGATTAGTAATTTCCTTACGGCACAGAGTAGAATGGTCTCGGGCTAAGTCTCTGGCCAAGGACCAGGGCTTACAAAGAATTGTTCTTTAAGACAAAATAGAAAACTCTCTTTATTCCAAAGCCAAAGCAACGGGTCACGGCCTTCTTCCTGTGTAGAAACAGACCTCCCTCCCGTGGAAGAGGGGGAGGAGAAGATGGACTTGGGAAAAGACTCCAAGGGCTGTCTGCCCGCACACCCTCTGTCCCCCTCATGTACTGCCTTCCCCGTGGCGGCCGTGCTTCCTGGCCTTCGAGAAATGACTGCTCCGGAGTTGCAGAAATGCCTCAAACATGGACACACCCAAGATAAAAGATGAAACATAATGCTTCTCATTTTGTCAGAGGTGTCTCTGCCCCACCTAGCCGGTACAGAAAAGAACAAGGATCGTGTCCTCTAATTTGGGACTAAAACAACTCTCAGTGTGGACCAAAGGCCACGCTGGTAAACACCTGGGCTGGTGCTCCTTGGGGCGAGGCCCAGAATGGGCGTTTTCCCCAGCTCCTGAAACCAGTTCTCATGCATGCTGTGAAGGCAGAAGTTCCCACAAAATAGAACTCTCTCTGCTCTCTCTGCCTGGGGCAGGTTCTCCGCCCTGCCCTCCCCCAACCCAAAGAACCCATGAGGGCCTGATCCTGTCTGCGGGTTAGCTGGCACCTGCGCACCTGCGGTATTTCAGCGTCATGAACGTTAGGGACAGACTCCTCCCACCAGAGGACTGGCCACTCACAAGCCAGAGCGCGGCACTCCATTGATCTGGGGGGCTGGTCTAGAAAGCACACTCCTGGTAACTTTCTCTAGCGTTTAGTTCATCAAGGCAGGGTGGAGCAGGACAAGTTGTGGTTCATGGGTTTTTTTTCTAATGTTTTAAATTTATTTTTGAAAGAGAGAGCATGAGTGGGCAAGAGAAAGCATGCGTGGGAGTGGGGGAGGGGAAGAGAGAGAGGGAGACACAGAATCGGAAGCAGGCTCCAGGCTCTGAGCTGTCAGCACAGAGCCCCCTGTGGGGCTTGAACCCACAAACTCTGACATCATGACCTGAGCCCAAGTCAGGCCCAAGCTCAACCGACTGAGCCACCCAGGCACCCCTGTGTCTCACTTTCTTAATGTGAGCAGCTCTACTCTTTTGTCTGACGGTGTTTTCGGCTTCTAATTTTTCAGGGCAAGGGTATCTGAAAACAGTGGCTGTCTGTCACTTAAAGGTTGAGGCTTCCTTTCACATCAGCCAGAAAACAAGATCGGGAGTCTGCAGCCCTAGGCCGGCCTCAAGTGGGGACCTGCCCGGGTGTCCTGCCACAAATCCCTTTACGGCCTTGTCGCTCGATAAACCACAGCCACACCAGCGGGGGACAGTCAGGCTGGTTTATATAACGTGCCAAGATCCCAAGATAAAAAGCCTTCGAAGTGTCCAGTGTTAGCAGAGCAAACAAGGCACAGGCCGGAGCTCCCGGCTGCTAGATTCTGTATTAACACCCCACTCCGTGATAAACACTCACTCATTCTCTTTAGCAAAATTCAGCATAAGAAATCTGAAATGAAGCACACGGACGTTGGGATTCATGTTCTCACGCGCTGACGACATCAATGCCTTCTTTTCTCCGACGGAATAGAACTCCCAGGCCCACAAGCCCCCGGGGACACAGCCCTTCCTGCTCAGAAGGCACGTGATGCCATTAAGGGGCGCAGAACTCACAGCCCCATGTTTCTTCACACACACGCTTCTGCTTTAATTTGTTGTGCTCTTTCGGGTCTGAAGGAGCCTGCATAACCACGTGAACTGAAATCTAGTGCCAATCCCTGAAGGAGCCCATCTGTCCGGGGACAAAGATGCTTAGGCCCCCAGGCAGCTGTGACTTCACCTTCACGGTTCAAGGAAGAAGATGGTCCTTGTGCCCCAGGTGTCCCGGCACGGGACGTCGGGGGCATCACATATGGGCTCAAGTTGCCCTCAATTCCCAGCGCTACTTTTCAGAGCTCCTCTGAGTTGTTCTGCAAACAACGCATACCTCTGAGCCCGTGACCCAGGCTTCCCGGGCCTGGCACCGAGGCGCACACGTGCTGGGCAGATCTGTTCTCTGGTCTCTTTCTCGAGCCCAGCAGCAGATGGATAGAGGAGAGGGAGGAGAGAGGAGGAAGGGAAAGCAAGGAGCGAGAAGCTGTGATGCTTCTCCGGGGCACCTGGCTCTCACAAAAGACCTGGCCTAAAATCCACCACCGGCAACTGCGCCCAAGCACCTCATCTGCATGTTGGCGGCCACGCTTCTTCACTGTAATGAGTTGCACTCAATCCCCATCACTGTGTAGAAAGGGCTGCAAGGCGGGCGCGGTCACCCAGCAGCTGTGCCCAACTCGAGGGCCAGAGGCCTGACAAGAGCCAAGTCGCCGCCTCCCCTTGGCAGTTACCTGTCTGATGAGCTGTGTGCCTCGTAAGACCTTAGATTCCCGACTCCTGACGTGCCACCTGAGCAAGGGGCAGAGCCCCGGAAGCAGGGCGCTCTCAGAAGGTGCCTCCTCTCGTCCAAGTGCGAGACCGGCGGGCTGGCGCTCCCCGCCGGCGTGATCCGTCAGCTTTTAGTGCCACCGCTGTAAGTCAATGGATCAGGCAGACAGGTGTCAGAGACGAAGCGGGACAAGCGAGAGCGCTTCATGGAATTTTATTTTGAAAATATGGCAAGAGTCTAAGGCACTTCAAACATTTAAATACATTTAAGACCGAAGTAAATGTGACACGGTATCAAGGAATCCATAAATACGTGGAGAACGACACTAGGTTTCTCTAGAGACAAATATAAAGCCAAGTCCTCTAACATGATTCGACCTTTGTCATCAGGTGTGGATTTGTGCGACTATTAATAAAAACATGGTAACGTCACACGTAGTTCTTCATGTCTCAATGACTATGGAATATAAAAGTTGAAAATACTGTGTCAGTTTTATAGAGATGCCTTTTATATAAAAAGTCATATGATACACCCACCCAGATAAACCCACCTGAAAAGCTTTCTGTTGTTAAGTTTTAGACTTTTCGAGAGTTCGGTCATTTATTTTTAAACCGGAAATCTACCAGGCCAGGCCCAAGGTGCTGATGATCAGGATCTCAAGTCCCTCACTTGAGAAGAGTAAAGACAGAAGGGAAATCAACAAAACCATCCCGGAATGGAATTCTCAAAGAGCTTTCCAAAGGTCCACGCTGAGTAAATATAAGTACTTGGGGACAACTGTAAGAACGCCGGGCCACTGAGAACCTGACGCTTCCCGGCAGCGGCGAGGGCGGGAGAGAAGGCGGAGGCTGCCCGGTCAGGTCACGTCACCGTATCCTACGACTGTACATAACGGAGTAGAGACTCGACAGCAACAGAGACGGGGGTGGGCGCGCCCGGCGCACAGGGAGGCGGCCCGTGCTGAGGGGCGCTGGCTGGGCCACCCCTGTGCAGCTCCAGGCTTCGGCCCTGGCTGACCCGTTCTGTTTGCTGGGGAGCTCAGGCACAATACGCATACATTCAGTATCTGTCACCCCAACAGGAACAATTAGCAGCTTAGTGGTGGCATGTAAATGGACGGCTATCTGTGCATAATCAGTCAAATGAACTTCGGTGGGTGGGGCCAGGAGATGTCTTCCTTCCAAGCCTAGGGGTGCCCTAGAGACCAGGAAAGGAAAAAAAAGGGGGGGGGTGGTTAATGAGTGACCTCAAGCAGGTGGGTCCTCTATAACCTAGGAGCTGCGTCCGCCGCGGCTGACAACCAGCTGAGCCAGCACGAGGACAGCTGGGACAGGGGACAGAGACCCACCAGCAGGAGCTCTCTGAGCAGCTGTCCGGCTGTCCTGGGAAGTCCCTGTCCCGCTACGAGTGGGCTCTGGGACCACAGGCTGTTGCTCAGTCTCTGCTTTAGGAAAAATGCCAGGAATGTAGCAGTACGTACTCATGGGCACATGATGTGCTATTTGGATAATTCTGTCCAGAAATAGACCCTTCACATGAGGGGGGTGTGACAGTGTCTCCCCCGAGGACAAGCAGGTGGCCTGCCTCTGTGGTGCTAACAGCACTCCTGGCCTTCTGGGTGGAGCAAAGCACATGAACTCTTAAGTTCCAGGCTAAAACTCCCATTTTCAGAATCCTCAGAAAACCCACGTCACCCATCAGCTCCCAAAGAAGGGGGCCCACCAGCCTGTGGGACTCCAGCCTGTTCACAAATGCCAAACGCACAATACTGACCGGAGACTGGGCCTTGGCGAAGTTGACGTGGGCGTACAGGAGGACGGCGATGTCCTTGTGTCCCGCCTCCAGGGCTATCGAGAGCGCGGTGCTGCCGTCCTGAAGGAGAGAACAAGCCAGGCCGGGTTTCTCAGAATCCGGACAGCCAAAGGTAGCAGAACAAATAGGTTCCGAGAACGGATACAGTTCCCCGAATTTGTTCAGTTGTTCAGGAAACTTTGCTGGACCTCTGTGTGGACGAATGGGGCACGGCATCCACCCCAGGGGAGTCACGGGTGGAGAAGAGCCACCTCATCCCTTTGGCTCCCAGTGGTTAGAGCGTAGGTGCGGGCACAGCGCATGCTCAACACACGCAGGCTGCCCCGGAACTTTCTCAACTATTCTTCCCACCAGCTGGGAAACATGGTTTCTTTTTTCCTTATATTTCCAAGTGAACAGGTAGTAACAAGCGTGTTCTGACACCCTGCAATTTGCCGAAGATCTTTTAAGCTTTCCTCTTGGGGAGAGTAGGGACCCTCCAGCCCTAATCGCCCCCAATCAAATGCTGTGTATAACACTGACGCACATGGGCCAAATCCCGCTGCCTTGCAAAAACACATGAAAATATGGGGGCGGGGCGCCTGGGTGGCTCAGGGGTTCAGCTTCCGACTTCAGCTCAGGTCATGATCTCACAGTTTGTGGGTTCAAGCCCTGCATCTGGCTCTGTGCTGACAGCTCAGAACCTGGAGCCTGTTTCTGATTCTGTGTCTCCCTTGCTCTCTGCCCCTCGCTCACTCACACTCTGTGTCTCTCAAAAATATATAAACATTAAAAAAAAATGTTTTTTAAGTATGGGGGGGAAACACTAAATATGAAAAAAAGCTTCCAGTTAAATGTTCGGTTCCCATTAAGTTGCAGGAATTTAGAGGAACATAAAAGAGGAATATGGCAAAAAGTCAGCACAGATTATTTTCTGTCTGGTCTTGGAATAAGGATTCCCTTCTGGTCACGAGCAGCAGGAAACAATTCCGGGTGGCTGGCATCTGTGGTTCTTCTCTCCCACCCAGAATCCTCCGAGCTACCTGCTGGGGGTGGGCCAGCTGCACGGCCCTGTCTTGCAGGAAGCATAAGGAAGGAAACAGGTAGCTGAGGTGGCCAGCAGTTCTGGAAGCCACTGTAGCCTTCTGGCCTTTTCTTACCACATCTTTGCTGAGAGGAGTAAAGTAAAAGCCAACAAAAACCAAGACCCGTGGAAAAAAAACTGATCTTGAGGAAAGGGGAGGCGGAAGCCGTCCTCTGCTCCGGCGGAAGTGTTCACTCCCGGGGGAGTGTCTGCATCTACGGAAGCCCGGCAGCCATCGGTCACTGGAGCCAGTAAGTACCTGCAGGGTTGCTCTTCCTGCTGGCTTGGGCCCACCGGGACCTGACTTTGAGTGCAAAAAATAATATTTTCCTTCTAACGTTTTAGTGTTTGGAGCTGAAGGAAGGTCTGGTCCAAACGTGTGTACTACAGAGAGAAATTCTCCAAAACAGAACCAACCTAGCCCGACCTCTGTGACCTTTGCACTTTGACCCATGTCACCAACCAAATATTAGTTCTGTGCCTTCACCTATTGGCACCCCTCCCCTCTGACCTGGAGACATCCCAGAAGCAGCCTCTTTGGGACCCGGGAGAGCGGAGCGGGTACCGATGATGGGAAAGCAGAGCAGGAGTGGGGAGAGGGGCTCTTAGGAGCGGGATGGTCTGGAGGGCCTATGGCTGAGGGGATGCGTGAATTATCTACTCTGAGCGGACCCTGGGAAGCGCAGACTTGGCTTCATCTCATGGGTGGGAAAGCGTTTCGGTGCAGTAACAAGTGGTTCAAGTCATCCAATAACCCGGCCGGGAACGAAGAGTGGTCCAGAGTTACAGAAGGACTGGGAACCGGGTCCTCCCTTCTTCGTGGGCCTGCAAAGGGCCTGCACCGGCTCTACTCTGTGTTGTAAATCTATTTACGTCCCTTCCCTGAGCTGCTTCTCGTCCATACCCATCATTCCCCGACCCGTAACGAATGTGGGGGCCCAGGCCCCCTGATCTGCTAGTCTTTGGCTCAAGTTGACAGCAGTGTTAGTCTGCACACGGTTAACAGTGCCAAGCCCCTCCGGGGAGGAGGGGGCCTGGACCACAACAGAAATCCCCACAGAGCATCAGGGAGGATGTGCTCTCCCCCTTCTCCGTGGCCCTGCGGGCCCCTCGGGGTCACTCACGTTGTCCTCCAGGTGGCCGTTGCAGCCCGGCTGGGCCAGCAGCAGCTTGACGATCTCCACGTGCCCGTGCTCGCTGGCGCACATGAGGGCGGTGGAGCCCTCGTCGTCCTGGATGTTGACGTCGGCCCCGCAGGCCAGCAGGCCCTTCACCATGTCGATCCGCCCGTGGCTGACGGCCAGCATGAGGGCCGTCTGTCCCGCCTGTGGGGGAGGCACGGCGGGGAGCTTCAGCGGCACTTGCTGGCGGGGAGAGGGGTAGCTGGGCTGGGCAGGGGCCACTGTTTACAATATGGAAGCAACTGTCCGCTGAGCAGATGGTGGGGACTCCGGGCCCTCAGAAGCACGCTGACCTACAGTTTTACGTGCACATTGCTCCAAAGAGAGCGCCAAGGCCAGGGAGTGGGAGGTCTGCAGCGTGAAGCTGAAGCCAGTACCTCACTGCTCTGTCCAGACACCAAGGACAGCCAGGCGACAGCGCGGACACGAGGCCAGGCCCCAAAGCGCAGCAGTGGGACGCGTAGCTCTGGTCGGCGCGGGCCAGAGCAATGAAAGCGCATGCCCAGTTGTGGGAGGCGCCGCACGGTCCGGGGCGCATGCTCAGTGGTGGGAAGCATGGGTCTGGTCGGCACAGGGCAGAGCTGCGGGAGCGCATGCTCAGTGGTGGGAAGAGCGGGTCAGAGCTGCGCAAGCGCGGGCCCGGGAAGCAAGCGCCCTCACCTGGCTGGCTTTGGCGTTCACGTCCCCGCAGCCGAAGAGTTCTTCCACAACACGCATGTCCTTCTCTGCTTCCACCGCGGCAAGGGCTGCCAGCATGATGGGGGTGTACCCCGCCTTGTTCTGGTGGTCCACGTTACACACGTCTGCAAAGACACACGGCTCCTTAGGGATAAGCCTTCTGACAGCGTCCCTTCTCCCCCAGGACCTGAAGGCACGAGGTTTGGAAGAGGCCTGGGAAACGGCCTTAGGGGCTCAAAGTCCCGGAGGGGCCAGGACGGAAACTCACGAAACGCTTTCATGCCAAACCAAGGAAAAGGGTCTCCCTTGTATTGTGTGAAGCCAGAAGCAGCAGAAGGGACAGTAAGCTTCCCCAGCACCTCTGGTTCCCAAACAGTGGCTGACCTTCAGAAGCTCAGAGGTCAGGGGGCTTGGTCGAGGAAATGGTTGCTTTGAAGGGTCAACAAAGATGTGGGCTGTGGATATTTATCTATGTTTAGGGGATCCCTGTTTTGCAGTGAAAGCTACAAATACGAAAGAGGGATTTGTGAGGGCTTGTGTAGAGAACACCATGGTGCTCCCTGCTCAGCCATCAGTACCCATTCCGAGACCCTGACCTGGCTACTCTGACTTGCTTGGGGCCCTTGGAAGCCGAACTCCAATCCCATGACACCTATCAAGCTGTTCTAGGAACTGTGGTCTGGGAGCAAATGCATTAAGAAACCGCCAGGCCTGACAGGCACAATAAACCAGACCCTTTCCATTCCCATAATTCTTAAGGAGGCTTTGGGGGCTAAATTACCCTTAGTAAATTCCTTTAGCACTTTCTAATAAAATGAAAGGAATGGAAAGTGCAGGAAAGCAGCTTTTACATGTGACCAAATATAGTTAAAATGTTCAGGAGGTTTCATCGTTAAGGGGTGAGAAGAGAAGGTACCCTTGCGTTCTAAAATAACTGCATACCAGGGACATGATGGCATTTACACACGGGCGTGTTTTTTAATGTAGGAAGGGAAGAAGAAAAAACGCTGTGTGACGGGGAAGCCCGTGGGCAGACGTGCTCTCAGGGGCTCCTCATCTGTGACGTTCAGTCCCTCACAGATGCTGCCGGCCACCCACGTTCACCAACACACTGTATGGAGCCCCAACTGTAGCCTGTGATGGTGACCAGTACGAAGCTAAGTAAATCCAGAAGGGTGATTAACCAAAGCCATCCAAAAATGGAGTTGAAATCCTTGAATTTACCAAAATGTCTCATCCACACAAAATTTCCAAGGGTAGATTAAACTGTTACTTTTAAGAGCATTCTGAAATCTTGCCTGTAGCTTTTCTGGATATTATCCACATCTCTGTTGAGACAACAATGTGGCCTGACAGTATCTTCAGCTCTGTTTACAGTCTGGGAGGGAGGCTTGGAATTCCTTCTCGGAAGATGGAAGCAGTTTTAGCCTAACATAGCCCCATACGCTGGGAATAAGCAAACTTAGAAAAGAGGATAAATCTGCCTCGTGACTTCTCTGTATTAGTTCAGTGTCCCCCAAAACAGAGTAGAAGAAATTAGAGAGTTGGACCAAGAAGCAGTACATGAAAACCGGACAATTTTATTCATATTCTAAAGCAAATGTTCCCACTGTATTCTCACTAATTAGACCAAGGTACTATAAATTCTGTATCCGTCACATAGAAGTAAAAATATGTATTTCAAAAATAAATCAGAGTGACTTGGGGACTAGATGAACCACTGGCCGCTCTATTTGAAGAAAACGTTGAAATTTCCCAATTTTCCAAGGGGACCCCATCTATATAGCACACCCTCATTTCATCTGTAATACATGCAAGTGGCTATATTCTGGGATGGGATATTTCGATTATAAACAAGAATTTTCACTGGTCTCATTACTATGGCTCAGATAGAAGAGTAACACTTTCTTCACTCTGCTGAGTTGTCAATAACGGGGCATATCTGGGTGGGCATATACCACTGGTGATGATTCTCCTATAATGTGTTGCAGTGGCTTTGCACGGTCCCCACCTTGGGTAAGTGCACACCCCTGTGAGGCAGCTGGAGGGGGTCCTGGGCCAGGACAGGAAGAGGAGCCTGCGGACACGAGGCTGCGACCCTGCCCCTGTGAGTAACAGTCTGTCTCCTGAGAGCACACCGCCCAGCCCGCGTGATTCAGCACAGGAGGGACCCTGAGTCATGTTCACCTCTAGGGATACACCTCGCCTGAGTGCAGCAGGAATATCCTCAAAACCTCCCTTCAAAACAGACCTAGAATCGGTGTCACCAGCTTCGTTTCAAGTTCATGCCTCCCACCAGTGACTCAAGGACGACATTCTTGCCACAACATGTGGAAAAGCAATGGAAAGGGTTGTAGGGTGGTCAGGGAACGGAGGTGTGACTCAACCAGCCTCTGAGTCACACCCCGAAGCCGAGGGGAAGAGACCAGGACGGCCAACGCACCAGCGTCCAGGAGCAGCTTCACGATCTCGAAGTTGGAGTGGGACACGCTGTAATGGAGGGCCGTGTTGCCGTTGCCGTCGGCCATGTTGATGATGTGGCGCAGGACGTCCGGGGAAATGGCCTCGAAAGCAGCTATGTAGTCCCCGACCATGGCCGGACAGGCGGACTTCTGGCTGGACACGCGGAACCACTCGTGCTGCAGGGTGTTCAGACAGAACCGCTGCCAAGACACCAGCGAGGGGCATGAGTTCTATTTATAGACCCTCCCGAGACCCAGCTGAAAGCCCAAGAAAGGAGTCCTTTTATAGTCAGAGTGCATGCAGTTAGAATTTGCTCTCAAAGAATGACTAATGAAACCCAGAGCCCTAACAGGAGCCTCCAACTCCGAACTAGAGCGCTCCTCGTGATTTTAAACTACAGACATGTTCTAACTTCTACAGAAGAGGTCAGACGGCAGTATTCAGTAGCTGCACCGGCAAGGTTCAAACTCTGGCTCTGCTACTTGTGAGCTGTACTATCCACAGCAAGACACTTATTCTGTGCCTCAGTTTACTCATCTGCAAAATGGGGGTGGTAAGAATACCTTTGCCCCACAGCACTTGCCAGGAGGACAAAGGAGGTAGTACACATAAAAACACTCAGGCCTGGCTCCGCTGATTACTGAACTATTCATATTATGTAGTGATGCGGGCCCTGCACCTGATTTTCAGAGTGGTTGGGACAGAAGGAATGACCTGACCCACACCTGATTATGCTGCTTTCTTCCCATCCCGAACAACCTCAACTCCTTCAACACCCCCACAGCATTAGGCTGGAAGACTGTAAGTGTGTGGTCAGTCATGGCACTCCAATGGAAAGGCCTTAGAGAGCAGGTCCCTAACAAATCACATTTCTCATTTAGGATCTCCTGCATCTGATCACGAGCCCCGTGCACCTTCCCTTAGGTTGTGGACCCCTGAACATGGTGCTTGTTTCCTGGGCACTCGAGTCAAACCCAGACCATATGTAGTTCAATGCAGACTGCGCATGGCCACTGCTGGTGATGGGGAGAGCTATACTGCTTCTTCTGTGAGCCCCCTTTTATGCAACTTTACCATTTGTTTGTGCTTTGCTTCTTTTTTATTCTTTTTTCTTTTTAAGTGAGCTCTAGGCCTAATGTGCGGCTTAGACTTGAAACTCAAGATCTCAGGGTCCCAAGATCAGAAGTCACAGGCTGTCCTGACTGACCCAGGCAGATGCCCCCGTGCTTACTCTTTAAAGCTTTCAAAATCTATCAAAGAAAGATGGACCACGTCCATGATGGTGTCAAAGGCACCAGAACCCAGGAAGTCCCCTTTCTCCAGGGGTTGGAGCGGACACTGTACAGCATCCGTATCTTTATTGTCCCACTCCTCATTGGTTTTAGCCCGTTCAGTCATAGCTTAGACCTCTTGATAAAAAGGGTCCTGGGTTGGAAAAAATTCAGCTAATGTTTTCTTTTCCTCTGCTCACTCTTTTACATACTCAGGTTCCCATTTCTTTGGAGTCTGTCCTCACACAGAGGGAAGGGAACTGTGTCGTCGGGGCGATGAATTCTGTTCCCGACGTGTACATGGTGCCCTGTGATGGTCACCAGCCCTGGCACTGTGAGCACTCAGGTGTCTACTGCTTTGCACAGAGAGCAGTGCTTTAAATGCTTTTTCACCAAACGAGTTCAGTTTAACCAAAAAGGTACTGAGCAGAGAGTGTGCGCGTGACAGTCTGCCTGGCAATCTGGGGCCACAGCAATGTAACCCTGTATTGTGAGAACGGCAGAAGGAAAATGTGTCTTATGGCTGTAAGACCCAGGGTCGAGAAGCTGCAGTTTTAAGTTCAGGTTAAACCTCATGGGAGATATTAACACTGCGCTGACATTTCATGTTTTTGCTATTGGTGACTGAGGCGCAGACAGGGGTTTATTTAGTACTTCCTTCTGTAAACATCACTGCTGCACTCCTTCCTCAGCCCACTAATTCAATGTCAAGGCACAGCTGGCTCTGAGAAATTTAAGTTTCTATAGCAATATAAATAAATAGGAGAAGAAACCATAATTTAACAAAAAGGATGGTATATGATAAGGTAGTATGATTCAGAGAGAACAAATAAAACATGGACCAGGACTTGAAAGAGGTAAAATCTAGTCCTGGTACTAACTAGGAGCTAGTTAACCAGCTCTAGACAAGTCTCATAACCTGTAGGGGCTCAGTGAGGAGAGGACAGACCAGAAGCGAGTGGCCTCACAGTGTGCACGCCCAGGGACCCCTCACACCTGTGACCGCTGTCACCACTTCTTCCTTGGATTGTGTGTGTTGTATGTGAGGAAAACGGCCTTGCCAGGATTAGGCAGCCCCTGAAGTCCCTTCTTGTTCTAACGTTTTGGTTTCATAACTTTGTCACTTTGTGAAACTTAGAAATCAACTTTCTCAGGGCACCTGGGGGGCTCAGTCGGTTAAGCGTCTGACTTCAGCCTAGGTCATAATCTTATGGTTCGTGAGTTCAAGGCCCTCATCGGGCTCTGTGCTGACAGCTCAGAGCCTGGAGCCTGTCTTTGGATTCTGTGTCTCCCCCTCTCTCTGCCCCTAGCCTGCTCATGCTGTCTCTCTCTATAAAACATAAAAAAAAAAAAAAAAAATCACCCTTCTCACTTGCTGACTCATGCAGCCTAAAACTTCACATTAACAAGATGCAAATAATCAAGTGCAAACTGTATCTACATAACGTGAGAATTTACATTTTTCTCAATGTGCTGAGAACTGTCCATCAGCCGGCCGGTCCGGCCTGCGAGAGAAGCCGCACCTCCAAACGTCCCCAACACACAGGGATCCACATGCTGGCAGTGGCATCAGATTCCCCATCGCCACGGAAACGCTTGCCTGTCCCGTGCTGTGCCCTTCATGCCCTCAAAGCAACCACCAGCTTCTCTGCCGTGTGCTTCCAAGTCTCCCAAACTGTGCAAAGATGACCAGGGCAGTCACTCCTATGTTTAAAAATAGTGGCTGCCTGCATTCCACACAGAACATAATACGCAGTTTCATAATTGAAGGGAATGCTGACCTCGGCCCAGAGAGGTCTGCTTTGAAAAACATATGCCAACTTAAAAAAAAAAAACTCTGGTGACTCTTCTCCCGGGATCACGAGGTTGTGTGAGCAGCAGCAGAACCTGTAGGAAGCTGACGACTGACCCCAGGTAGCCCTCCATCCCGTCCCCGAGAAAAGCACGAGGTGGGGAAGGGGTGTCTGAATCGGGCCTGATGGAGACGTTCGCGGTGTGAGCCGGGCGGCGCGGTGCCCGCTCTGCGTTCACGAGCTGGAAGCAGTTTGGGGAAGGGCACACGGGCGCAGACAGCTCAGGGGCGGGCTAGCGACACCCTCACCTCGGGGTCCACTCGGGCCCTTTGTACAGACTGGGTTGTCGACAAGATCTGTAAGGCAGACTCACCATGTCCTTGCTGGTCAAAGCTTTGGGGTCATTTATGTTATTTTTCAGTAAGTTGCATGCAGATAACATCTTTTCACTTAATTCATACCTAAAAGGGGACAGGATGAAAGAAAAGAGCTCATGTTTGGCCACAAAAGGGATTTTAATTTCAAACTCTACAGTCCTTTACAAAACAAGAGGCTTCACGTTGACCTTGAGCAGGTCGTGGTGGTGCAAGGTGCTTGCCTGGAGGTCACGGAGGCGTCCCCCTAGCATCCAAGCATCGAAGCTACTGCACGTAGCCGGTATGTCCAGCCAGAGCTCAGACCTTGACCTTGCCATATGGGTAGCTTCCGGCTTCACCTGTTCGCCCTTTATGACACTGTGGACCAGCATCTGGAGAGGTGCCCCTCTTTCCGTTCTAAGTTCTAAAAAATATTTTCACTCTTGAGGGGTTGAGGCAGTCTATGTTACCACACATCTGTTATGCGGACCAGTAAACCACACATCTGAACTCAGAAGTGTTCAATCCCCATGAAAATATCACCTTAAAAATTGCATAACACATGGTATATAAATTACATCTCAATAAAGCTGTTAAAAAAAGAACCTAGATGACAAGATCCTGAGCCATGTGAAAATACTTGGAATTATCAACTAGAAACACTTACCTTTATTTATGTAGTGAAACTTCCATTTGCACGATTAAATAGAAGTTCTGTGAAATGTTCTATTTACACTCCACACACTGAAAAACCATCTTGAAATTTCCATCTGTTCTCATTTCTCCTGTTTTATAAGCATTGATTCTCAATTTGCTAACAGTCCTTAAAATCTGCTACATCATTAGATACGCGTTTCAGTCAATCGGAGTATTTATTTGATATTTTAGCTGCTGTTCAGGATACTCCCAAGCCCATTCTTGTGATGCTCCCTGTCACTCAATGAGCCACAAAATAGAGACATGGCACTGATTATATCATCTTTATGGTGAATGTGGTCTTTGAGGCTCAAACACTGTTCCTCTTGTGTACAATGATGCTATCCTAACAGTACTGACTCCAGTATCCAGATAAATGGCTAATGATATCATCTGAAACCTTAAAAGCAATGTGCTGGCCGCACAAAATTCTAATATGCCTTTAAATATAAGGTAGCTTCAAACAATGGAAACTTCAGTGGCACTTAATAGTTCTGTGGACAGTGGCTCCACCTATAAAATTCCATAGCGAATAAGTTTAAAGGAAACAAAGGTGACAGGGTGACTGAGCCCTTCTCTCTGCTCCTGTGAGAGATCCAGAACTGATCCCCCTCCACCTGTATTTATGAGCAGCAAACACGATGGTTGTACCTTTGAGGATGAAGTTTAGCTTTCCTTTGGGGGTTGGAAAGACCAAACCAATGGTTAACAGTTGCAAAATCTCCTAACCGGCCAACTCTTCTGCCCAGCACATTACACGTGGGAAGGGTGGGGGAGGGGAGGGGAGGGTACCACACCTCTCTCTGATTTCCACCTTCTCAGGTTCACATTCTGGAACCTGCATTTCATCTTCCACCCTGGCGGACGTGAAACCTTCCATATTAACAGCATGGTGCCCCTCCGCCATTCCCCGAGTGTCTTCGTCCTCCTCTTCCTCCTCCTCTTCCTCAGGAGGATACTCGAGGACGTCACACTCGTCATCTGACTCGGAGGAAGAGCTTTCATCCGAGCTGGAATCATCACTTGAAGTTGTTTCATACCTAGGTGGCAATTGGGAGTTCAGGAGATGCAAGGCGTGCCCGGAAAGACCCCGTGACAGAAGTTTCTAGGCAGGGAAAGCTAACCGACTCCGGACTTTTCACCAGCGGTTTTGGACCCTGCATTTAGAAGTTCAAAGTAAGTTCTATTTAAAAATCTGGTGGTTTTGAATGGGTTCTGACTTAAAAGGGACAACTTGGGTTCCCAAGTGTTATCATTATAAGACTTGCAGGAAAAAACAAAATAAATACAGCACCTCTGGCTTAGCAGCAATCAAAGGAAACTTAACTTCATGAAAGCCAGGTCTGCAAGGGTTCATTCTTTTCTGTGCCTTTTCTTTTCCCTAACATTCTTCCTGTTTTGCTTCATTAATTGTCCCAGGGTTATGGTGAACAGATTACGAAGTAACCCATAGTTTCTCTGGTCCACATGTCCTCCAAGAGCTCCTGGGCCACATCACCCGATACAACTTCAAAGATTCAGAAAATAGGCCCCTTCAGGTTAAATCTTTATGGCGCTCTTTGCTATACACATTACCTCAAATAACTGCACTACTGCTTTCTTGTCGAGGCCATACATGCACTAACAGATTAACTGCTCTGATTCAACTGCAGGAAGGCAAACAGGCTTAACTATTTATCTGGCCCAACGAGAAACAAAGGAATAAAGAGCATATAAACACTCTGTTTAGAGAGTCAAGAACTGACGCAAGGCTGGATTACTCCTCAAGTGAAAGGCCCCACGATTTTGTCTGTGCGCACGAGGAGCTAACAACCCTTCCTGAAGGAATGGACGGCCATCGCTGGCCCGTGGATGATGCTCTCTCGCCTCTTTCTGGGTGTTTCTGAGTCTCTTACAGGTAAGAGCAGGTTGGCCAACACGGCCAGACAGACACCTGCTGTCTGCTGCTGTTGTTGAAGACTAGGTTTTCAGATCAGAGGCGGGAAGATGTAAATCGCTCAGCTCCGTCAGGTGTCCTTTCAAGAGTGAGTGACATATCCTTAGCGAGAGCGAGAAGAGGAGAGGACAGAGCCCAACTGCACCTTTCTGAGGGGGCTTCTGGCACCGAGATGTGGCGGCAGCCCAGACCAGCCACCTCTGAATGGACTTGAGGAGGCAGGATGCAAAGGAGACAGACAGACCACGGAGAGGTGCGCAGCCAGCCATGCTTCCTTACCCTCCGTTAATGCCAACAAACTGCAGGTTCTTCTTCGCTCCGTTTGAATCTCTGTGGCCATCCTTCTTCTTCATGATCGACTTCAGCGTGCTTTCGCTGTTGGCACCCACTGTGAAAAAGGGAATCGAGGTGATCAAAATTAACAGAATTCACATGCACACGAGTTAAGTGATCACGAAATCTCTCCTCACTCGTTCATACAAATGTAGATCTTGGCAAGTACATATGAGAAACTTGTATGAAACCCATCGGAAAAAATGTATGCAGGCAAAGAGAATAATTTCAAGTTTTTTAAACGGAAAAAAGAAAAACCCGTTAGTTTCTACAGACATAACAAAAGCAATGACAACTAACATTTGTATCGGGCTCCACTGTTTATACAGTGATGCTGTAGCTCACGTGGGCCTCAAAACCACTTAGGCGCTAACATGGGGATTAGTATTGTTCTCTTCCTTCAGCTGGGACGATCTGGGAAAAGTTTATGCTGCTGGACTATGGCAGAGTGAAATGGTATTTAAAATGTTTCCTAGTTCACAAAATCGGATGAGTTTTCTTTGGGAGTAGCACAGTTCTTTCTTTAGTTGATCTTTTTTTTCTTTTTTATGTCTTTATTTCATTTTGAGAGAGAGACAGAGAGTGAGTGGGAGAGGGGCAGAGAGAGAGGGAGACACAGAATCTGAATCAGGCTCCAGGCTCTGAGCTGTCAGCACAGAGCTTGAAGTGGGGCTCGAACCCACAGACTATGAGATCATGACCTGAGCCAAAGTCGAATGCTCAACTGACTGAGCCACCCAGGTGCCCCCAGTTGATCTTTTAAAAGATACTCTAGGCCTACCTTCCTACAGTTTGGTTCTTAGGTCAGTGTTCTTCCAGGTCAATCTAGAATGCACACTGACATCAGACTGGAACTCAGGCCATGCCGGTCCCAGAATCCCGCGGCTCAGAGGGACTGAGTGAGGAGAGTTACCATAGAGGCCGGCGGCTATCTGGTCGTCTGTCAGGTTCACAGGGGACAGCGTGCTTTCCTGAGAGGGGAAGGCGTCCTGGCCGCCGAGGGGTCTCCCTTCCGAGGTCCCCACTTCTTGCTCACGCCGGGATGCCTGGGTGCTGACCGGTCCTGCGGACTGGAGGCCTCCGCATGTACAGGGCTGTTCCAGACTCCTGCCTGTCAGGAAGGAGAGGGGCGCAGGAGGGGGTGATGTGAGGACCAAACGAAGCGGGCTCAACTTTTTTTTTAAGAAATTTTTGCAACTCATCATCTTCTCAAGGGCTTTTCTCCTCGTGATTTTGTTGCATCTCTGGTGGTGCCCTGGCAGCTGCCTGAACTCAAACCCCATGGCCTTGCTGACCCTTAGCTTTCCCTTTATCACCACATCTGGGTCTGCCTGGGCCTCTCCTTCTGCCTCCCTGTTCTTCCTGGCCTGGCCGCTACCACCCAGCCCGGGCAGGGCCAGCAGCGTAGGGCCCTGACTGCCCTCTTCCTCCGCCATGCGCCTCGCGCACACCCCCGAACAGCAACACCTAGCCCCCCAAGTCCCGGGGGCATGCGGGCTAAAACAAGCCTGAGCGAAGCTAAGGCACCCCTCCCTGCTCAGGAAACGCGGCCCACCCTGCTCAGCCACATATTGGGGCCCACCCACCTGCTGGCACATCCTGCTCCCCCTCCACCTTCATTTCCCACCACGCCCGGGGTCCCTCTGGAGTGAGGACTCCATGCCTGTCGAGGGCGGGCGTCACTCACTCTCCCGACAGCACTGCACGGCTGACGCTCTTTTACCTGGGATGCGCCTTCCTACACCCCTCACGGGGTCAGGCCCTCGCCACTCTCTCTTCTGAGCCTTCCCTGACCTCTCTGAACAAAAATGACTTTCCCTCCTCTGGGATTCTCACGGCCCACCTCTCAGAACCTCTCACAGGATCTGTGTCAGACAAGGTGCCAGAGGATCCTTGGGACCGTCTAGGGTTCCGTTCTAGTCGGTAAGTATTCACCCCCACGAAACCTCACGTCTACTAGACTGCCTTTGTGTATTTGGGGCACTTAATATTTGTTCACTGACCAAAGCAGACGTGGTTAAATGCACGTAATTAATGTATACAGGTAGAGCCCAATTTGCAATGTGCCTGATAAGGAAAGATGTTTATGATACATGATTAAATGACAAAAGCAGATAATAAAATTCTACATGTGATTCTATTAAAATACATATAAATATAAACATCTAGAAGCTATGGAAATTTCACTTTTCCCTGTGGTTGCCATTTTTTAGAGTGAATATTAACTGTGTTCAAAAATCACTTTATGTATTTATTTTCATTATTCATTTATGAGAGATAGACACAGAGAGTGACTGAGGGAGGGGCAGAGAGAAAGACACACAGAATCCGTAGCAGGCTCCAGGCTGTCAGCACAGACCCTGATGTGGGGCTCGGACTCACGAACCGTGAGATCATGACCTGAGCGGAAGCCGGACGCTTAACCGACTGAGCCACCCAGGTGCCCCTCAAAATCACACTAAAAAAAGGGTAAGAAAATTCTTTGCCTAGCAATTTGTTTCTAGAAATTTTATCCTAAGGATGTGCAAAAAGAAACAGAAGGATGTTTACTGTTTGCACGAGTAACACAGGGAGAAGAGGCAGATACCGCAGCGTGCCGACAAGAAACCCGTGAAGGGACTCCACAAATCCACCTCCCTCCCCTGCTCACACATGCAGCATTGAATGCAGCCCTCCAAATATTTAGTGCCCTTCTGACCTAATGTGCTTCCCCAGCAGCCCAGAGGAAGCTCTGGAGGGCCTCTGACTGACTTAAATGAGGTAAACAGGGCAGGGCCTCTGCCTCCGTCCCTCCTTCGCCAGCCCCTCCATCGGTGCCGGGAAATGACTGCAGTCGCCTCCCCAAAGTCGCGGCAGTGAAAATCCCCAAGTGCCAGCACACTTTTCCTGGAGAAACACTCACTAAGCGTGCTCCTGTTCAAGCACCAGCGAGGACTTTGAAAATGCAAATACGCCCACAGTTTATTAATATCACTGAAATCGTAAGTGTATGCAAAAGTGGACGCCGGCATAATAAATCCGTGCGTGCCCATCATGGGCCTCAACAGCCGTCGGCGCTACCTGGCCTCCCCTGGACTCCTCTGCCCGCTCACACTGCATTCCCGGGCGCAAACACTAGCGGCCTTACCGCTCTCACCCAGAATTATTTGAGTATATGTTCCTAAACTAAAGGGCTCTTAGAAAATAATTATAGCGCTGAAACTCTCAAACCTAGTATTTTTTTAAATGTTTATTTATTTTTGAGACAGAGACAGAGTGCAAACAAGGGAGAGTCAGAGAGAGAGGGAGACACAGAATCTGAAACAGGCTCCAGGCTCTGAGATGTGAGCACGGAGCCCGACGCGGGGTTTGAACCCATGAACCATGAGATCATGACCTGAGTCGAAGTCAGGCGCTCAACCGACTGAGCTACCCGAGTGCCCCTCAAACCTAAAACTTTTTAAAAAAAAGATTATTGCAGGGTCACCTGGTTGGTTCAGTCAGTTAAGCCTTTGGCTCAGGTCATGATCTCATGGTTCGTGGGTTCGAGCCCCACGTTGGGCTCTGTGCTGACAGCTCGGAGCCTGGAGTCTGCTTCGGATTCTGTGTCTCCCTCTCTCTCTGCTCTGCTGTTGCTTATTCACTCTCTCTCTCAAAAATAAATAAACGTTGAAAATAAAAAAAAAAAGGTTACTGCATATTTGCTCAGGATTCAAATTTCTCCAACACTCTCTCAAAAAAACTTTTATAAGGTATTTGAATTGGAATCTGTGTCCTAGATTTCCACTGGCTACTCTGGTTTTTCCGTTTTTGGATCCAAGATTTCTTTTTTCTTTTTAACCGTACCTTTCAAAAATTATTTATAAGTTGAGGCACAATTTAAATAGAAGAAAATGCACAACCGTGTGGTTTGACGAGTTTTGGTAAGTGCGTGCACCTGCGTAGCCACCTTCCCCGTGAAGACACAGGACGTCTGGAGCAACGTAGTAAGTCCACACCGCCCTCGCCGGCCTCTGTGACAATCTGCCCCCCCGGAGGCCACCGCTCCTCACCAGAGCTCAGCTGTGCACACCAGGGCTCTGGAGCATTTTCTCCCCATCAGGGCCAAGCCCTCTGGGGGCACGTGAGGGTCCTTCGTAATGAACAGATGGCTTCATCTTGCCCGTGGGAGTTCGACAGTCAACTATCCGTCCGCTCTGCGTGTTCACAGTGCTGTGTGATGCGATCACTCCCACCTCTGTGTCCTTCTTGACTAGACTGATGCACAGGCCTGGGATTCCAGTGACCTTCACCCCCCGACCCCCAACCATACACCTTCCAAGGCGCACCCCAATTCCATTTCCTCTAGAGCTTCCTTCCTCCGGAGCGATTCCACAGAGGTCTCCTCTCTCCCTCCACACCCTGCAGCACTCGCCCGTCCACACCCAACTATGCCCGCCCTCTGCTTCTCACGCGTCTCCTCCACGAGAACGCCAGCGCCTGGGGTCATTCCATGCTCTGCTCTTACTGCTGTCCCCTTCAGTGCTGGGGACAGTGCTGGGGAATGGAAAGCCTTCAGTTAGTGCCTACGTCACTCGATGGGAAGTCACGAGGTTTCTAGTCAGACTAACCAGCAAGGCAAAGTACAACATTAAATGCTAAACTAGTTCTCATTTGCTGAAACTGGAAGCAATGTGTCACCTTTATGGCTAGAAAAAGGTTTTTAGATAGTGTTGAAACTCCCGTAAGCAATCGTCCAGACTTGATAAGGATCCATGGTAGAGGGCACACACAGGACAGGTGCACCAGCACAAGACTGACAATTGACTTCTGTGTTCAAGTACAAGGCAGGAAAGATGCAGCCAAGAAAACCAAAGTAAGAATAAAAACAAAATTCAACGCCTCGACCCTGGCCACACCTCAGAATCACCAAAGTTTCGGGTGGGGCTTTAAAAAAAATACAGATACAATGAGGGGCACCTGGGTGATTCATGGGTTCAAGCCCCGTGTCAGGCTCTGCACGGACAGCTCAGACCCTGGAGCCTGCTTCAGAGTCTCTGTCTCCCGCTCTCTGCCTCCCCCTGCTTGTGTGCTCTGTTTCTCTCTCTCAAAAATAAATATTTAAAAATAAATAAATAAATAAATACAGACACAGGGAACTATCTCTAGGTGGGCCCAAGGATTAGCACTCTTTAAAAGCTCAAGTGACTATTGTACAGCCAGGATTGGGAACCCCTGAATCAAATTAATGATATAAAACCTGAATGCTGAGGGGCACCTGGTTAGCTCAGTCTGCACAGCATACGACGCTTCATCTCAGGGTTGTGAGTTCAAGCCCCACCTTGGGCTTAGAGTTTAAACTTAATAAAAACAAACGTGACTGCTGGAAACAAGAGTTTAGACTTTCCTCTGGTTAGTTTAGTCCATCAGGTTGGACCATGTGAATTCTTAGGAATTACTGGAGTTTACTTAAGGGCTCTGGACCATTAACAGAAGTCCACGACTACCCCAACAACATGGGCAAAGCAACAGAAGCAAGCACAAAACACCTGCAGAACTCCGGCACTGGGGCCTAGATGCCCAAACCTCCCACCAGGTGGCAATGGCTCCCACAGGAGGACGGGCCGGGGAGTTAGAGACAGGGCAGGGGGCAGCTGGGGCGGGGGGGGGGGGCATTCTAAGTCTTTAACTTACAATGACCATCAATGGCCATAACGCGGGAACCTCATTTTATGACTCGACCAGATTAGTGATGACTAAAAAACACATTGAGTCAAGAAATCTCAGTGTTCTGAAAAATAAGAACACCTTGAAGCATTAATTCTAATTCTAGAGTACATGTAGAATTTAATATATGGATAATTACTAGCTAAGGCAAACTATCATGAAAAATAAGTCACTTTATTAAAGTGAAAACTTTTTGCATGTTCCTGCCTTTAGAATGTAACATTTAGAAATGCTCAAAGCAAACTATTTTATGAGAAATCTTTCGATGAAAAACAGAGCTGGAGGAGTGCTTTTTGTTTTGTTTTTGTAACAAGACCCCCCTTTCTGGTTTCCTCTGTGATATTTCTCCATCTAGAATTTGTATTAATTCTTGGCACATACCAATGTTTATCTATATTTGTTAGGCAACTGATTTTAAAAAATAAAACGGATTTAAAAAATTGCTGCTCACATAATCCAATTCTTCTGCCACGCAAACCAATATTTTTATTTACAAAGCCAAGTGGTTTCTGAAAATGCAGCTGTGAACACTGGGCCCAGCTATTAAATATGTTATTTTGCTAAAATTTCAGCTAAACATTCTGACTTGAGCTTATTTGTCAGGAAGTCAGCCTGAAATAATGAATCATTATGGAGGCCATGCTATCATTTAGGAACTTTCCCCAAGAAAAACAAAGAATTCACGGGATCTGAATGAATTTGTCTAGTGTTTCATAGATAAAGAGGCTTGAGCACAAATTTGCCCTTTTTAGACCCCATACTGGTGTGGGGAAGAGACAGCAGAAATTATTCATGAAGGATCACTGGCTTTTTTTTTTTGTATATACTACTTTTGGGGGAAGGTATTATCTTTAATGGAGGAGAAAGGACAATCCTGTTCTGATTCAAGGCTCAATGTTCAGAACTCCTGTCTGAAGGCCCATGTATGTGGCTCCCAAGAGAGTCAACTGGAACTGGAGAGCTTCAAAGGTCAGAGCTGCGGTTTAATAGTTTCTAGGGCCATTTTAATATTTTCCTGGGGACATTCTGGACAGCTGTCATGAATGTATCTAAAAGTGGGTACTTAAAATGCTAGAGTGGAGGAAAACTCAGATTCTCCTTCAGCACAAGCCCACCCATATGTAATTACACACCACCCTAAGACCTGACCCAGAGAACCCACACTGACAGGCTGCAGTAACTAAAGTTAAGCATGTGTGTGCTTCTAGATACAGCTGAGGCCCTCACCTCCTCCCCCAACTACCGAGGACTTGACTGCAGCTGACCTCTCGGAGCACTTTTTTATCTGCAACATTACTTGGTAGTTATCATTCATATTTCTGGTCTACATATCTTGGAGTCCTAGCTGGACTGCAAGTTCTTCAAGGCACATCGTTTGATTGCAAGTTCTTTAAGGCACAGACCACTTCATACACTTTGCACGGAGTTGACAACGGATGGATGGCTGTCAACTGACCAGAACAGAGAAGGGGACAGGGAAGACTGAAAGCATTTTTACTGAGATATTAATAACTAGCTGCTTGGAGGAAGAATGAACAGCTGTGATCACTGTCCAATATCAATAAGTTCACTTCACCGTGTATGACTGAATATCCAAAAACTCACTTCAGTTCTCAAAAACTACCCATCTCCGTGCTTTAGCCAGAAATTAACTGCATATTTTAGGATTAGGAATATATGCAAAGTGAACCTGCATCTTCTTCAGGAGTTCCCTGTCCATTCCACCCACACCCATTTAAACTAATAAAGCATTAGATTAGGAGAGTAAGACTTTCAAACACATGTCAGCTGAAGGGTTCGCAAAGGTGGTGGACAGACTTTAACCTTTCATAAACGATTTTCCTTAGCGCTGGAGTACTCAGCCCAAGGTTTGTAACAATGTCCTGGCTCTGTAGTTTCATCACAAAAGTTCCTAACAAAACAGTTCATGAAGCAACGGCCTGCAGATTAAGAGGCCTTGCGCTAAGGCTGTTTATTCTAACATTTTCCTGAAAGAGGGCCTGGGTGTGCCTACTAGGAAGTGGTGTGGCAGTGGGTGGCAGCAGGAAACCCATGACTTTTAGAAAAAGTTTCCCAGCTGAATCTGATGGGTGGCCTGGTGAAGAGATACGTTTAGAGAATAATTCTGCTCAAAGGGCATCCAGCAAGAAAAACTGAATCCAAGCTTCTCAGGACACAAGAGGACAAGCAGCCCCCTTGCTTCTTCTTTCAAATGATACTGCAAGTTCCCGAGCAGCCACTTCCGGGTCAGCTCTTCTAACTTCTGGGTCAGCAGACCCTTCCCTCCATCAGGCCATCCTACACGCCAGGGTTTCAGAAGCATTTTGTCTGGAATATATGATGCTCTGGTAACATTTATTTAAAAAAAAAAAAAACTGGAGGGGCACCTGGGTGGCTCAGTCGGTTAAACATCCAGCTTCAGCTCAGGTCATGATCTCACGGTCCGTGGGTTCAAGCCCCATGTCAGGCTCTGAGCTGTCAGCCTAGCTTCAGATCCTGTGTCTCCCTCTCTCTCTGACCCCCCCCGCCCCGCTCATGCTGTCTCTCTCTCTCTTTCTCAAAAATAAATAAAAACATTAAAAAAAATAACTGCAATAAAAAAAACCCCAAGTCCTGGGACAAGTAAATGGTATATTATTTGAGCTAAGATAAAACTAACTAGAAATAGTATTTCTGTGACAACTTCTTTCCCTGATTTTGCTTTGGCTCAGATTTCGGTCTACAAAATTGCTTTCACAGTTACGGGAATGATTTCCAGTTCATACTTTTTCTTTTTAAAACAAACCCAAGATAACGAAGAGTGCAAATATGAAGCTGATTTAAAAAGCAGTCCTCCTCCTAACCCACTCATGTGCACACTCTCTCTCTCTCTCAAAAATGAACACAAACAAAAAAAATATCTTTAAGGCAGTTCTTCTGAGTATGAGAGTTGAATTTTCCATAAATTGTGGCAGGCAGTTAAGCTGCACTGTTATAGATAGTTTTGTGTATATTTGCTCAGAGACAGTTATATAGTTTTAGCATACTTGTAAGCGCAAGTCATTCATTTAGAATTTTCTCTCGCCAGGGGGGCGAAAAACATATTAACCCACTTCTTAAACCCAAACCATCCAACTGATTTATAGGAAGAATAAACCTTTTTTGCCTAAGGTTTCTGTGAGAACAGAAACTTATTTCCTCTTAACTTTTTAGATCCATAAAAGAAATATGAAGTCCATGAAACGCACACTACCAAGGGATCAAGCAGGACTTTAGAGATATATGCACCCTGATGCTTACTGGAGCATTATCAACAGCAGCCAAATTATAGAAGCAGCCCTGTGTCCATCCACTATGAATGGATAAAGATGTGGTGTATACATATACAATGGAATATTACTCAGCCATAAAAAGAATAAGATCTCGCCATTTGCAACAATGTGGATGGAGCTAGAGGGTATAATGCTAAGTGAAATAAGTCAGAGAAACACAAATAACGTTATGATTTCACTCACATGTGGAACTGAAGGAACAAAACAAACGAACAAACAAAATAAAGAGACAGGCAAAAACAACCCAGACTCTTAAATATAGAAAACAGATGGTTCCCCAAGGGGAAGTGGGTGGGTGGATGGTGAAATATGTGAAACAAATTACAAATACACTTCTTGGGGCACCTGGTGGCTCAGTCGGTTAAGCGTCAGCTCTTGATTTGACTTAGGTCATGATCTTCCATGTTTTGTGAGATCGAGTCCTGCATCAGGCTCTGTGCTGACAGCAAGGATCCTGCCTCAGATTCTCTCTCCCTCTCTCACTGGCCCCTCCCGTGCTTGCGCTCTCTTTCTCAAAAATAAATAAACATTAAAGAACATACTTCTCATGAAGAGCCCTGAATAATGTATGGAACCAAATCACTATACTGCACAACTGAAATTAATTTAACACTGTATGTTAAGTATACTGGAAGTAAAATTTTGAAAATGACACATGAAGGAAAACAAGTGCTTTACAGAACATCTTTGCTCATCAACAAATTCCAGCTGCATCAAAATTATGACAAGGTCTCTTTAATTCTAGAAGAATGTTTGCGACCTTTTCCATGGGAAGGAGAGTACGTAGGATTCAACTTTTGTTAAGAGATTACATCTCTAACTCACAGAGGCACACACGGACACACCGACACACACCAGCCACACAAGGGGTCACCCCAAGAGAGCATAGGAAGGCTTGCTTTCACTTTTTTTTTTGTGCTCTTCTGAACTGTTAATTTGTTATGAGCACGTATTCTAGTTAAAATTTTAAGAAATTGAATACGGGTGTTAGGCATTATGGTGAGACAAAAATGAATGTTCTTTCACTATGAAAAAGTGATGCCTTCCAATCTCTAACCTAGAAAAATGGAGGAGTCTCTGGATTGGGCACGAATACACATATGTTAATTTAGGCTTCATCTTTAGCTTTTACGTGGACTCTGAATAACTCAGAATTGAACATTCATTCTAACGATGCTGTGTTTTCCATTTTTTTCACCAATAGCTTTATATTGATAAAACTGTTCATTGGGAAGGCATAGTAATTGACGGGAAAAGGTGACAGCCAGAATTATGAGGATAAAAACTTGGATTAGAAACAAAGACCATTTGTACAATTTGTGTTTGGCCACTTGTTCTGTATCTACATTTCCATTTCTGCAAGTACTGAACATGGCAAAGACAGCCAGCATTTACTGAGCACTTACGATCAGGGCTGCAGACTATTCCAAATGCTTTCCTCCTGCTGACTCGCTAAATCTTCACCTCAACCCCACGAAGGAACAAAGTGGCCAAGGAAGAATCTGAACCCAGAATGTCCAGCTTCAGAGCCAAACTTCACTTTTTAAAGTACTAGGTTCCCATAAGGGATCGTTTCTATGCTCTCTTGGTGATGTCCAACTTGGATTCCACATTGGTTTTCATCCGGGGAAGAAAATGTCTAAACTCTACATGAAATGTATTCTAGACCGGGCATGAACAATATTCCGTACGGTACAGAGCCCGCAGCGAGCCCCCGGGGCTCTGACTGACGTCCTTCCCGCTTCACAGTTTGCAAGCGTTGAAACGCTCGACGGTAAGAAGCTGCTTTAATTTTCAGTCCATAAAACAATGAGTAACAGAAGCTTAATGCTCTGGGCTGAGTCCCTAACCTCCCTCCTTCTGTACGAGAACTTTAGACTACAAACGTGTCGTGAATTACAGAAATACTGTATTTTTAAAAGTTTTTTTTAACGTTTTATTATTTTTGAGAGACAGAGCATGGGGGGGGGGCGCGGGGCGGGGATGGCAGAGAGAGAGGGAGACACAGAATCCAAAGCAGGCTCCCGAAGCGGGGCTTGAACTCACGGACTGCGGGATCATGACCTGAGCCGAAGTTGGATGCAAAACCAGCTGAGCCACCCAGGTGCCTCCAGAAACACTTTAAATTTGCCCTTGGGTGCTGGGAGGGAGCTGCCACTGTGACCAAATAAGTGCTATTAAAAATATTTCTACTTTTTTTTTTTCAACTGCTGTAGGTGTCCTGTGTTTTAGCTGCTTAAATAGGTGTTCGTTTGTGGGGTCAGATCTAAACAGGGATGTCAAAACCTTCTCCCTATTCCTGGTGCTCATGGAGTCAGGCGGATGCCTGCAAGGGTACAGCTAAATATTTTTGGCAGGAATGTGAAACAGAAACCTCAATTTGGGGAGGAGGGAGGAAGCTGGCAGGGAAATGTTCTTATATTGGGTGAGGCATTGTCTGGAGGTATTTAGGAGTTTTATTTTGACTTCACATCTGACATCATGATTCTTAAAAAGAAGTAGAAACATATTATTAGTTACATCAGTCTATGTATCAGTTTAATCCTATTCACTCTAAAATGACCCCTCTGGACATTTACGAGGCTGGATTCTAAAAGGCAAACACCCCACACATTGACTATCATTGCCATGTTCATTCTTTTCTTCTATGAAAAGCTATCTCTACCATAGCATGTTTACTACGAATTAACATTAATTCAGGTTTGTAAGTGAAACCTGGGAACACATAAAAGTAATCTATTTCAGTCTATTTGACACATTACTCTTTAGACTGTAAAGGGAAACAAAAAATTTAAAATTTTTGTTAATGGTTTACTTCCAACTCAGTCTATACTATGCGGTTTCATATCAAATTAAATTCAGTGCAGACCATACAAACCGTTTGAAGTATTAATATTCATTTTACCTGAAGCGTTTGGTCAGAGTGGAGAGTGTGGTTTTTTTTAATTTCTTTTTTAATGTTTTGTTTATTTTTGAGAGAGACAGAGAGCACACAAGAGAGACAGACAGAGACAGAATGTGAGCAGGGGAGGGGCAGAGAGGGAGGGAGACACAGAATTTGAAGCAGGCTCCAGGCTCTGAGTCGTCATCACAGAGCCCGACCCGGAGCCTCAAACCCACAAACCCCGAGATCCTGACTTGAGCAGAAGTAAGACACTTAACGGACTGAGCCACCTGGGTGCCCTAAGAGTGTGTTTTTACTGGTACTTTACCCAGACTCATTCTTGGGAAGTCAGCATGTCAACAAAAGACGCCCCAGGGGACACACACGATTAGCACCACCACCAATGACAACAAAGGCTTATCCCGGGCTCTCTGTGCACCAGTGGTGAATGCGGTGACAGCCTTCTAGGATGGGTGCCCTCCTGTTTCCCATTTTACAAGTGCAGGGTAACGAAGGGGGACGCTGCTTCCCCAGGCCATGCTGGTTCCAGAGAGCTGGAGAGCCAGGAGCAGAACCCGGTCCTGGGATGACACGGTGCACAATTACAGACCCGCTGCAGAGGCCACTCCTTTTAATAAGGCTGGCAGGGAAATCCTACATGTCCTAGGACCTTCTGGGGTAATTTCTTAATTAAATTGGTTTAAAGAAAAGCTTGGATGAGCAGGAGTCCCCATGAAGAAAGGAGAGGACAGAAATGTAGGCACCTACAAAAATGAACCACAGGAAGGGCTCCCTTCTCTCTGAGTTCGGGCTCCGGAGGCCCCTATCAGAGCGGCCTTTCTGGACCACCCCGTCTCTAAGAGCCCCCACTCTGCCCATCGCTACTCACTCTCCCTATAACTGGAGTTCTCTTCTTCCTAGCAGGTGTCATCTCCCGACATCCTTCAGGGCTACTGTTTATTGCCTGTGCCCTCGACAGGAATGTAAGCAGTGGGACGACAGAACCTCATCGCTGTGCTTGGAATGGAGAAGGAATTCAATTGTGACTGGCTGAATTAACAAGGGAATTAATGGAATTGCTCTCCTTGGCAAAAGTTTTTGGTTTTTTTTTTTTTTTTTAGTGCTTATGTGTATTTTTGAGAGAGACAGAGTGTGGGGGGAGGGGCAGAGAGGGAGACACAGAATCGGAAGCAGGCTCCGAGTTGTCAGCACAGAGCCTGACACGGGGCTCGAACTTAGGAACCGGGAGATCATGACCTGAGCTGAAGTCAGACGCTTAACCGACTGAGCCACCCAGGCGCCCCATCCCTTGGTAAAAGTCTTAATGAAAAACATTTTATGCCCGTATGTCTCACCGATCATATACAGGTAACTAAGGTTACATAAAGTATGGGACTTTTTCAGGCTGTCCTGTATAAGATGAGCAATAACTAAGATGTCGTAGCCAACCAGCAGCCCCAGAAGACAGCCACTAGGCCAGCCAACGCTAGCTTTTCTGCGCCTGGCCACAGTCCTCCGCCAGAGGCCAGCGAAATCATCAGACAAGAATCAGCAGACCTGGTCTGATTCCTGCTGCTTATGGGTTCCTTCTACCCACTACCATCCTAAAGCTTTCTCCAGAGTTCCAAAAAAAAATTGGTTCCAGCAAAAACAGCCATACCTCCCAGAAGCACATTATTCTTCCCAGCCTCCCTTATGCCCGGGTCCCTCAGAAATCCCCCTACCTGGTACTTTACCCAGACTCAGCCTTGGGAAGTCGGGGTGCCTCAGCTCCTCCGTACTGGCAGACTTCATGACTGCGTTGATGGACGACAGGGTGCTGATGAGCTGCGAGTTCAGAGAGCCAATCTGCGAGTGGGGCTCCCCGAAAGCTTCCGCCAGTTCGCTGTAGTTCTCGGCCAGCAGCGTCTGCTGCTCCGCCAGCAACTTCTGGACGCGCTCAATGTAGTGATCCAAGCCGGCCGCCATCCCAGCAGGGGCCTGGGGCGGGGGGCTCTGCTCGGACTCTCCCACAGGCTCATCCCCGACCCCGACACTCCTCCTGCTGGCTGCCAGCCCCAGAGTCAACTGTGGAGGGCCACAAGCGATGGTCCTCATTTTGAGACCAACCAGATAGTTGTCGTTAATATTTATCTGCCCCACGCCTGACTCTTTGGTCTTCACAGCTGCCGGCTTGTCAACCCCAGAACTGCCCGAGAGCACGGTTCCAACTCCGATGGACCGCGTCTTGGTGGAGGAGTTGACATCCTTCACGCGGCCTTCTCCGACGGCCACCGTCCGCGTCTCCACGGTCTGGGTGCTGGTCTGCTTGTCCAAAGTGCTGAGAAAAGTGTTGGTGCAGGCTTCCACAAGGGTCACCGCCTCGGTGCTGGTGCACTGGTCCGCCTGCTCCCAGACCGTACTGGTGTGCCGGCTGGTGGTAGGGGGCACCGCCATGACAGCGGCCTCCACCTGGCCCGCGGTCTCTGTGTTCACGCTCCGGGACGTGCACTCCTTCGGGGGGCAGACGGTCACATCAACGGAACAGTCCCCGCAACCGATGGAGCGCCCTTCCTTGAGATTCAGATGGGTCTTGAGGAGCGAGAGATCGCCAACGGACTCCTCCGTGTTGCTGCCCGTTTCGCAGACGCTGATTTCCACGCCCACGCTCTTGTCGCACGTCTCCACGGACCGCCCCGTTCCCTGGTCACGCGTTTCCACCCTTTCCTTGACAATCCAGCAATTCATGGGCAGCTCAGGCCCCGCGTGCCTGCTCTCACATGGGGGCAGGCAGGAGACGCCCAGGCTGCGCGTCTGCACGGAGCTCCCGACACACGCGTCCGCCAGGTCCACGTGGTGGCCGGCCATCTGGTCTCTGGTGGCCACCACCGCCTCCACCATCTTGCTGAGGACAGGGGGCTGGGCTGTCACGGCCTTGTCCGCCTTCTTCCTCGACCCGGCGGCCTGCAGCTCTTGCTTGAGTTTAGTCATCTCGTGGTCATGGGCGGTTTCCTTCAGCTGCACTTCCAGGCGGAAGATCTTTTCCTTCAAGGCTTCGATGGTCTGCTGCTGCAGCTCGATTTCCTTGTCCGCTTCCGTGGTCACGCCGAGCATGGCCTCCGTCACGCCGACGCCGCAGCTCCTCGTCTCGGGGGCCGGCCCGACGGCGGCGTCCTTCCGGGAGGCGGAGCCCCTGCGGTACACGACCACGCGGTCCATGGCCTCGTCGGCGCCCACGGCCACGGACCGGCGCCCCGCGTCCTCCCCGGGGCCCGAGGCCGCCTCGCAGCCGCCGTCCTGGATCTTCCGCTCCAGCGCCTGCATGTCGGCCGCGAGCCGTCGGAACTCGTTGATGCTCTGCGCGCTCTGCTCCACGCGCTCCATCTCCTCCTCCTCGTAGTCGATGTACAGTTCGCCGCCGCCGCCGCGCCGGGGCCTGGAGAGCTGCTCCAGCTGCGACGCGTTCCCGGCGCTGTAGGACCGGGGCCGCATGCCGCCCACGTCGCTCTGGGCTGCCGCCCTCTGGTGTTTCAGCTGCGAGGCCAACTGTCTTTTCTCCTCTTGCAAGACGGAGATCTTCACCTGGAGCACGGGGATGGTGCGCACCTGCTCCTCCAGCTCCTTCAGGCGCTTCAGGGCAACCGCCATCTGCTCGCGGATGTGCTGCAGGTGCATGGGGCTCACGTTGGTCACCGGCGTGGAGAGCCCTGAGCTCAGGGGGCTGTGGCGGATGGAGCTGCCCATGGAGGACGTGGTGGCCAGGGCTGGGGCATAGCCGCCGTACTCTCCGTTGCCTTGGTATCCGTTCTGAAGTGGGTGCGCGGCAGGATTGTGGTTTCCGGAGCCCATGAAGGAGGTGAGCGAGCCTGTGGAGCCCGTGCCTCCAAAGCTGGCCAGTCTGGGCCGTCGGGACTCACCCGGGGCCACCTGCATGGCGACTCTCTCCTGCTCCAGTCTTCTCCGGGTCTCCATCAGCGTCTTGGTGACATGAAGGTTGTGCCTTGGGAGCTGAGGGGAGGGCGGTGGCAGCTGTCGACTTTCTGGGATGGTGAGAAAAGGCGGTGGGGTCTCCAGAGGGGCAGGTGGCCTTGGGACGGGAGTCGATGTAACGTGGCCTCCGGCTAGCAGGAAGTGAGGACACTGCTTGCTGTCGTCACTGTTGGAGGATGAGAGGGATTCTGCGGAAGTCCACACAGCCTGCTGCCCAGGCGCGACCCTGCTCTCCGGGCATGGCGCGGACGCCTTCCGCCTCTTCTGGATGTTGAGTTTCTTGATGGTGTTTCCTTTCTGTATGTCATCCACGTACTTGAGGAAATCTAAGTCAAGCTGATAACCGTAGGGGGTCTCCACAAAGTAAGGATCTTTCTGGTCCTTGTCAGGATCTCCATTCAGAACATCATCTGCTTTTCCTAGGAGAGCGAGAAGGGAATATTATAATGCCATGTAACACGCTCAGTGATAAAAACTAATGTCTGAATATTCAGCAGTGTGGCAAACCAGTGTGATTTAAGAGTTGACGGACTTCTGGGGAGCCTGGGTGGCTCAGTCGGTTAAGCGTCGGCTTTGGCTCAGGTCATGATCTCACAGTTTGTGGGTTCGAGACCCGCGTCGGGCTCTGTGCTGACAGCTAGCTCAGAGCCTGGAGCCTGCTTCAGATTCTGTCTCTCCCTCTCTCCCTGACCCTCCCCTGCTTGCACTGTCTCTCTCTGCCTCTCAAAATAAATTTAAAAAATATATATTAAAAAAAAACAGTTGATGGACTTCTGTCTGTTTTAATCCTGGATCTACAAACTAACAGCTAGGTAAGTAAGAGAATAAACCCCTTGGAACTTCAGTTTCTCCCAGAGTAAAAATGGAAATAACAAGTATTTACGTATTAGGTTGGTAAAAGAATGTCCTGAGACAGTGGTTTTAAGGAGCCCAACGTATATTAAGTCCTTACCAACTACTTTTACTTTTGGAAAGAATGTATTGAAAAGACTTGTGTTTTCAGGTAGATCAACTCTTTTGTTGTCTCTAGGCCACTGAGGTACAGAGAGCAGTCCTTAAGACTCCTACTTTAGGGGCACCTGGGTGGCTCAGTTGGATTAAGCATCGGACTTTGGCTCAGGTCCTGATCTCTTGGCTTTTGGGTTCAAGCCCTGTGTGGGGCTCTGTGCAGACAGCTTGGAGACTGGAGCCTGCTTTGGATTCTGTGTCTCCCTCTCTCTCTCACTCTATCAAAGATAAAGACATTAAAAAAAAATTTTTTTAAAGATCTCTGTTTTATAAAGTGAACTGTGAGGCACCAAAGGTGAAAACTCTTAGAATAAAGGACCGAATCAGTGCACATCCAGGAAGCCCGGGATGCGAGTTCTCCGAGCCACGGCTCTTCTGCAGACCGTGCAGCCTTTCTGAATGGTGGCCAAGCGCAGTGCCCGACCACAGCCACAAGATCACGATTTGCCTTGACCCCTTCCTTGATGAGAAAGCCAGGACTCAGGGGGCAATGAGTGATTAACTCTAGCAGCATGTGTGCAAGAACACAGCAGACAGACTTCAACTCTATTTTGTGCCTTCCCATTTAAAAACAACAACACACCTTGTCCCAACCAGAGTAGAACTTTTCTCCTCTCTGACTTCTATATCCCAAGAATGCCCCGTTTTGTATTTGTAACATATTCAAACATGCAGAAGAGAATGAAAATAAAAACAAACCTTTACTCGAAACACTGGATCACGTGGCATGCAGTAAATGCTACCTGGGGCTAAACCAAACATTTAGAAAAGGAAACACAAGAAGGTTTCAAGGCGCAGACCTGGCTGCTGACCGGAGCTGCGCATTTCAAATGGAAAAGCAAGGCTGTTTTTGTTTAAATTGCAGGATTAAGTAATGTGTTTTCCTAGAGTCATAATAACAAACTCTGCATTTTGTTTTTGAGCTGTGGAAAGATCCCAAAAGCAATGAGTGAAAATGCAAGCCATGTGGACCCCTGCTCCTATCCTGGGTGCAAGAACCCGCCAGATTGCCGCCAAAGATTTCCAGCAATTTGGGTTGCTTGCCTGCCTGCTGGCCCGTCCTTCCTAGTCCTGCCGGGCATTTGCACCTGATAGCTGAATGCACTGAGTAACCCTTCTGCCTCCTCTTCCCCCTGAAATGTTGTAAAGATAAATACGAAAAGACTGCCCAGCAGTGGAGTGGAAAAATCGTGTCCTGATTTAAAACGGTGTTAAGCTGTTCTCGCTGTTCGTATTTAGGCACTACCTTTCATTTCTAGAACCTGGAAATTCTATTTGGACGAGGCGCTCAGCTTTAATCCCTTTCTAGCCTAAGGGTGAGCTGATGAGGAGCCCTCTCCCGCCTACTGGGGCTCGCGCTAAGCAGAACGCTGCTTTCCTTCCCTCTTTCTTTCCTTCTGAACTCCGCAAAGTTCTTCTGAACACGCTCGCACCAAATATGCAGCCCGACCTGTTTCCAGCGCGGTCTGAAATTCCACAGGCGGAGAGAGGCCGCCGGCTCGGGTGTCCAGAAGGAGCAGGCGGATCTGACCGAGCGGAGCCGGCGATCCTAAAACGGGGCCACCGCGTCCGCAGGCCACGGGGAGCGGGGGCTCGGCCCGGAGCCCGGCCCCGCGCCCACGCGCCCGCCCGCCCGCCGCGCTCCGCTCCCCGCCGGCCCGCTCCCCTCTCCCAGTACCCCTGCCGGCCCGCTCGCCGCCGGCCGCCGCGCCCCCAGCCCGGGATCGCCGCCCACCCGCCGGGCGCCCACGGAGCTCCGCCCCGCGCCGGCCGGCTCCCCTCTCCCCGCGCCCCTGCGGCTTGCCCGCCGCCCCCGCCCCCCGCCCCGCTCACCGGCTGGCTCGCGGCGCGCCCCGGCCCTGCCTCGGACGCCCTCCCCTCGGACGGGCTTCACCCCATAAGGAAAAGAGGTTCAAGGTCCGAGCACACTTGGCCGGGCCCCGCGCACACGCCATAGGCCAGGCGCTCACCAATGAGGTCTCCCTGCGGCCCGGCGACACCGCCCCCGGGGCGCACACTCAGCCGCGAGCGCGCCCCGCTTTCTTAATGAAAACAGGAAACCCGGCGCTCGGGCCAGCGTGGGTCTCCGTTCCAGCCGTTGGCAGGCGTAAAAACACAGCCGGCGACTCAAACCTCTCGGCACAGAGGTCCTGTGTCCGCCGGACCGGCCGCTCCGTCCCCGAAGGCTCTGCGCGGCCGTGTGCAAACCAGGCAGCCCGGGCCCGGGTCACCTGAGGAAGCGCCAGGCACAATGGGCGCCACTGTGCCCGCAGGACAGCGCAGCGCCGGGCGCACAACCAGGGACAAGCAGTTACGCTTGGACGGGGTTAATCTCAACTGAGCCTCTGCCACGGCTGAAAAGCTCTTTAAACAAACAAAAACAAAAAACCTCCACCTTTCCCCAGCTACAAAAGTACTCCGTACTTATATTAAAAAAAAATAATAATAATAATAATTCTCCGGGACAGGCCATTTCAAGAAGGAAAAAAGCCACTCCTCTCTCACCACCTAGCGGCAGTATCAATCCATTGGTATAACTCCTAGAGTTTTCTGCGTCTCTCTTGACATCGTTATTTTACCCATTTTCAGTAGAGAAGGTTAATTTGGGGGTTATCTATTTCTTTGCAAAAACTCTTTTTTAAAACGCACTGATTTAATGTCAGGACTTAGAACACAACAAAACACATCACATTTTTCAGTGAAACTTAACTGACCGGTTCATTTTAGTTGTTTCTTAAATTCACCTCATTTTAATTGTTTCTGAAATTCACGCTGAATTCTCTCTCAAATGAACTCTGGACTTCTAAATCTGGGAGTCGGGAAAGGTTAGCATTCAACCATGTTAAGGCTTGATCGTTTCCCAATATTGCTTAATCAGACTGCTTAATCTTAAGGACTCCTGATCCAGATTTTATCCTCCAGCAACTAAACAACAGCTGAAGCTGTCATTTTTATAATCAACTGTCCACTGTACATTTGTTCTACAATTAAATAAAGATATCCAGGGTCATTTTTTATCTCCTGCTTTCACATATAGTACCACAAATACGGCACTGATAGGGCCCTGAATGATTTCCCAATGTTTCCACATGCATATTATCTTACCCCACTGTGCTATACTGAATGTATCTTAAGCAAAAATCTAATTTAAAAAAAAAATTTTAATGTTTATTTTTATTTTTGAGAGAGAGAGACAGAATGTGAGCAGGGGAGGGACCAGAGACAGGGAGACACAGAATCTGAAGCAGGCTCCAGGCTCTGAACTGTCAGCACAGAGCCTGATGTGGGGTTCAGGGACTGTGAGAGCATGACCTGAGTTGAAGTCAGCTGCTTAACTGACTGAGCCACCCAAGTGCCCCACGAGTAACAAATTTAATTTTTAAAATTCCCTTCAGTGACCCCCCCTTTCCAATCATACACATTAATTAGTAAGATGTGGAGAACAAAGTAGATATTTTAAAATGTTTACTGAAGCAGTAATTGAATATACAGTATTACATAATGAATTCTTAGTATCTTAATACTCTATAGACAAGTTTGTTCTACATTAGCATTAAAGACAACTCTTCCATGAAGCTGTGTGTGTTTTTTTAAGTTTATTTATTTATTTAGAGAGATAAAACAAATGAGGGAAGGGCAGAGAGAAGGAGGGAGAGAGAATCTGAAGCAGGCTCCACATCACCAGCACAGAGCCTGATGTGGGGCTTGAACTCACAAACTGTGAGAGCAGGACTGTAGCTAAAGCTGGATGCTTAACAGACTGAGCCACCCAGGCCCCCATCAGTGATTATTTTTATATTGTAGAATCATGAGTGTCTTTTATGTTGTTCTTTATATTTTATAAATTTTTACAACACCTAAATATTCATCTTTTTAAAATGATTTATGGGGCGCCTGGGTGGCTCAGTTGGTTAAGTGTCTGACTTCGGCTCAGGTCATGATCTCGCTGTTTGTGAGTTTGAGCCCCACGTCGGGCTCTGTAGTGACAGCTCAGAGCCTGGAGCCTGCTTTGGATTCTGTGTCTTCCTCTCTCTCTGCTCCTTTTCCACTCATGCTCTCTCTCTCAAAAATAAATAAACATTTTAAAAAATTAAAAAAAAAAGATTTACAAGTCACTGTTTGGAAAGCAAGAAAAATATATTGAAATAAACTCCAAGAAAATTCACTCGGGAGGGGGATGAATGGCGCAGCCGCGGCAAAGACAGCTAGATGCTCCCCGGTATGTGTTTTTCCATTCCCTGACCTGGCAGAACTCCCGGTTTAGCCAGGCATTCGTGAAGATTATTTCCCTGGCTTCTTTTACTGTCAGTACGGCCAAATGCAGAAACAGTATGAAGCAGCCCCCCAGAACTTCCCTTACAAGGCACAGGAATGGCTCTCTGGCCATTCTTCTTTGTTACTTCATCCTGCTGCCTGGAATGCAGATGTGATGACTGGCACACTAGCTGCGCTACTGGACCGTGAGTTCACACAGAAGGATGGAAGAACACGTGCTAGAAAGAATCCGGGTCTCTAAGAGCTTTGTGGATGGGAGCTGTTATACCACCCCTGGAAAGCCACCTCTGTACCTCCATGTGAAAGAGAGAGAAACTCTTCTGTTTAGCTATTCTCTGTGTTGGGTCTCTGTTACTTGGAGCTAAACTGAATTCTAGGGGGTAGAGCATTCTCTCCCCCACAAAAAAATTAAGACTGTGGCACCAGGGCGGCTCAGTCAGTTAAGCATCTGACTTTGGCTCAGATCATGATCTCGTGGTCCTGAGTTCGAGCCCTGCATGGGAGATCTGTGCTGACAGTTTGGAACCCGGAGCTCCTTCAGATTCTGTATCTCTCTCCCTCTCGCTCTCTGCCTCTCCCTGGCTCATGCTCTCTCTCTCCCTTAAGAATAAATAAACATTAAAAAAAATTTTTTTTAAATTAAGACCAGATCTTGAAAAGAAGAAAATGTTAAATGATTAACTGGGGAGATGTTATAATAAAACATTTTTTATCACAGAAAGTTTTATTAACTCAAGAATAATTAGGAAAGTATAAAAGCACCAGTGTTTTAAAAATCTCTAAGTGGGTTATAAAGAGACTCTTAACTGCCTGAAAACTCTTTAGGTGGGGGGAGGGGGGGCTAACAGGATTATGTCTGCTTATATATAGCCCCAAACCACTGGCTATGTCTGCAAATGGAATCCTGAAAGAAACAGCTTCCAACTGAATATTCTGGAACCAGAGGTCTGTCCCTGGGGTTTACAAGAATTCTCTGAATGTCTGGAAATCCAGTGGTGGAGACGGATCCTGGCACCACCTCTGCCTTCATTATATAGCATTTATTAAAAGCTTAATTGGGTGCAGAAAATGGTCCTATTCAGTGGAAAGAGTAGGAGGAAGGATTATAAGAAATAAAAGGAGGTATAGTCTAGCTGGGAAATAAATGCCAAACACCCTAAACATAACGCTAATTGAGGTCAGTTACAAAGGCATATTATGAACAAGAACAATATGATAGTATGTGAATCGTTAATCAAAACAGACTGGAGGTAACCAAGTGCTGAGGTTTTACGATAAGGTAAGTGATGACAGAGGGGAAAGAAAGAGAGGGAGACCATAAAGAGCCAGGACAGAGGCTGCTGGGACAGCTGGAGGACTGAGGTGGCCAGAAAAGAGGAGGATGTCTGGGCACCTGAGGGGCCACCAGACTCAGGTCCCGGACTGGGGGGATCTCTACTTACAGTCACCCTTAGGTTGTACCCCCAGCCCCATGCTAGAGGCTAAAAGGCATCCATCAATATTGTCTTGTCTTGTGTGTAGATTAGACCAAGGTAGGCATAGAGATTAAATTCAAGGGGGCCAACTGGAATGACATAATCCCCAAGTGTGAAATGAGGGCCAACCAAATAAAAATAAATAAAAGCAACCTTAGTCCTGTATCTATCCATCCATCTGTCCATCCAGCCATCATCACTTACTATTTACCAAGCACTGTTCTAAGAGCTGGGAACACAGTGTCTAGAGGGCTCATGGTCTGGCGGGGGGTGAGGTCCATAGGGAAAAAACCCAAATAACATGCAAGGCCGAATGGAGCAAAGAGGAGGAATCACCAGTATCTGTCCTGTGGCGTTAAGGTAGGAGGTGAGCCGCCAGCGGCAGGCACCGGGCTTCTTGGCTCCGCATCACCTCTGAGCTGACCAAACATCAACAGTATCGGTCTCTCTTGCCCCTTCTCTCTCACCACTCAGTTTGTACAGTTTGCGATTTTGGGTAACCAAACACCAAACGTGACAGCACTAACTGGAGACAATGAGGCCAAATTCCCTTGTGTTCAGGGAGAAGCTGCAATCAACAAACGAATGGTAATTTTACTCTCTATTTATACACTTACCACCTATAAACCTCAGTGCTCCACCAGAGGGGCCCACTGTATGGCCTCCAGAGCAATTTAAAATTTCCTTGCAGTTTTTCTGCGTTAGCCAAGTGAAACGGAGATATGGAGAGCTCAAAAATAACTTTTTTTTTTAAAAGTACGCTCTATGCCCAACATGGGGCTTGAACTCAAGACTGTAAGATCAAGAGGGGGCTTGAACTCAAGACTGTAAGATCAAGAGTCTCATGCTCTACTGACTGAGCCAGACAGGCACCCCCAAAATAATTTATTTTTTTATTAAAAATTTTTTTAAGTTCATTTATTTCTGAAAGACCGAGAAAGAGCACAAGTGGGGGAAGGGCAGAGAGAGAGGGAGACAGAATCTGAAGCAGGCTCCAGGTTCCGAGCTGTCAGCACAGAGCCAGAGTGGGACTCGAACTCGGGAACCATGAGATCATAACCCGAGCTGAAGTTGGACACTTACCCAACTGCGCCATCCAGACGCCCCTAAAAATAATTTCTTTTAGATTAACAAAGAATTATATGATTTTGATTTTTCTTTTCTTTCTTCCTTTTTTTTTTTTTTTCGGTGCAAGAAGGTGATTTTATTGAAGCAGGGAGACAGGACCTGTGGGGAGGAAGAGCTGCCAGATCTTAATTAAGGAAATTAAACTTTCTTTCCAAACACTATTTGGTTTGGGTAGACAAAAAAATAATCATAACACACTCACTGGGAGGTGGGGGATGAGACGGGGTAGTCAAGGAGTCACGGTATTCACCTGTTAGTGGTGGCTCCCTCCCCCCAGGAGACATCTGGCGATGTCTGAACACATTTGTGGTGTCACCACTGGAAGGGGGTGCTACTGGCGTCTTGTGGGTAGAGGCCAAGGTCACCGCTGACCATCCTACAGTGCGCACATCAGTCCCATTCTCCCCAACAAAGGATTATCCAGCCCAGAATGTCTGTAGTGTTGAGGCTGAGAAGGCCTTTGCTCAAGAGAGTGAGCAGAGGAAAAACTTCTCACAGAGCGATGGAGCATTTGGCCATAAAAGTCCCGGTGTTCAAGTGCCCCACATCCGGGGTGGTGCGGGGGGCGGGGTGAGGGGCGGGGAGGTGCGTAACATCACGCACCACTGACAGGGTGAAGAAAACACCACTTCTGAGCAAGAAAACACGAAATATTTTCTACGCATTCTACCACGGTAAGCCAAAACACACCAGAGGTTTGCTCTTCAATATGAGCAAAACACACCAGAGGTTTCTGAAATAATATGTCCTGGTGGATTTTAAATGGCCAAAGCTTTGATATTATTACTTTATCTATCAGTTAGGAGACAATGACTTCTTTGATTTGGTTTCCATGGTGCACGCTCTAGGCCCAATTACTTACCAACTAACCGCACCTTGAAAAATGATGACACCCATTTGCTACAACTTCCATACTTTTTATGGGTTTTTCTTCACCAGATACCCTACTCGACTGTTGAAAATGAAGAACTTTGTGAATTCTGGTGACTGTACTGTCCCTACTCCCACGAAGCATGAAGGCTTTGTTCAAAGAGCTGAGTCAGTCCCCGAAAAGCACATAATTTTCCTGGATTCCTATATTTAAAAGCAGCAGAGGGGACCCTGGGTGGCTCAGTTGGTTAAGTGTCTGACTCTTGGCTTCAGTTCAGGTCATGATCCCTCAGTTTGTTACTTTAAATGTTTAATTTAAAAAAAAAATTTAAATGTTTTTTATTTAGTTTTGAGAGACAGAGAGAGACAGCGTGTGCAGGGGAGGGGCAGAGAGAGAGCAAGACACAGAATCTGAAGCAGGCTCCAGGCTCTGAGCTAGCTGTCAGCACAGAGCCCGATGCAGGGATCGAACCCATGAACCGTGAGATCATGATCTGAGCCAAAGCCAGATGCTTAACCGGTTGAGCCACCCAGGCACCCCTGGCAGTTTGTGACTTCGAGCTCCAAGTCGGGCTCTGCACTAGCTCTCTCTGCCCCTCCCTTGCTCATGCTCTCTCTCTGGAAAATAAACAAACTTAAAAATAAAGGCAGCAGAGATGCAAACATCCTGTTGGAAGCAGTAAAAAGACTGCACACCAGGGAAGGCTGAGAGGCAGGAAAGAAAACCCAGGGAGAAAGTGGAGGGCTGGGGGTGGGGGTGGAGTTCTCGCCAAGCTAATTACTCCAAGTATGAGAGCGCCTGAGTTAGCAAATCCACTTTCCTGGGCTCGACTCAGTGGGACAGAGAAGAGAGCAAAGTGGAATAGATACTTCTGGACAGGTTTAACCGGAAAGTTCTCCCGATGACATTTAGTATTAAAACTTTCAGGCCCAAGGACCTTCCCTGCGCCAAATCTACAAGAAACATCACTGGGAGAGAAACCACAATAAAGAGAACAACGTAAGTGTTTCTCATTCTGCTTTAAAATAATGCATGACCCAGGAGATTTCCCCGGGCTCATTCACTCCGCGAAGGGTTACGCCCACACCGGCTCTTCGCCCCTCCCCGGTAACAAACCCAGCCATCCCTCCATCCCCGTGATCAGCACCCAGGAGGAGTCCCAACCTGTTCTGTCAAGCCCGAGTTCCTGTCCCGTGGCCCCGCCTGGTGTCACCTACACTTCTCCAGGTTGCGGCTGTTTTGAACAGCTACCCAAACGCTTCGGGCACGGAAAATGACAATAGTAAAGAAAGCAAAAGTATCAGCCACACGTTCATAGGAAATCCCAGGCCAACTGACCTGTCCTGTACAGACCCGCCATTACAGAGGCTTGGTCTGTGATCTGGCCAGGCTGTGATGTGGTATCGTTTCTCAGATCTGTAACTCTTTTCAACTCCTTTTGCTTCAGACTTCGTCTCACAGTTAAGGTCCTCTCTGCTTTTTTAACCCGTGCCCACCGACATGAGCCTGCACAGCACCCCCCCATCTCCCCACTGTCTCCCATTACCACCCCTTTCCATCCTGGCTCCACAACCCCACACCCCGTAACGGGCAGGCTGAGCTAGGGAAGATGCAAGAACCAGACTGAAAGAAGGATTTATATTTATTAAGCACCCACCATGTGCCAAACCCATGAGCTAATATGGACATCAGACATAGAGTCTGTTAGGGGCAACGTGTACAGGCGGAGACAGAAAAGGAGAGACCGGGAGAGGCGTGCGGGGCAAATCAGGCACAGGGCGCATGAAGGACAGAGCGGGGACCCCACCCGGAGGGGGTCTGGAGTGCTCCGGCTAGCGCTGTACTTGAGGACACGGTGCAGGGTGTGTGTCTGCGGGATGGAGGGGAAAGGAGGGAGGAGAAACTCTAGATAAAGAAACTGCACATGCAAAACCCACCACTTCTAGACACTGAACAGAGGGGCTGTGCCCCGAGCGAGGCAGAGAGGGGGCCGTGCCCCAGCGACGCGGGGCGCTGAGAGGCACTTTTTCCTAAGCGCCCTGGGAAGCTATAGACGGCTTCTGAACAAGGGAGTGAACGGATCAGATCTGCATTTAGTCAGACTGCTCTGGCTAGATGCTGGAGTCCGGATCACAGTTGCCTTCAGCATCTTCCATTAGGTTTCTGTGGATTGCTCCCAAGTCCCTGTGAATTCTTCTCTTGGTATCACACGTTCCCCTGCATGGTGTGAGGTTTAAAACAACTCGATAGTAAGGGCTCACCATAGTGTTAAAACCACCAGAGCTCAGGGGCGCCTGGGTGTTTCAGTCAGTTGAGTGTCCGGCTTCAGCTCAGGTCAGGATCTCGTAGTTTGTGGGTTCGAGCCCCACGTCAGGCTCTGTGCTGACAGCTAGCTCAGAGCCTGAAGCCTGCTTCAGATTCTGTGTCTCCCTCTCTCTCTGCCCCTCCCCTGCTCACGCTGTCTTTCTGTCTCTCAAAAATAAGTAAAAACATAAAAAAAAAAAAACCCACCAGAACTCAGAACATGCATTTGTGATGACCTGTGGCCTTCGCTTTCCCCCCAAATCAGGTGGAAACGGAGAAGGTTTGACAAATCTCAGCCACTGTGGGCTGGGCTGGAGACCAGCGTCGGCTCGCAGGGACTGGTCCTCTGGGGCTCTATCCATGACCTCATTATGCTGTTCGAAAAATATTTTTCTTCAAAGCAGCAGATGACTCACTGGAGAGAAAAATGATAGGATTTCCTTTTCTGAAGGGCATTAAAACATGGTAAATCTAATCTGGGAGGGGCAGGTGTGGCACGGGGGAGGGTCTGACTTAACTGGCTCTGAGGTGCAGGGCACAAACTTGCTCTGTACTTGAAACTCTAGACGGGGGGCAGCAGGACCTGAGCGTGCCTGTGAGGCAAAGACAGCCCTGTCCCTGACCGCGAGCAAGGGAGGGGGAGGGACAGGAGACACAGCAGTGCGTCATCACCCCCGCTTAGTGCTCCGGTCCCAGTGGGTACGTTACCCACACCTGGCTGGGGCTGGTTCACCCAACTGGGCAGACTAACAGCAGAGAGGACCGGGTCTGGGAGAATGTAGGCAAGGCGTACTATAAACCCAAGACCTCCGCTCACTAAGCTGGTCTCGGACACGCTCAATTTCAGGTCCCTGGAGTCACCTGTCATGGCCTGCCTGTCGCTGCAGGGGACCCCTATGGCCTGAGGTGCACAACACCTAGAACTCAGAGAACAGGTGCCACCTATCATTCTCAAATGTCAGCACACCTCAGATCGACTATTTGTTTTTTTTTTTAATGTTTATTTATTTGAAGGAGAGACAGACAGAGGCGCAGAGGGAGAGGGAGACAGAGAATCTGAAGCAGGCTCCACGCTGTCAGTGCAGAGCCTGACGCGGGGCTCGAACTCACAAACTGTGAGATCATGACCTGAGCTGAAATCACGAGGTGAATGGCCGAGCCACCCAGGTGTCCCTCGGATCAGCGATCTACAGACAATGCCCATCTGGCTCTGAAACTCTCGTCGGGTTTCTCGCTGTCCCGCTCCGGGAGAATGTCAGCATCAAAATATCGTGATTGATGATACAGCAGATTACACCCCGGTGAATAAACCAGGGACCTCTGAGCCCATGACGTCCTGACAAACATATCAGAGCGCCAACAAACAAATAATGCAATTATGAAAACAGAAAATCATCACTTAACAGCCATTGGAACAGGGGCTGATTTGGGAAGGAATCCTCCCCACTGGGCACTAATGCTCGCAGAGACTTCCCGCTGAAGAACGGGGTGCTGGTGTCGCTTCACACTACCGTCCCATGAAATACTCATCAGTCACAAAGGGCAACGACAGTGACTCTGCACTGCAGGAAGGTGACAGAAAACCATGGGGACCAGGCGGTCAGCCTGACGTCAGGTGCCCCTGAAGGCTCTTTCCCTGGAGTTCCGGCCTAGAAAGCACAGGGTGAGTCTAGACACGTGGATGGATCCTACCTGGAAGGCATCCTGCAGAGCAGGAGGTCTCTCTTTAACACCGTCGAGGTCATGCAAGAAAGGAGAAGGCCAAGAACAGTTCTAGATGGAAACTTACAGAGACAAGGTGCCTGCATGCTTCACCCAGAAGGAGATGGAGCAAATGCAGTAAAATGTCAACCACCGGGGAATCTGAACCCGGGCGAAGGAGGTGTGAGAAGGTCTTTGTAAACTTTCCCTAAGTGTGAAGTTATTTCAAAGTCAATTATACATATACACAGATGCCTAGAAATTCCAGTAAGCTGTCTTCCCTTGTGTCTTCAGTGAGTAAGGGTGCATGGTATTTTGGTTTTGTTTTGTTTTTAATCGGAGCCTGATGCCTCTGCTCTTCTGTATTACATATTCTTTGACGAATTTTACTTTTGTTCGAGGTCACAACACCAAGGAAATGCCAAGGGCTCCTCCATTCAATTTGGCCCCAAACCAGCACCTCCCAGTTTCCTTCCCGCCCTGAACCACAACTCACAGAACAACCTTCAAGCCGGACCGCCTTCGCTCATTCTGTTCCCGCCACCTGTCAGAATTAGCTGCACTGTCCTGGCCCCGCCCAAACAGCCCAACCTTGGCCAAAGCTTCACTTATCCCCAGCTGCTCTGCCCTGGGAAGACCTGGTCACTTCCCTCCCTCTGTTCTAAAACATCTGCCTATACATCCTGATGAGCAGGTGGGTCTTCCCCAAAAAGAGGGCGTCTCGGGAATTGGGGGAGAAGGGCAGGAACCGGGTAGAACTTCTTTTTCTATCCCTGAGTGTTGGTGCATAGAGTGCTGCTGCATATATACTGAAGGGAAGAACTCCATGCATCTAGGCGTCTCCAGATTAATAAGGACCAGAGGAGGAAGAGGTGTCATGATTAAGAGCCGGTGCTCTGGGGCCAGACCTCCTGGGACTGAATCCTGGTTCTGCCACGTTCCAGCTCTTGGCAGGTTAGAGCCTATCTCGGCTGGATAATTGGGAAAATAACAGACCTGCTTCACAATGCCCTTGCGGACCGCCTAGATTCAGTCTGTTATTATTCACTATGACTGATCACCCTCTGTTGCTGGGTGAAGCATCCCAGGTGACCTGGAATGCCTCCCCGGCCCCTGCCTCTTCTCCCACGCTCCAGGAAGCTAAGGCTTGAGGTGTTTAGCCAATGGGTTTGCTCAAAGTCTGAGGTCTACATTGGATTCGGCTTTCAAGAGTGGATAGGGGAGACGCTGGCTGGGCCGTGCAGGGGATGTGCATGTGGGAGCATGTGGGCGCAGGGGGGCACGGAGAGTAGGCGCCGGTGAGGGGGAGAAGAAGTCCTTGGCCAACGCCGGTTATGCAGGAAGGAGGTCACATAAAACAGGAGCAAAAGTAGACAGACATCCCCAACCTTTAAAGATAAATTATGGCCAGGGGCGCCTGGGGGGCTCAGTCAGTTAAGCGTCTGACTTCAGCTCAGGTCATGATCTCAGGGTCCATGAGTTCGAGCCCTACGTCAGGCTCTGTGCTGACAGCTCAGGGCCTGGAGCCTGCTTCGGATTCTGTGTCTTTCCCTCTGTCTGCCCCTCCCCCACTCACACTCTGACTCTCAAAAATAAACAAACGTTAAAATTAAAAAAAAAAAACTTATGGCCAAATTAAAACATTCCTTCCTTATAAGAAGGGGGCATGAGTCTGCACTAATGTTTCTGAACAATCTCATGCTTCCAGCTCCACTGAAGTCCCAAGAGTAAAGCCCTCTTTCACACACCGGGACGGTCTACGTTGGCTTGCCTAAATTGGGGAAAGTATGATTTTCATAAAGCAGGAACGGGAGCTATAAATATCTCCCAGTCCATGGAGGGGCCGGGGATGGCACATGGCCCAGGCAAGCTTGGTATGCCTAAAAAAAGAGGGCTGGCGGGACTCTGATATTCCAGGAAAGCTTCTTCCAGACCACGCGCCTGTGACTATATTGCACTCACCATGTCATGATACTGCATGCAATGTGACCGAGCGAAGAAAGCAGTTAATGGTGGCAGGTGTGAGACCAGATGAGCTCAGACAGACCGCGCCCGTGGCCTTGTTCTCTGCCCATTTCATCCCGCAGCACTTTCCCCGATGTATTGCCCCGAATGCAGCCCCCCCCCCCCACCGCCTCGGCCTCATCGTCAGCTCTGCCCCGGGCATGTCGCAAGAGTCCAGACGTCAGGCTACAGGTGAGCAGCTGGGAGGGGAGAAAGCGGAAAGGGTTATGTTCCTGGGAACAGAATGAGCCACGTCTTAATCAAAGGCACTTTGTGTTAAGGAGGCACGTGACGCTGCGGGGGCCTTGAGGGTCACACAATGGCCCTCTTCTCCAGCGCTCGGTGCCAACTCTAAGGGGCGGCGACTCTCTGCCCCACATCGGTGGTGAAGGAAGGCCCGTCAGTACGGACACTTCACCCACTCTCTAATGTTCACTAACGCGACGAGACACTGCTGAAACACAGCCTAAGGTATCTGTCACACATGCACTGGAGAGAGGTGGCCTGGGGACTAAATGCCGTTTCCCAAACTTTCTTCAGAAAAAAACATGTTGCGCTAAGTATAAATATAGGAAATGTGGCAGTTCAAGGGGTGATTCTGTGGAAAGCAGACGGGTCACCACAAGCCAAAACGCTGGGACAAAAAGGGCTTTTCTGACAAAACAACATGGGTTTCGGGGGCGGGGGTGGCGGGGGGACAGAACTGAAGTGATTGTATGAATCACAGCCCTTATTTCATAGTGTTTATGTAAGGACAAGAAGCCAGCTTTTAAGGCACACAGACCGGCTCCCCATTCAAAATACACAGCTGAAGACAAATGACCAAAAATGGATTTAGCAACAAAAGAGGACATTCTGGACTTGAAATACACCATCAACGCAGAAACTCAAACCTTAACATCTGCGTACAGCCCTTGGCTCCCACCACAATGACATCTTTATGTCGAAGCCATAAAGCTGAAGTGATAAACGCACCACAAACCAAGTACTGAGTTCTCCTTTCCAGCTTGCAAGAAAAGCAAATATTTTTCGTAACATCCAGCGCTTGAGTTTATATTTCACCAGCCCCTCCCCCCGCACCCGGACTTCACACTCTCCTCTTTTTTTCTTCTTTTAGGGCTTTCTTACTTACCCACCCAGGAACAAAATAACGATGATTTTCACCCAGTGGGAAGCCGAGTCTGCAAGCATACTTCCCTCGTCATTAAAAGCACTATACACATTAGCAGGCACGCAGCCCAGGCGCTGCTGGAGAGAATTTATTTATACCCATTTGGAATTTCCTGACCAACTCACAGCCTGCTGGCTGCGGGGCTTAATTCCAGCACTCCAGGCGTCAGTGAGACAGCAAAAACTACCAGCCGACAAACCACTAGCAAGGACCTTAACAACAAATAAAGAGGTGGAGACAGCGCTCTCCCGCGTCCCTTCCGATTTTTCCAACACACTAGCCTCATCTTCTTTAGACACGTGACATGCTCACCTAAAAGTACAGTTGCAAACCTAGTTCTAGGAGGAACTCCGAGAAGCAGCCAGTGATTTCTGCACCGTTGCCACCCCAACTCATTCCCTCCCCCACAGCCTCCCGTGCTGAGAAAGTTCCCTGTTGGAGCAGCTTCTGCTGAAGGAAATGATTCAGTCGAACGCTGAGCCCAGGCTGGGCTGGAGGCCAGTGGCTCTCCGGCCTGGTCTACTCTTCTGTAACCCAACGTGTAATTTGAAGGTAAAAACACTCCCCATTGGAAACCACAGACCCAGGCCTTTTTATTCATATTCCCTTAAACATTTTTATGCAGATTTGACCACCTGACTTTTAGAGACACAGAATCAGTTCCCAAACAAGTGCATTCTGTTTTAGGGTGATAACATCTTCCAGCAGACTTTTGTTTCTGGTTTAAAACCTGAATGATATACTCCTTTCATGGTTTAAATACATCACCAAAGGAAAAAAAAAAAGAAAGAAAAAGAAAAGGTATTTTGTTATTGAAAAATGTTTTAATGCTCATTTATTTCTCAGAGACAGAGAAGCAGTTTGAGGAAGAGACAGAGCATGAGCATGGGGGGGGGGGGCAGAAAGAGAGGGAGACGCAGATCCCGTAGCAGGCTCCAGGCTCTAAGCTGTCAGCACAGAGCCCGACGCAGGACTTGAACCCATGAACCATGAGATCAATGGCCTGAGTCAAAGTCAGACGCTTAACCGACTGAGCCACCCAGGTGCCCCAAGAAAAGGCACTTTAAAACCTGCTCTTCCCTGGTGCCTACGAGCAGTGGATAAAAGACTCTAGTAGGGGGCACCTGGCCGTCTCAGTCAGCTAAGTGTCCGACTCCCTGTTTAAGTCAGGTCATACATGATCTCACGGTTTGTGGGTTCGCGCCCCACGCCCGGCTCCACGCTGACAGTGCAAGGCCTGCCTAGGATCCTTTCTCTCCCTTTCTTTCTGCCCCTCCCCTGCTCTCTCACTCTCTCAAAATAAACAAATTAATTTTAAAAAAAAAAAACAGTGAATCTAATAGAACAAGATTTACTGAACTCTATGGGGCAAACAAGCAAAACCCGTTCTAAACAATAAAGGAGAGATTCACAAAGATTAGGGTGACTCTTAATCACCTGCTCTGCAAAATTCATGACAGCGGACAGCTACGCAGGGAAAGGCAAAGTTGTCTCAAGAATCCACTGAATTTGCTGTGTGCCTGGTTCATCTCAGTGCCTGCACACGCCCTGAGTCTCCCTCCATTTACCTTCCTGTTCCATCCTCCTGGCCCGCCGCTGGTGGCCGGATGCTTATCTCTGGGACACACGCCTTTCTGTGAAGCTGCAGTGACTAACGTTTTTAAAGACAGTGCGGGACTCATTTGGGCTTGTTTTACGATAAATGAAAAAAACTACTTCAAAGAAAAATAATTAACTAAGAACCAGGCTTTGAGTGCCAGATACTCTGAAATACAGGGTCCAAATAATTTCAAATTATTTTATCAAACAACACCTACATTAGGTGACAGAGTTAACTTAGGGGCCACCTGGGGTGGCTCTGTTGGTTAAGGGTCCGATTCTTGTTTTCCATTCAGGTCATGATCTGACAGTTTTGTGGGTTCAAGCCCTGCTCTGTGCTGAGAGGGAGGAGCCTGCTTGGGATTCTCTGTTTTGCTCTCTCTCTGCCCCTCCCCCACTCACACACTCATACATATGCGCTATTTCTCTCTCTCAAAATAAATAAACTTAAAAAATTTTAAAAATGGGGGCGCCTGGGTGGCTCAGTCGGTTGGGCGTCCGGCCTCAGCTCAGGTCACGATCTCACGACTCATGAGTTCGAGCCCCGCGTCGGGCTCTGTGCTGACAGCTCAGAGCCTGGAGCCTGCTTCGGATTCTGTGTCTGCCTCTCTCTCTGACCCTCCCCTGCTCGTGCTCTGTCTGTCTCTCTCTCTCTAAAATAAATAATAAAAAAAATTAAAAAAAAAAAAAAAACAAAAAATTTTAAAAATGGTTTTCTTCCTTTTGGGGGCTTCCAAGCAAGTTTATTGAGATATGCACATACCATAAAACTTACCCATATTTAAAAGTATATACAGTTCGGCGAGTTTTAGTAAATGTATTCAGTTGGGGCATCCATATTCACAATCCAGTTTTAGGAAATGTCCATCATCCTAAAAATTCCCTGGGCTTGTTTTACAGAGAGTCTTTTACAGAGAAACTTTTTTTTCTCCGCACTTAAGAGAAAATCCTGGTATTATTCAGTGACACTATTATTTTCCAAACTAGGTTTTATGACCAAAAGGCTTGTTCTTAAGAACTAACTGAATCTGAACATAGTGTTTCTTCATCCTGCAAAAAAGGATTCTGCTCCATTTTTATTCCATAAACATTGTGTTCTGGCTAAGAATGTAGCTTATTCTAAAAACAGCTAAAGTGGTGGGGGTGGGGTGCTGGGGGGCTCAGCTGGTTAAGTGTCCAACTTCAGCTCAGGTCATGATCTCAAGGTTTGTGAGTTCAAGCCCTGCACCTGCTTCAGATCCTCTGTTTCTCCTTGCCCCTCCCCCTCTTGCCCTCTCTAAAAAATAAATAAACGTTAAAAAAACAGCTGAAAGTAATTATTTTCTATGTGCGCTTCCATTAAGCAGAAAAGTCAGAGTATGCAAATACCTATCTAGTCCTTTATGACAGATGACAGAGGATGGACAGGGTGAACAATAAACACGGAGAGTGCCTTCTGCCTGGAAAGTGCTGGGCACACAGCTTCCCCCTCTAGGGACAAAGACACACCTGTCGGCCTTTACTCTCTCTTACTGGATGCACCAAAGAAGCATCCAAGTGAAACCTGGGAGAGCAGGGATGCACTCAGGGCTCTTCCTCGGATGGGTGGGAAGGAGCCGGCAAGGCTGACAGCCAGTGTGCAGGTAGAGAGACAGCAGACAGAAGCCATCTGCGTTGCCAGGCTGGCTGAGGGCACGAGCAGTCTGTGCCCCCTGGGTGGCCGCTGCAGGGCACGGAGGCTCCCGTCAGGCACATCTGAACCCCCGGTTCTGATGCTCACGTAGCAGGATTACTGCATCAAGATTTTTCTCTCTGGGCGGGGGGCGGGCTCAGCCCTAGTCTAGAGATGAAACTCGAGTTAAATGAAGGCGTGAGTGGGAGCAGTGAGTTACATGGTGGACCTCGGAGATGCAGATTTTCCGGACACGCCCTGCACTCACCCTCCTCCCCCAGTTCGTTCCTCTTCGCCTGGTGATTTGTCACTGAGCACGCTTCCGGCTGCAGGGACCCGGCCCTGTGCCCCTGTCTATGCCACCGTCCACTGCGCACCTTTCTCTGGACCGCACTGTCCCAGCACTTCCTATACGTGTGCCCTCATTTCACCTTCATAACCACCCTGTGAGCTATGTGTGAGGGCTGGCACTTTACAGATGAAGCTACGGCATCCATCCCGCTCGCTGCTCCACGGCCGGGCACGTCCCACCCAGGGCTGAAGCCATACACGAGACATATCCTTTCCTGTCTCCTTGGAGGGCAGGAGGGCAGAGAAAGATGCATGGGGGGGAGGGAGCTGAAACCTCTGAAGGAGGTGGAGAAGGGACAGGCTCTGGCTTGCACTCTTCCTTCCCTTTGTTTCTCTTTAAAAATTATACTTTCTTTTTTTAAAAAATATTTTTAATGTTTATTTCTTTTTGAGAGATGGAGATAGGGAAGGAGCAGAGAGAGAGAGGGAGACACAGAATCTGAAGCAGGCTCCAGGCTCCGAGCTGTCAGCACAGAGCCAGGGCGGGGCTTGAACTCACCAACTGTGAAATCATGACCTGAGCCGAAGACAGACACTCAACCGACTGAGCCACCCAGGCGCCCCTGGATTGTTCCTTCCCCTTCTGATGTGTTTTCCAGACATTCTCAAAGTTCTCCGAGTTTGCACAGACCAGCTCAATATCGGTTCTGTCTGAAGCTGCCCCTTATCCTTCCAGCCGCCTCTCCATCCAGGCTCCGGGAGGACCCTGTGCTTGCCTCCGTCCCCGTTCCTGCACGCATCTCCCCCCTCGACAAACTCAGGAGCCATGTCCTCTCCACCTCCACGAGGGGCGTGTCTTTCCTTTTAAAGAGACGTACACCAGTGTCCTAACTGCCCTCATCTTACGGCGGAGGCAGGACGCTGGGTCAGAGGGCCCACAGCACTGACACCACGTTATGCATTCGAGGTAGAAGTGCCAACACTGGGACCTCCCAGACCAGGCCCCCTGGGTGCCAGAGGAGTTTTCAACCCCACTGCACAACTAACCTGCCCGGGGCTGTTTCCAAAGATGCTGAGCTCCCTGCCCCCACCCCCACCCTGATGAGTCACCACCTCCTGGAGGGGAGCCAGAGGCATCAGCGTTTTTAGAGCTTCCCCAGATGAGTCTCTACAGAAGCCAGAAGTGAGGTCCTCCAAGTTAAACCAAGCCAAATCTGTAACTCAAACTGAATTCTTCCTTTTGGCTCACAAGGGGCCGAGGGCCAAATGGGGGGCAGCCTCTTAAGCATACAATTACCCTCAGGGCACAGATGACAAGGGCCGGTGCCTTCCGAGCCCAGGCCAGCCACTGAAAGGAGGGTCCAGGGCACTGGGGGGGCCCGCGAGCACCTGCTCACTTGGCAAGAACACCCAGCTGAAACCAGGTCTCTGACTTTTCAAGGGAAGCTGAAGGAATCAGTATTTCTATGTGAAATCACCTAATTTAAAAAATCTTGGCAGTCAACTCAAAGTAAAACCTTGGTCAAACACAACAGCGTCCCAGGCCTCCTGTCTGACACACAGCAAGGGCTTCATGGTCTCCATTTAGGGTATAATTTCATTCCCGGTCCCATCCTTTTTCTTTTCCCATTTTCCAGGTGACCAGCTGTTTTTCTTCCCCATCTGATTATTTTTCAAAGATTTTATTTTTAAGCAATCTCTACACCCCACGTGGGGCTCGAACTCACAACCCTGAGATCAAGAGTCACACGCTCCACCAAATGAACGAGCCAGGTACCCTTTCTTCCCATTTTAAATTAACAAGGGTCCTTACTGGAGCAAACCATAAGACAGATTAGAAAAACAATTTTAATCCTACTGCATCTTAATTTAATCACTTGTGTTTCACTTAGCTCTGTTACAACTATGATGTTTCATTAAAAAAAATAAAGTTAAAGGGGCATCTGGGTGGCTCAGTCCATTGAGCATCCGACTTCGGCTCAGGTCATGATCTCACAGATCATGGGTTCCAGCCCCACGTCGGGCTCCATGCTGACAGCTCAGAGCCTGGAACCTGTTTTCAGATTCTGTGTCTCCGTCTCTCTCTGCACCTCCCCTGCTTGCACTCTGTCTCTCTCTCAAAACTAAACATTAAAAAAAAAAAAAAAAAAAGATAAGGACAAGAGCCTGGGGTCCCTACCACCATTTCTCCTGAAGGTAACCTTAGTGTGCAGAAGTCCTACCTGTAAGGATTCATCTTAAAGAGACTCAGATTGAACGCAGGATGCTGTGCTCTCACTCTCGGGAAGGTCTGGGTTACTCCTGCGCTACTGTAGACTCGCCTTCCTCCCACCCCCCCACAGAATCCAAACTCCTTACCATGCAGCTTCACCCCTCCTGGGCTCTGGGAACAGGGATGGACTGACGCTGAGCACAGGCTGCTGTCTGAGCTAACTCCAGGGAGGGGGAGCCGTGGGAGGAGGTCCCGGCCACATCCCTGCTGGCTCCTTCTCCACCCACCTGTGCCCCGGCGCTGGAAGGGGATTGCAGGACAGGTCCGGTGAGGGTTTCTAGCTCCTTCTCGTCCTGTTAGGTGTGTGCAGCGTTGGGGATTGGCGCAGGACTCCTCCTTTACATGCCTGGATTTGAAGGATCTGCTCTTCCTAAAACTTAATGTAAGGGGAGATTTTCTAAGGAGAGGCCACAGTCAACACAGCAGGGCGTGCCCAGCAGAGGTGTGACATTCTGACCGGGAGAGTGATCCCAGGACAAGCACTGTGGGTGACGGGCCTATCCAAAAAGGCCAGGAAAAAAAATTCCTCTGTCTCTGTTATACTCGGCAAAGTTCATTTCCTTGAACACCTTTAAGTCTCAACACCGGAGTCACCCTGATTTTCCACACGCCAGGCTATCTTTACAGCCTGGGTGCCCGGTGAGGACTGTTTTCCTCAAACTTAGACAAGCGGCTGCCTCACGATGTATTTTCACCTGAGTCTTGAAATCAGCTTTGAAAACAGCCCATGACAAGATGAATTGAGAGGTGTGAAAATAAGTAAGGAGATTAAGACTTTAAAAGAGATGACCACAAAGACTATAAACCCTGCAAACAATATAATATTCATTTATAATTAAAATTTATAGTTTATAAGGATTATAACTTATTAATAAATTTAATAATTATTTACTTCTTTAAAGAACCGTTTATTTTCTCCCATCGGAAAGGGGGCAGAGACCCGTAGGCGGCTCCCCAAGAGAACTGTGGGAAGAAGGCAGGCTGAATGACCCACCACACCCTCGACCTTAGAGGCCACCAACTCGGGTTTCTCAATCACGGTTCCAACCAGCCTGCCTAACCAGACCAGGCCACGAGCCTGGGGCAAAAGGAAGTGACTGGAGCTTCACATCCTCTCTCTGGCTGGGTTACCGACAAGAAAGAGGCCACGGGAACTAGAAAGAACTTTCCAAGTGACCCTTGACAATAATCTTCCCTGGATAACCACATTCTACCTGGTCACCTCGCCCCGGAACCCGAGGCCCCTTCACAGACACGATCATCTCAAACCTAGCTCAGAGCACGGGATGGGGGGAAGCAGAGACTCGGGGTGAGCTAAGAGGAGGGAGCCTGGAAGCGAGCAGGAGCGACACACCCAAGCCACCTGCTCATGCAGGGAAAGCATCCGGGGCCAAGGCTGGGAGAAAACTGTCAAAGGGGTAACGATGTGAGCCGGGCAACCTGCAGGGCTCAGTTCCACCGCACAGATTCTCCAGCAGGGCACGGTGCCTGGCCCGGCATGCGAGGCCCAGCATGCAACAGGGGCGCTGCAAACAGGTGCTGCAAACAGGAAGGCCGCGGTGGGCACGCCTAGGTGCCGACGACACGGCTCCTGCCTCCTGAGACCCCCGTGCTCACAGACTGGTGCGGCCCACAACCCTAACGCTTACTGAAAAGACAGGGCTCTCCAGGGATAAAGGAGAGGAAGGGTGAAGTCCTCCCAGGAGCACCTGAGAAGGCCTGCTGGCAGAGGTAGGCAAGGAGGCAGGTCTTGAAGGACGAGCAGTAGGGATGGGGAAGACATCCAGCTCACGAGGAAGGGAGCAGGGCGGGTGGGCTGGCGGACAGCAGCGGGGACGGTGCAGAAGCCCCTGCCTGTTTCACCAGCTGCCTGGGGCTGGCCTCTGGCTGACCGGAGCCCTGGAGGGCTGGGAAAGTGCCCCACCCGCCTTGATTTTCCTAGGCCTCAGGACTGAAGACAGACACATAGATCGTGATGTCTACCCAAGGAAAGCCAAAAACCACAGCCCAGAGTTAAGAGGAGTGAAGAAAGGTTAAAGTTAGTGTAAGCTAACATGTTTGGAGAGACAGAAAAGAGTAAAACAAGTGTAGCAAGTCCAAGGATTCTTAATCTTGCCGGTCATCCTTAACAAAATGAATCCCGAGGAAGGAAGGGTAAGGCAAAGAAGACCAGCCCTCAGAGCCCCACCTCACGGCTGGTCCCTGTCAGAGAAAAGGGAGAGGGCTGTCCCTCTGCCAAAGAAACTTCAGTGCAGTCATTTAAAAGTGAGCTACGGGGCCGCCTGGGTGGCTCAGCCAGTTAAGTGTCTGACTTCAGCTCAGGTCATGATCGAGTCCCACATCAGGCTTGGAGCTGGAGCCTGCTTCCGATTCTGTGTCTCCCTCTCTCTCTGCCCCTCCCTTGCTTGTGCTCTCTCTCTCTCTCTCTCAAAAATAAACATAAAAAAAATAATAAGTAAAAGTGAGCTACTGAATGAACTCATTGAAATATTTTTACTGAGTTTTCTATCATTCCTTCTGGTCATTCCAAAACTGCACCCTGGTTTAAATTCACCACTGTCTGGAAAGTCTACTTTTTTCATCACGAAAGGAGTCAGAGGACAGAAAAGCAAAGAATAATTTCCGGGGGGCGGGGGGTGGACCCCCAGCTTTGAGCACGCTTTACCTTTATGATAGACTTCCTGTCTAGGATTTCCTCACTGAAAATCAGTCTGCCGCGGTGTTGTAAGTTCGAGGCCCTATTTCCTAAGCGCCCCAGTTTCCGAGCACAGCTGCTCCTGTGCGGGAGATGCACGAGCCTGCAGAAGTGCCCAGAACTAGTGGGATCCCCTCCCGGACAGGGTGACGGGGAACCCGCCACAGAAGCCTCTGGTGGGAGGTGACTGCCTCCCGCTTGCACTGCCAAGCTGCTGGCCCTGGACTTGTGGAAAGCGAGGTGCTCACGGAAAAAGTGGGCAGTGCAGGGCTTCGGTGTTTTGTAAGTTTCTTCCTGTAAGGGACACTGTTGGAGGGGTTTGACGTGCAGGCCTCTCCCTCCACCCCTGCCGGCCGGCAGACTCCCGGGTCTCCACCCAGGTGCGCTGGCGACAACAGTGAGCGCATCGTCGGGCTGACTCACCACCTGCAGGGGCACCCGCGGCAGGAAGCCCACAGGGACTGCCGCCTCCTCGGCCAGCCCGTGGGAAGACAAACCAGTCTCTGCCCTCCCAGCTGGACGGGAAGGTGCCAGGATGTGGTGCCTCCAAAAACCATCTCCGCCGTGTGTGCCTGAGACTTGGGAATGTCAGGAATCAATCCCAGGCACTCAATCCGGAATTCTGGGGAAAAGAAATCAATCAGCCAGACGGGGTGTGTGCACGGACTTAGGTGAGGAGGACCCTGATGGCGGAGGAAGAAGGAACGTGTTTGGCTTTAATCAGAAGAAAGTAACAGGCGACGCCCGTCACTAAGGTGTAAAGATACGGTGCAGCTGAACTAATCAGTGGTTAGAAATACATCTCTCTCTGTTGTATTTCGGGTCCGGGGATATCCTTCCCTTCTTCCAGGAGACCCTTAAATGGGCCCTGGCGTGCCTGCCCAACAGAAACACTGGAAATGCCTTCACTCTGTGGGCAGTGGATCCAAGAGAAAAAGGCACTCAGAGAAGTGGGTGGGGATGGGAAAATCTGACAGCACAGGCTGAATCAACGTTTTCACAAAACTATCTGCAGAGCTGATGGGATTTATTGACGAGGCCAAGCACTGTGAGACTAAATTCAGAAACATCACATGACTACCTCTTGATTCTATGTAAAAGAGATCACGTCCAAACTGCAGGAGGGCCCTTGGGGACACAACTTGTTCACTTAAATAAGATCAGGAAAAAGGACCTAAAACTAACACAGTACTTGTGACTCTTCATAGAAAACTGCTTCCGTAAGCCATGATTCAAAGTAGCGCCTCCATTTTTAATGTTTATTTATTTTAGGGGGGAGGGGCACAGAGAGAGGGGAAGAGAGAGAATCTTAAGCCCCAATGTGGGGGAGCTCACCAGCATGAGATCATGACCTGCGCTGAAATCAGGAGTCAGACACTTAACCCCCTGTGCTACCCAGGCGCCCTCCTGTAAGTAAGGCCTCCTTTAAGTAAGGGCTCACAGAGGCGCCTGGGTGGCACAGGGGGCTAAGGGTCCAACCTCGGCTCAGGTCATGATCTCACAGTTTGTGGGTTCGAGCCCCACATGGGGTTCTGTGCTGACAGCTCAGAGCCTGGAGCCTGCTTGGGATCCTCAGTTTCCCTCTCTCTCTCTGCCCCTCCCCCCTCACACTTGTGCTCTCTCTCTCTCTCAAAAATAAACATTAAGAAAATAAAAAATAATAAATAAATAAATAAATAAATAAATAAATGGCTCACAAGGTGAAACTGTATCATGTCTATAACCTGCAACCCAGCTGGGAGAAAAGTTACCAGTCACGCAAACCTGGCCATTCACAAACGGGACAGGGTAAGAGGGCACAGATTCAACCTCTAAGATAAGAGCGCATCCTATCTATACGGCCATTGACCCAGTTTTCATTCATGTTTACAATCTGCTTTTCTTATCTGTTGGTCAGAAAGGCCTTCTAAATATTACAGAATATTATTTAACCTCATTCCAAGAGCTGCTAAGATTAGAAATCTGGTCACTATTAAAAAAAGAATCCTCAAGAGACCCACATGCTTATTTTTAAGTTGTGAGATCGCTTGTGCATACAGAAATACCAGCTGAGATCATGAGGAGACACACATGGGCTGCATATTTAGACATTTCTTGTTTCCAGGATCCACAGGAAACTGCAACCCAAAGCAGAACCAGGCTTAGCCTCTAAAACTGCACCCTAGGGCGCCTGGGTGGCTCAGTCGGTTAAGCATCTGACTTTGGCTCAGGTCATGATCTCGCGGTTTGTGAGTCTGAGCCCTGCGTCGGGCTCTGTGCTCACAGCTGGGAGCCTGGAGCCCGCTTTGGATTCTGGGTCTCCCTCTCTCACTGCTCCTTTCCTGCTCCCACTCTCTCTCTCTCTCTCTCTCTCTCTCTCTCTCTCTCTCTCTCTCTCAAAAATAAACAATTAGAAGATATATCTACAAAACATGAGCGTACTTTTCCTAAAGCATATGGAAATGAGTAAATCAGCTGCAGCTCATTCCAAAAACATCCAGCAGAGAAGCCAAGAGAGGAAAACGAGAATCATCAAACATTTTTTTAAAGTGAGAATTTCTACAAGTGTTTGAATGAATCCTATCAAATCTGATTTCCCCTTGGGTCTTCTACGTGCAATCTACTCAATGCAATTTTCAGGTATGTTGCCAGGAAACAGCAAGAATTTATGACCTCTGTGAATTCAAGACCTATGCTGGCATTTTTTGTGCCAGATCAAATCAAACAGCCTTTTACAGAGAAGGACCCCGAAGCAGAAACTACGAGCTGCAGTCACTCCTTTTCCAAGCACACACAAACCCTCCTCGGGATGTGCACAAAGGAGACGAGCTGCAATTACCTGGGACACAGCAAGAAGGCAAACCTTTGGAAAGGAGGCTAGCGAGCGAGACTTTGGAGAGGGTCGGCTAGCCCATCCAAGCTCTCCAAGAAAGAGCGAAGTGCAGAATCAGAAATAAACACCAATACTCACGATGGGAAGTTTGCGGAGCAAGCCTGGCACAGAATATCCAAATCCTGTAGGAAGGGCTGTTTTAATCCTTTGCCTCACTCTGTAGCTTCAGAAAGAGAGCAGAAGCTCAAGTTTTTAACGTAGCCCATGTCCCTGCTGGGTTTTTATTTTGTGGGTTTTTTTTTCTTTCTTCTTGGCTCCCACAGAGCATCTGGGCAGAAATCTCCAAACGGAGAGCGTATCTGTGCCTGATGCTGGATACCTAGGACCGGCCAGAGCCGGGAGCTACCCTCCCTCCATCCACGCAGGCTGTCTGTCCCTGCGAGATAAGGCATCTGTCCTTGCCTTAACCAAAGAGTTTAATCGCCTGTCTGAAACCTGGATGATGCTTAGCCCATTATGACTCGCTCGAGGTTTGGAGCCACGACACTTATAAGGTGAAGCTGGCTATGGGTTACAACAGAGGCCTTAGGAGCAGGTGAAAGCAGGTGAAACAAGACAGCCCTGAGGAGGGAGGGACTCTTGAGAAGCTCTCTGGGGGACTGGATGAATCCTGGGGTTGTGATTTAACCAGACAGGTGACTTTCCGAAAGGCAAGGTCTTCTACTTGTAGGTGGTCTCAGCATTGTATTTATTTATTTATTTTTCGCGTTTATTTATTTATTCTGAGAAAGAGACAGAGCAGGAGCAGGGGAGGGGCAGAGAGAGAGGGAGACAGAGAATCCCGAGCAGGCTCCGCGCTGCCAGCACAGAGCCCGGATGCGGGGGGCTCAAACTCACCAACCATGAGATCATGACCTGAGCCAAACTTAGTCAGATGCTTAACCAACTGAGCCACCCAGGTGCCTCTCAGCATTTTAACAATTAGGAAATTCGAGGGTAACTGCTACTTTCTCAAAAAAAAAATCTTTTGGGGCACCTGGGTGGCTCAGTCAGTTTGGCATCCGACTTCGGCCCTGCGTTGTTGGGCTCTGTGCTGACAGCTTGGAGCCTGGAGCCTCCTTCAGATTTTATGTCGTCTCCTCGTTCTGCCCCTCCCAGGCTTATGCTCTGTCTCTCTCAATAATAAAAACATTAAAAAAATTTTTTTTTAATCTCTGAAACACCGTCACTATGTAAGAAAATACATTATTTCATTTATAAACTCCAGTGTGAAATTAGCCTTTAATAAGCTAGAAACTAAGTTCCATTTAAAGTTGAAACGTATAGTTAAGATCCAATTATTAAACACACCAAAGGAATGAGTTGCATGCTGTACTGAATACTACTGTGCTTCTTAACTTGCCTCTAGGAGGTAATTCACACTAAGGAAAAAAATATCTTCTTAACATAAACTCTATCAGGGAGGGCATTTTATGCATAACCGGCCTACTTTTGGGTTTCACGTAGCTTTCTGAACTACATACTTTCCCCTTAATCTGTTTAATAAGGACATCACAGACACAACAGTTCTGGTTTTTAACGCCAACAGAATGCGGGAAGAAAGGCCGAAGGCTGTGATGAGCTTTTGGCTTGGCCTTAACGAACGGTGTGAGCTGGGCGACTTGTGTTTTGTGGTCTGAAGGGGGGACACGTGGAGTTGAAAAGACCCGCGTCAGCCCTCACCTATGCCTTCGTGCCAGGAAGCCTTGTTTTTTCCCTTTGCTCTTCTGAAACCCCACTGAACACACCCCTCGGAGGAGAATGCAAAGCACTCACCAGAACACACGTTCAATCCTTTGGCAGACTTTTCCAGAACACCCTGAAAGGTCACAGAGGGTACTCATGAATTAAAGCAGCCCCAGCTTCTCATCAGCTTACGCTGTGCCTTCGGAGGAACGCCCACACAGACGGCAGGACCGAGACCGCCACAGACGCACCAACTCCGCCAGGCTCAAGACTTTCTTCTCTATGGACGGTCTCAGACAACCCTGGGCGGTCCCGGCCAGGCCCGTCCGTGCAAACCGGCTTGAACCTGACAAACAGCAGGCGGTTCTGCTGCCGGGTTCATGGCAGTGGGCTCAGAGTTCTGTTTGAGAAATGCTGCTGCCCAGGAAAAGTATTTACACAATCGAGTGGGCTGCACCTCCCAGCGGTGTTGGACCCGCGCGGCCGGGAGCCCGTGGCTCTGTCTGACCACGTCTTATCAGCGGCCTTTGTACCTCATTTGAGATCTGCTTGGCGACAAAACCTTGGGCCCGATAACTGGCCAGGAGATCAAGGTTTTATGAAACCGATTATACAAACTTAAAATGACAACCAAATTTTTAACACAGTTTGTTAAGTACTGTAAATAAATATATAGCTATCTGGAAAAAAAAATATATATATATATTTGGGCTTTGAGAGAGAAACAAGGGGGGAAAACTATAAAAAAAAGGCAAATATTAGCAAAAATAAGGCTGGGTGATGGTAGGCAGAACATGCTACTCCCTAATACTCCTCTGTTTCCTTTAACTGTTAGACACAGGGCAGTAATATGATTCTAGCCTTAGCATCCCTGCGTCTATGAACCCCAACGTTCATAGCAGCACTTTCAACAATAGCCAAAGTATGGAGAGAGCCCAAATGTCCATCACCTGATGACTGGATGAAGAAGACGTGGTTTCTATACACAATGGAATACTACTCGGTGACAAAAAGAATCCTGCCATTTGCAAGAACGTGGATGGAACTGGAGGGGACTATGCGAAGCGAAATAGTCAGAGAAAGACAGGTATCATATGATTTCACTCATATGTGGAATCTGAGAACCTTCCTAGATGACTATAGAGGAAGGGAAGAAAAACATGAGATAAAAACAAGAGAGAGGCAAACCATAAGGAACCCTTAAACACAGAGAACAAAACAGGGTAGAGGAAGGGTGGGGGAGAGGGGAAATGGGCGAGGGGCATGGAGGAGGGGCCTTGTTGGGATGAGCACTGGGTGTTGAATGTAAGCGATGAATCATGGGAATCTACTCCCGAAGCCAAGAGCACACTGTATACACTGTATGTTAGCTAATGGGATAATCTCACACACACACACACACACACACACACACACACACACACACACACACACAGCAGGAGAATACCTCTGATTATAGAACTAGGAAAAAAAAAAAAAGGAAAAACAACCACCGTATCTGGTGGGACCTCGAACAGTGGCACCTGAATAAGTAGGTGCTTTCAGATCAGGAACTCAAGAGAGTCAGCAGGTCAAGAACGGCAGAGATTTCCCCAACATCTGACCAGGTTTTACGTTGTACAAAGTGTTTTTATGGCTAGTACTTTATCTTGCCTTCGCAGCGCTCCCGTGAAGGAGGAAGGCGGGTATTATTATCTTCATCTGACAAATAAGCCACTTGTCATTTAGCTTCTCAAGAGATGCTAAGCTCTAATCAAGGTTTCACATTAATTAGTGTTTACAGAGGTAAGCAGCGCATCCAGTTTGCTACATGATTCAGAAACCTGAGAACGAGCAGACTGTCTCCATCCCGAAAGCGCAGAGACAGAGGCCCCCTCCTAATCGACGACCCTCCCTGCCTTCTCGACTGGACACAAGAAAGGGGAGCAGTCACGAGCAATTTACAATGCTTGCACCTCGTCGCGGAGACAAATGACATTAGAGGTTCGAATACCTTAATGAAGTGGTTTTAATGAATGAAAACACAACTGGACCCGTCAACAGAAGTGGGATGCACATCCCGTGGCAAAGAGGGAATACAGAAACAGATGGCGGATACGGACAGGGGGGCCTGCAGGGAGGAAGATGAATCTGGAAGGGGTACGCAGGGGAGGCTGCCCGGTGTAGCGAATAGGACCAGAGGACATCCGGCTACATTTGAATTTCAGATACACAGTGCCTCCTTCTGTAGTGTGTCAGTCCTCCACTTTATCCGGATGCCCTGTCCACGGGGACCCTCAGTGTCTACGAGAATGTAAGTAAGGTCTTCAAAAGCGGGAGTTGCATTCCCCGAAGGCCTGCTTTGTTCCCTGCTGTATCCCGAGCGCCCAGAACAGCGCCTGGCCCGCCGGTCCCCCGTCATCATTTCTGCCCTGTGCTCGTAAAGTTGATTTCTTAAGCCACGTGGTATGTAAGCGGCACCTGTCCTAACATCCGTGTGCATTTTGTACGCCTGCAACTTATTATAATCAGTGTACAAATTACAGGATCAACTAACTGCTCTTATTTTTAAATCAGTACATTTAGGGGCACCTGGGTGGCTTAGTTGGTTAAGCTCCTTACTCTTGATCTTGGCTCAGGGCATGACCTCACAGTTCGGAGTTCGAGCCCCACGTCAGGCTTCGTGCTGACAGAGCAGAGCCTGCCTGGGGTTCTGTCACTTCCTCTCTCTGCCCCTCCCCTGCTTGCACACTCACTCACTCTCTCTCACTCTCAAAATAAATAAACTTAAAAAAAAAGTAAAATAAGTACCTTTTATTCAAGCTAACTGAAGGACTCAACAGGAAGTCCAAGTATAAAAGGACTTTGAATGGTCCCTTACTCAGTTTCCACTCTCAAACTTTAGGGACATGAATATGTAGGGTCCGTCCTCAGAGGTGCTGGCAGCCAAGGGCACCGCCTGGCCAGGCCAGGTGGCATTTTTCTCAGCTGGCTTCTTCAGCTCCTGCCTCGGTCCGAAGACCATGAAAACTAGTTCTCGTGCCGGGGCTCTGACTTCACCTTCACACGGGACTTTTCCTCATGTTCTGTGGGGCCCAAAGCGTTTTTTCAGGCGAAGGGGTGGGTGAGACTCCTTTTGGGCACAACATTGGGACGGGAAGTGCAGTTTTAAAAAGCTTATTTAATGTCATGCTTTATCTTTGGAGAATGAAAAAAAAAATACATAATTTGCTCCACATTAAAATTTTAATAAACTACCCAAATAATTTACTTTTCTCATGGGAAGCATCAGTAACCAGCCCCCATTTGTTGCATGTGTAACTATAGTAATTATGTATGGCTGAGCCTCTAATCAGATTGCTTACAGAGCTCATGGTGACTAGAAAAAACAAAGCTGTCCCTTGCCTGGTCCAGACACCCGGCTGCAGTTAACTAATCCCACCCTGACACCCCAGAAGTCACGAATCAGAGAGGTTCCCTTTGCTGCCGGACGCGGTGCCCAGGCCTGCTAGGAAGGGGGAAAGGTGACGGCTGGGCCATCAGACTTTAAGAACAAAAGGAAAGGGACACTCCAGGAAGAGTCAGGTTAGAAAAGGAAGGGGGGCAAACGGGGTAGGTATCTAAACCCTTGAAGGCAGGCAGGTGCTGGACACGCCAGAGGGTCAAGGTCTAGAGGCACCAATAACGCCAGCCCCCCCCTTCCTCTGAATGTGTGGGAAGTGAGGGCAGGAGAGGGGAGGGGGGACAGGGTCCCCGGAGGCTGAGACTCACCCACAACACCCAGGACATTTCGTAATGCTTCAGGCTCCTCCCTTAGCAGGTATTTGACTAGACACAAGGAACGATCCTGACTTCTCTTCCTTAGCTCAAGCGACTGAGGTCCTCTGCCTCTCAGAGGGCTGGTGGTAGTGGTGGAGATGACGGTATAACGTCACAGAGTCACAGCAGGCAGTAAGTATGGGAGGGCAGGTCGGGCGTCTGTGGCACCATGGTGCGTTGGGCATGTTAATTTAAAGGTTAGATTTTTGTCGTTCATATTTTATTTCAAGTTTATTTATTTTGAGAGAGCAAGCAGGGGAGGGGCAGAGAGAGAGGCAGAGAGAGAGATTCCCAAGCGGGCCTCGAACTGGCACTGCAGAGCCCAAGACAGGACTTGAACTCATAAACCATGAGATCACCACCTGAGCCGGCATTAAGAGTCAGATGCTTAACCAACGGAGACACCCAGGCGCCCCAGCTTTTGGCCCTGACAGCAGTACTGAGCAGAGTCTGTACAAGTCCGGAGCAGCTGGCAAGTAGAAAGGACAAACAAAAGAATAAACAGAGACAGATCGGCTGTCCCCAAATAAACAGAGTTTGGCTGGGTCTGGTCCGGGGCAGGCCGCCGCGTTCTAGTCAGAGGGGTGCGCCGCTGGGACGGCCACCGCAGACGGCCCCGGCCCTCGGGTCCAGGCCCGACCAGCGCCTGCCAGCTCACACGGTACTTTTACATCCGTTTCTGGTGCTCACGTGGGTCCTCCCCCCGCAGGTGGACGCATTTACTCGTATTTTACACCCGGAGACTCGGTCCTGCCCCATATTTCGAGGTCAGTGCTGGAGACGGGACTCCAGCTCAGGTCTCCTGATTCCAACTCCGCATTCTGTCCGCGGCCCCGTGTGCACGGCGGCAGAGCCCGGACCGGCTCAGGCCCCGCACTGCACTTCCTGCATACACAGCCGCTGTTCTCAAACATTCTGCCCTTCGGCAGATCACTCGAGAGAGGAATGGACACCTGGTGTACCGTTTTGGACAGGGGGGTCGTCTCTTAGGAGGACTTCCTCCGCATTGGTCCTGTATTTTTCTCCCACACCTTTATAAGCAGGGCCGGACGAGCTATGCACACTGCGCGGAACTCTGACGCAGGCAGAGCAACGGTGCGAACACAAGTCTTTATGATTCAGGACATGGCTGCCGCAGTCTCCTCTCTGGCAAAGCCGCTCTAGCTACGAGCTCTTCCCTGGCCCCTCTTTCCCTTTGTGCAGCAACACGAAGTGAACTCTGCTTGGGACCGGGTACTAGGAACTGGTTTGAGGCGTCCAAACCCACTTCCTCCGTGCATCGCTCAGTCCTCGTGAAGCAGCGCAAGGTGAGCGCTCAGCACTCGGATCAGCACTCGGGGTTTTACACTTCTCTCTCAACACTTCAACAGAACTGAGTTGGGGAATAATTTACCTAACTGATTTCTGCACATAATGACTCTAAAGATAAAAGCGACTTCTCTAAGAGATTTTCAGAAAAAAAGCAAAACCAAAACAAACAAACAAACAAAAAAACCCCCTGGCTTCAACGGATAGAAACTTGCTTTTAAAGTCCAGTTACCTAGGCAACTTGCTATTATCTACCCATTATTGAAAAAGAAATGAGAAATCAGTTTGAGCAAAGGCATAGACTTACACTTACACACACACACACTCTCTCACTCACACACACACACTCTCATACACACTCTCTCTCTCACTCACACACACACACTCTCTCTCACTCTCACACACACTCTCTCTCACACACTCTCTCACTCTCACACACTCGCTCACTCACACACACACTCTCACTCACACACACTCTCACACTCACTCTCACACACACACACACACACACACACACACACACACACACACTCCAGAGTGGACTTACCTGAGGCACAGCCGTTAACCCCTGTGGCGTGAGCCATGCTGGCTGGAATCCGATGACAGACCCAGAAAGGAGTGAGGAATCATGCAAATTTCATGCATCAAGTTCCCAAACGCAATCAACCTGAAACAATAAAAACAGTCCCATCAAAATGGATCATTTCAAAATATGTACAACACTAAATCTTAGACATCTGTTTACAAAGATGGCTGCTAACAGAGAGAGCGAATGGGGGTCGGGGAGCGGTGGCCCGCGGGTGGGGGTGATGGCTGCCCGACCCGCCACTCGGCGCTGAGAGATTCACATACACGCAGATGCACCTGTGGACGGACACCCAGGACAGGTCTCCAGACACGATACTCTAATGGGAGTCACCTTCTCCGGAAAGGTGACATTTTTAGGAAGGTGGCCTGCAAATACCAAGGGCCTCCTAAGGGCATCATGCTCTAGCCTACCGCAAATCCACCATAAACCATTTTTGGTTCTTTTTCAAAAAAATTTTTAAGTTTATTTTTGAGGGGGGGGTGGAGAGGGAGAAAGAGAAGGAGAGGGAGGGAGAGGGAGAAGAAGCAGGGAAGGGGCAGAGAGAGACACAGAATCCAAAGCAGGCTCCACAGAGCTGTTAGCACAGAGCCCGAAGTGGGGCTTGAACACACAAACCTAGAGATCACGACCTGAGCTGCAGTTGGACGCTTAACCAACGTGAGCTACCCAGGTGCCCCGACCATTTTTGGTTCTTAAATGTAATGTTTTTCCCAGATGTCGGCTCAACACTTTCCAAGTCATTGCCGGTGTAGTAAGCCTTCACAGTTTTAAAAGATTAATTCATGGGAACCCTTCTGAGGTGCCTCAAAGTTTTTCAACTACTCAGTCTTTCTTTTTTAATTTTTTTAATGCATGTTTATTTTTGAGAGGGTGAGAGAGAGAGAAGGGGAGGGGCACAGAGAGGGAGACACTGAATCTGAAGCAGGCTTCAAGCTCTGAGCTGTCAGCACAGAGCCCGACGTGGGGCTCAAACTCACGAACCGTGAGATCATGACCTGAGCCGAAGCCGGACGCTCAACCAACTGAGCCCCCCAGGCGCCCCTCACCTACTCCGTCTTTTATAACATAAACCTGATCCGGTCGGCTCCTCTTTTTAAAAACTCTTCAGTATCTCCCACTGTCCTGCCAGATGACAAATGACAGCACGGCACACGGTTTGGAAACATCAGGGGTCGTGTTGAGCACCGTATTTCTTGCTTCATATTGATCCTCTATTTGAAAGTTAGCTGAGATGACGACCATAAGACACAGGAGAAACACAAAATGTAAAACAAAAAAGAAACGAGAGTATGAACAGGAAGAGAGCATTGCACTAACCTCTGCCTCTTCAAAAAGCCTTTAGAAACACGCTGGTAAGGAAAGCAAACAAGGGTACAGCTGGAAGGACCCCATTCCCACGGTGCCCAGAGCCTAACTCTAGACCCGCAAAACCCGAAGAGACTGAGCTAACAGATTCCAAGTGGAGAATTCAAGTGTCAGGTCAGAAACCCACAGTGACCTCCCAACAAGAAAAAATGCTAACAACACACCCATATACACTGGGTCTAATGCAGCCACTGAAGTCATTTAAGAGCTTTCAATACTGTAGGAAAATACTCAAGGGATATCGATGAAAATTGTATTCTGTCATAAAGCTAATTTTGTTGAAAATATGCATGTCCATATTTACACGTTTATTTAAAACCCTGAAAAATAAATACACTGAAATTTCCTTATGGTTGCCCATGGCTGATGCAATTAGAGAGGAATTTAGCTCCTTTATGACTTATCTAAGAGTAACTATTAAAAAAAAAATTGGAGACTTCCTGTCTCTGGTTTTATTTGGTTTAAAGTGCATGGGAGAAAGAAAAAAGAATTTTCTTTTCTTTTTTTTCAATTTTTTCTTTTTTATGTCTATTTTATTTTGAGAAAGAGACAGAGCACAAGCAGGGGAGGGGCAGAGAGAGAGGGAGACACAGAATGGGAAGCAGGCTCCAGGCTCTGAGCTGTCAGCACAGGGCCGACGTGGGGCTCAAACCCACAAACGTGAGATCATGACCTGAGCCAAAGTTCGACTCTTAACCCACTGAGCCACCCAGGTGCCCCAGAAAAAAGAATTTTCAAAATGCAGTGTGAAAGGAAACTCTCAGGCCACAGTCACAGAGAGGGTAAGAAGTGAGAAATACAAGTAAATAAAAGGAAGGCAGAGGAAGCGGCTGATCTCCGTGCTCCACAGTGAGAGTTACCAGCTGAAGAGCTGGTGCAATTTCTTCACTGCCTGAATGGGTTCGCGGTGTAGTTCAAAGCTACCCCCTGCCCCCTTGCTTGGTTTCTCCTGCGCTGGTGACTGTCACTCAGCCCACCCGCAGAGACCTGCATCTCAGCCTCCCCGGCGAAGCTGCCTGCTGGTCCCAGGAGCAAAGGACGGCTGTGATCTCTCGATGTGGCAAACCCCTGGCATTCTGTTGGAAACAGGCGCTGCCTCCGGTCCATGGCACTGAGCTTGGGAAGCAGTAAGCTCCGTGCAGGCAGCGCGGGCTTTCGGGATACAGCGAGCATTACCTTTAAGAACGGGGATGACTGCACAGGGCTGGCAAATGCAGCTTGGTTAAAAAAAACAAACAAACAAAAATCGTGGGGACAGGGAGAGAAGAAGGAAGAGAGGCAACAAGGAGATAAGGGGGCAGAGGAAAGAGGCCCAGCTTCTGGAATTCTTCAACGAATTATGCTCCTGAAAGCCAACAAAAACAAAGCTAAGCAAAACCCCTGCTTTGTGGCCCCTTTCTAGATCGTGGTGTTCTTGCCTCATCGTGGCTTGTAAATACCACCCCCGAGACTCCTGAGGGCAAACAGAAGGCAAGAAGAAACAGGCTGCATGCGTTATGGGCGCATGAAGTAGGTGTCCAGGTATTTGGATGGAGAGATGCCCAGAATCTTCTGAGTGAAGCTTCATCAACTTTGGTCCAAGGTCCTCTCCTGTTAGTGAACTGCTGTCACCCAGCAGATCTTTATGTCAGATCCAAACTGGTCTCTCCCACCCTCCCCCAGACCGAACAATAAAATCAAAAGGAAGAGGAAACCCCAAATGGGGAATGACAAGCGTGCCACCGGTGAAAAGTAAGACATGTGTCACTGGGCATGGATCCGGGTAGCATCTCTACAAAACCAACAGTTTTATATGGTGTATTGATTTTTCCCCGTTATTGCTCATGTCTGACAGGTGGCCTCAAACTGTGGGGACTTAGTCTTCTTAATGATATGCAGATTCTGAAGTCAGTGCCTTCCAGAAAGCAGAAAAGGGCTGGCCATGATCCATTCTCTGTTACAGATCAATAAACTGCTTCTTTTCTTCCCCAGAGGAGGCTGCAGACCAGTAAATCTTAAGTGGTACAATGGTGGCTTAGTTCTTCTGGCTAAGAAAAAGCGCTCCTTTGAAAGGCTCCAGGAAAATACATCAATACAGAAAATAAAGAGTTTGTCTTCTTCTCCTCTATTTATTTCGAGAGACTAATCTGAGGAACATTTCAGTAGCTCCCTTCATGGAGTGCAGAGAATAATGTAGACATTGCACGGATTTATCCCATAAATACCTCACGTTAGCTCAATGCAAAACACACAGGAAAAACAGCTCGCTAGGTCTTCTCTGAGGACACGTTAGTGAACACAGAGGATGAACTTGAGATTTGAAACATACCCTAGGCTGGCAGTGCCAACCAAGCAAATGCCACTGCCTTAGAGCCCAGATTAACAATGACCATGCAGGTGACCATCAATCGGTGCTCGCTGAGCTCTTCCTACTACAGTTATTGAGATACAAACGGCATCCACTCTATGGTGCAGCATTATTTTAAGTAGCATGATTAAAAAATGATGTTGCTAATTAAATACTCATAAAATGCTTATTAAAAATTATGTTAATTTTAGGATACATCCTCATTTCAGAAAAGTTAGAATGTGAAAAAATTGTCTCTTAGAATTTGTGAAATTATGTTACATTTAAGGCATTAACTTTTTTTAAAATTTATTTTGGGGGAGTCATGAGCAGGAAAGGCACAAAGAGAGAGAGAGAGAGAGAGAGAGCGAGAGAGAGGGAGGGAAGGAGAGGGAGAGAGAGAATCCCACGCAGGCTCTGCGCTGTCAGCACAGAATCCAATGCAGGGCTTGGTCTCATGAACCACGAGACCATGACCTGAACCAAAATCAAGAGTTGGACGCTTCACCGAATGAGTCACCCAGACGCCCCATACTCAAGGCATTTTTTAAAGCACCTAACAGTCATCACCTTATTCAAACCTCACAATAACCCTGTGAGCTACTGAAAATTCTGTCTCCCCATTTTACAACCAGGAAACCCAGGCAGAGGGAGGTCGGGACACGCCTGGTTCCCAGAGCTAGTAAGCGCGAGAACCCAGTCCAGAGGTGAGCAATCCAGCCCTAGAGCCACTGCTCCCGTCCCCGTGGGGACAGGCACTGTTGCTTTAACAAGTAATAATTTATGTGCCTAAATAAGGGGAACCTTCCAAGGCCGTCACCCAAGGGATGTGCATGCTTCCTGAAAGGAGGCTCTACTCAAGTTCCTTTTAGATACAACGTTATGTTTCAGAATTTTATGGATTATTGTTTTTGAAGCAACGGTATTTCCCATCTTCCTCCTTGAGATTACCTGTTTAAGGGCCTCAGGAGGGACTTACATGACACACACAGAGGAAAGGCCATTGTATGTGCCCGTCACACGCTCCTCGGGACTCCCCAGATACTAGTCTGCATGGCCGTCCACCTGGCTCCGAGACGGACGTGACTACGGATATCATCCCACCCAAAAATCAAGTACTTTTCCGACTGACCCACATTCTCCCCAACTCAGGGTGGGTGGGAGGCTCCCAATGGAATCGCAGTAATTTCAAAAATGGACAGAATTCAGTCAAATCAGAATAAGAACCTTGCTGCTCAAATGACAAGTGTCAGAGGGGAAACTGCCATTTTGAACCTCTTCTACAACATGTCACAGTATATTTTTTTCTTTTGCTTCACAAAATTAACAACATAAACATTTGTACCTAAAACCTGGGGAAGACAGGAAAAATATTCGCTCATCTCTCAGTGCTGACGTAACCCTCGTGACCACCTGAGGCTCTTTCTTTTCAATGTGTGAGGACCGTATGTGTATTTTTATCACTTCAACATGTTTTAGAGACCTGCAACCCTTAGAATTGGTACCAGCCACTCCTCTGTTTCTACTAAGGATCAGTAGATAAACTAAAGCTCTGTAACATTCTCAGAAGTTGACACACTAGTGCTGGAAGCAGACAGACACACGGTCCAAGGACAAAGCACTGGAACAGCAGTGTATATGCAAATTCTAATCCAAGCAACGTGGTCTCACCTTGCCCAAAGGTGAGATACTTGGCTATGAATAGTCAAAAATCTATTTATAAGAGACCACTTGGCTGAGGTCTTAAAGGATGAATGAGTTTTCCAGGGTGAGAAAGAAGAGCATTCTAGACAGAAGGAACAGTGTATGCGAAGTCAAGAGATAAGGAAGGGCATGGTGGGGCGCCTGCCTGGCTCAGTTGGTGGAGCAGGTGACTTTGAGCCCCACGGTGGGTGCAGAGATTACTTAAAAAATCTTGGGGCGCCTGGGCAGCTCAGTCGGTTAAGCATACAACTCTTGGTTTCAGCTCAGATCATGAGGTCGCAACTCATGAGTTTGAGCCCCGCACTGAGCTCTGTGCTAACAGCACCGAGCCTGCTTGGGATTCTCCGTCTCTCTCTCACTCTGCCCCTCCCCTTCTGTTTCACACTCTCAAAAACAAATTAACAGATAGATAGATAAAATCTTGGAAAAAAAAAAAGAATAGAGTATATGACAGGTAGGGCTGTGTGGCTAAATCAAGGGGGGCTTAGTTAAGAAGTGAACTGCCTAAAAGAAATAAGACTAAGGCCTGAGTGCTCAAGAGAAAGCTAAAGAGAGTAGAGTCTACAAGCCAAACTGGACACACACACACACACACACACCCCTTTACCCTAATAAAACATGCAAAGCTCATTTATCTCTTTAAATAAATCAGTCTTTCAAACACTCATCCAAAAACCCAATTTATTATACACTGTCGATGACTGCCCAGGTAATTCTGTCCAGAGTTTAATTAAAAGTAACTTAATTAAAAGTATGTTTGAGTGCAAACTTTGGCCACAGCTCATTATCAGATTATCTTCTGGGGATTTCTAGTCCTGGCTCCCACTACAGGAATTGTGTGGAAATGTTAACAGCGCTTGGTCACTTTTCAACCAAATTACCTAATTATGACCCGACCCCATTTACCCTTCTCAAGTACAGTGGATAATTTTCTTGGTATGGGGTGGTGGAGGTGGGTAAGTTGGTAGAAGGAAGTCTTAATTATCAATCAAGATCTAAATCAGAGTCCTACCTGGACTCTGAAGTCCTACCTTCATTTGTAATGTAGAAAGGCAACTCGGTTCTGCCCATTAGAATAATTTTATGCTATGTTTGTTCAAACAGTTATATTTAGCATCTTATTCCTTGGGGGTAACATTTAAGAGGCCAGAAGAAGGATTTGTATCATAGGAACAAGTTAAAATGCAGACAGTAAAGAGAACATGTGGAAGAAGCAACAGTAAATACATTAATTCACTTAACAAGTGCCCTGTAACGTGCCAGGCACTGCTGTTGGCACGGAGGATACAGCAATGAACAAACCAGACGCCCACCTGTCCTCATCCCCCAAATAGTCTAACTGGAGATCTGTGCTTTGGGTTGAAGGAGAATTTAGACTTCAGAGTATGAGTACGCTTAACAGATGCGCTGTAGTAAAAACCAATTCCTCACTCCTCTTTTCCGTGTTATGTGAAAATAACTCCTGTGTTAAGATCTGCCTCCTCTGCTCTGAAGTGGGCGTGGGCGTGTCCAGCCCTCGCTCAGACCCTCCCCGCCCGTCCACACCCGCTAGGATCCTCCTGCCAGTGCGCATGCGCACAGCACTCCCAGCCCACACGCTGAAACACCCCGGAGCCCGGCGCTGGCCCCGCCGCGGCTGGGTTGCTGGAATGCACACAGCTTCCTCAACACTTCAAGAAAATGATGGTAAATTTTCTTTCCAGGAAATTTTCAGTAAGGAGAGTTTATCAGCTCCTAACAACCTAGGCTGAAAACTAGCTGTTTTCCTCTGAAACAAAAACCAAAACGGAGCAATGGAAGGGCAGATAGATAGATGACCTTAGGGATTTCCTTCGGTTCATCTCTAAGGGGTTTAGGGAAAAGAGACCACAGCGGAGAGAGACCTAACCTTTTCATTCCTAAATATGTTCTCATTGGTGACGTCTTGCTCTTACTTAACAAGCATCTCTATTGCTAGTAGTCTTCTGAGTTAAAATGTCAGTGCTTCGGCCGCTTCAAATATTAAAGAGCCCAAACGTGACAGCCACAGCTGTAAAGAGAATTAGTTTACTGTACTTTGAAAGGATTTTGTTCATTTCCTATTTTAATTTGAAATGTGAAATTCTCACTTCTTGACCGCTATAGCAGACTTTTTGCCTCAAATTCCTCTGGGATTGGATTCTAACAGGACATTCTCTGTGATTACTCTTACACTGATCAACAGTAATTAAATGGTGAGTTTGAGGGTGTCTCGGACTGTCACCAAGTATGTGGGGATAATGCATGGTTAGGTTCTTCATCTTCAAGCGAAACGTTCTCAAAGTGTAGTTCCCTGGCGGCGGCAGCAGCTCGGATCTTCTGGGAACTTCTTAGAAATGCATCCCAGACCTACCGAATCACGGTCTTTGTGGGGTCTGCACCAGCCTCCCGGTGGCTCTGCTGCAGGCCCGAGGTTCTAAAACCCCTGCCTTTGAGGATGGGTCACGGAGGAAAAATTAAGTTCTAAGGCTCCAAGAGCCAGGAAGGTCTGCTGATTTAATTTTTTAAGTTTATTTATTTTGAGAGAGGGAGAGAGCGGGAGCAGGGGAGGGGCAGAGAGAGAGGAATAGAGAGCAATTTCCAAGCAGGCTACATGCTGTCAGTGCAGAGCCTGATGGTGGGGCTCGAACCCATGAACCATGAGATCATGACCAGAACCAAAATCAAGAGTAGGATGCTCAACTGACTGAGCTGACCAGGGACCCCAAAAATGTCCACTGATTTTAAGAAACTGGTACCCAGTGATTTAGAAAACATCCTCCAAGGGGCACCTGGGTGACTCAGTCGGTTGTGTGTCCGACCTCAGCGCAGGTCTCAGGATTCCTGAGTTCAAGCCCCATATCAGATTCGCTGTCAGCACAGAGCCTGCTTCAGAGCCTATGTCTCCCTCTCTCTGCCCCTCTCCCACTTGTGCTCTCTCAAAATTAACATGAAAAAATAATAATAAAACATCCCCCAAGAGGCCGGACTCTCTGCCATTCACTTAGCCAAAAAATATTGACTGGGTGCTCAGCATGCACAGACACTGTTGTAACTTGAGGGGTAAACAAAATAAACTCGGCTTCGAGGCAGGAATTTCACACACAGGGACACACACACACACACACACACACACACACAAGGAAATTATGAACACATGACGCTAAATGCCACAAGGGAGGAAACAATAAATGTTGAGTGAGAATATGAAGGCCAATGTTTTTAGGGCTGAGGCTCAGGGTAATGGGGATGGATGGGAGGGGTGGTCCTCGGCGGCATCTCTGAGAAAGGTCACTGAGGTGAGCAGTCAAGAAGAGGGAAGGGTCAGCTGGGGGAGGGCGGGAAACGCGGATGGAGCCCAGAAGCGGACCCACAGCACGGTGCTTCCACCACATTTCCAGAACAGCGTATCCAACAACTCAATAAAGGAAGGAAAATCTTTTCAAAGAGCAGGGCTACAGCAAACGGCCATGCCGAGGCCAAATAACAAACCCAGACCGTAACATTTTACCTTATACAGAAAATCCCTTCGAGAGGATTCATAGTCTTGATGTAAGACAAAAAAAAAAAAACCTTATAAAACCTTTAGAAGAAAACACTAAAGATCTCCAAGATCTAGGGCTTGGAGAAGAACTGAGAGAAGACAATGAAAGATCCATAAAAGTAAAAATTGATGAAGTGGTCTTCGTTAAAATTAAAATCCTTTATGTTTTTCTTACAAAAGCTCGGTCCATCGGCACTGGGGCAGGCAAAAGCTCCATACTTTGAGCAAGTGAGTTTCTTTAAGAAAAGCAAAGAGCAGAGAAGGGAGCAGAGGCTCAATCGGGACATTTGTTGCGACTTGCTGGGCATGGGAAGGAGAAGACTTTTTTTTTTTTTTCAAAGTTTATTTGAGAGAGGGGGAGAGAGGAAGTGCACGTGTGCATCCCCCAACACATGTGCACGCACACACGTGCGTGGGGGAGGGGCGCAGAGAGGGAGAGAGAGAATCCAAAGGAGGCCCTGTGCTGTCGGCGCGGAGCCTGACTTGGGGCTCCGTCTTACAAACTGTGGGACCTGAGCCGAAACCAAGAGCTGAACGTTTAACTGACTGAGCCACCCGGGCGCCCCAAAGTGGCTGAGCATTTTAATGCCAGTGAGTAACACACAACAAATTATCTTACTTTCAAGTATTTTGCTTAGGCTTCTCACCATTTTAAGCAGTGGTAGGTTGGGTCAGGTCCTCTTTATTATTATTGTTGTTGTTATTATTTATTGAGAAAAGGTACCAGATGTTCCAGGAATGGTTTTTTCAGACTTCACAGAGAATTTTCCCTCTGAGTATGCTTTGACTTTAAAAATTTTTACTTCCCAATCTTTCACAGAAAGGCACAGCAATGCCAAACAGACATTTCCTAGACGTTCTTGTACCTTCTCCAGAACATACAGGTTCCGACTTATTCTAGAGAAACTTAAAAGATGTCAAGTGCAGAGCCCAGGAGGCACCCGCGACATCACGCCGTGTGACCAACAGAGCCCACGCACTTCAGTTAACAACGGCTGTGGGAAACGCTGGACCCAGAAACGGAATCCAGGGACCTAGAGAGCAAACACCAGATGTGCCCCAGCCACCCTCGAAGTCAGGTTGCCCTCAACATGTCACTCAAACGGCTCCGGGGTCTTGGGTGTGGTTTCCTTTAGTGGAAATAAACCTCTCTGAAGCCTTTCCCTCTCTAATACAGGAGACTCAAGACACTCTCTGCTATTTAATCGTCCCCGGCTCTCCTGCAGGGACAAGCACACGGCTTTCATGACTCCGCACAAGCCCTCCTCCAGTTCATCTACCCGAGGGAGGCGGGTCCACACCACGGTGCAGGGTGGGGGCGTTGGAAGCTGCGGAGGAGATGGGTGGAAACACTGGTTTCCAGCCAGTGCCTCATTCCGATGAGGGATGCTTTGGATAAGAGCAGCAGAGTGACAGCCTGAGCAATGACAGGCCACGCCCAAGCCCTGCCCCTGGTCGTCATGGGGAGGGCAGACCCCTGGGGTCATTCCACCGATTTCAAATGGTCAGAGGGCACAGACACTCCTCTAGGGGCCAACTGGAACGCCATCAAACACTCAAAACTTCTGTCACGTTCAGCCGGGAACAGGCCTGGGGAAGGCGACTGGGCAGCTGGGACCTCACCCCTGCCTCCTCACGCACAGGCCCTGCCTCCTCTGTGCCCCGCCTCTCTGTCCCTTCTAAAAGGTTCTGACAGCAACGTCTCAACTCGACCACACCGGGAAAAGTGCCAGAAAATGGAGCTTGCTGGAGAAGAGGCTTCACCCCTGCCCCCGCACAAAAAAAGCTGGGCTCAAGTCAGAAACACAGGCCGGAGGCATGGCCCCAGAGGGCGGCTCCTGGACGGGAGGGTGGACGTCCGCTCCCGAAAGCAGGGCCTCGGCCTCACTGAGCAGTTAGACTCCGGGGTCTTAGCACCTCAAGGGTAGGAGCTGAGACGGCCTGGAGGAGGCGAGAACTCACAGAGACAGAGAACGGCGGGGAAGAAAGACCTGTATGTGTATCACACGCAAAGTTAATTCACAGACAATTGTGCGAACCTACTGGAAGGGGGTAGGGAGAAGCCCCAACAAGAATTTCTAGCCATCGAGGGAAGGTAAACGTTCATTAATGGCAAAGTATCTATTATCTCTAATTTAAGATGTCTAGCATCTCAGGAACATTATTTTTATTTGGTCTTTATTGTTTTGTTTTTTTAAAATAAATATAGGGGCATCTGGGTGGTTCAGATGGTTAAGCATCCAACTTTGGCTCAGGTCGTGATCTCACAGTTTGTGAGTTCGAACCCCACATGCGCCCCACAAACAGTGCAGAGCCTGCTTGGGATTCTCACTCTCTTCACTGCCTCTCCCCTGCACACGCCTTCTCTCTCTCTCAAATAAATAAACGTACACACAAATAAATATAAAATGAAGGGTTGACAGGCAGTTACAGTGTTGGTTAACAGCTTCTAAGCCCCTTGCTCTTCAAGCATATTCCAGGTCTATCTTTATTGCTCGTAACACAGTAAACTCAGCACCAAAACTATGCATCCGACAGCTCTCTGCACTCGACTCCTATGTGTTTATGAAGTCTGAATTGAATATGACAGTTTTGCTGTTCACTATGGGATTCTCTGTTTTTTCTTTGGTCTTGACTCAAAGTTAATTTAGATTCTATAAACTCAGCTCCTGTATGTAGTATTAATGTTGTCTCTGGGGATAAATTTATCAAAAATGCGTAATTCTTTCATCTAGAAATCCAAGAATGAGAAATCCTGGACTGACAGTGGCTCGTTACCCACCACTTTATAAGAGGTCTGACGTGTAACCAACTGGTCAGAAAAGAGATGGGAGGGAATTCGAGATTCCTGCCCTGAGACTTAAGAAGTCACCGTCTAAGAGAACGCAGTTAGTCAAGTTCATACACTTGGTCCCTATGCACCTTCTGGAATAGGTTCTGCAACATTCTTTCAAAGAGGGATCTAATGTACACATCCACACCCCAAACAAACAGAGGGCTCGGGAAGACACGGGCACGCCACAGAAGAAAGTTCTGGCTATTGCTGCCACATGAGGCCAGGGTCCTTAAGTGAGTCTCATGGAAGAGAAATTAATACAGCCAACTATGAATTATATCAAAATTTTTTGAAGCTATGGAAAAAAGATTTTTTTTGTGTTCTGTTTTTTGTATTTTAGATAGAGGGACAGAGAAACAGAAAGAGAGAGAGAGAGAGAGAGAGAGAGAGAGAGAGACAGAGAGAGAGAATGAATATCCCAAGCAGGCTCCACACTCAGCAAGGAGCCAAACTCGGGGCTCGATCCTACAACCCTGGGACCATGGTCTGAGCTGAAATCAGGGGTCGGATGTCCAATCATCTGAACCACCCAGGCGCCCCCAAAGTATTTTTTAAAGAGAGCCAAGACTGTAGGCAAAAATACAAACTATATATATATCAACATGCAAACCTATTTTGGAGGTGCCCTTATAGAAATAAAACCACACGCTGCAGATGAAGATGTGTAAATATATTATATATATCCTGCTGTGTGACCATCAAACTCTTGGTTGCTGTGGGCTACCAACCGGAAGGGGTCTGAAAATCGCCTCAGTTAAAATCCTACTTTTGTAGGTGAGAACGTTCTGTGAAATAGCAGAGGCAAAGAGGACGGCACGGAACAGCTTCTGTCCTAGGACAGAAGAAGCAAGAAGGAATGGAACTTTCCTTCCCAACCTCCCTCTAGTTTCCTATTTATTTTCTATAAATTTTTTTTTTTTTTGAGAGACAGAGAAGACAGTGCGAGCAGGGGAGGGTCAGAGAGAGAGAGCGAGACACAGAATCCGAAGCAGGCTCCAGGCTCTGAGCTGTCAGCACAGAGCCTGACGTGGGGCTCGAACCCACAAACTGCGAGATCATGACCTGAGCCGAAGCCGGATGCTTAACCGACTGAGCCACCCAGGGGTCCCCTCCTATTTATTTCCTTAGACTTCACCCCCCGCCTACTCTTTCCTCCGAGGCCTTCACTGATGCACGAGGAGCCAGGACCTGGAACGTCAAGTCCGTGAAATGTGCATTTCTTTCTTCTTTTTAGTGGCAGGAACACTGGCCTCCGTACAGGACACTCTAAGAGTCGAGAAGACAGGGAGCCATAGGTAAGCCCCCCAGCTGGACGGTTCTTCCTGCTCTAGCCTTCGCAAAGCACGGCAGCTCGCGACTGTCCAGGGTCCCCTCTGCGTCACTCTAACTTGCCTGCGGGGCAACAGTGACCTCCAGAGTCAGGGTGGGCTGAAGCACCCGGTCCTGACCACTGACTCCCCTCGGAGCCGGCCCCCATCCCAGTCCTAGGACCTCAGAATCTGCATTTCGACAAGAGCCCACGTTCCAGTGTGAGAAACACGGGTTTTAACAGACATCTTTACACCACGTCTGCCTCTCTGAGGAGAGCACCACATTGACCCGTCCCACCGATTTTTCTTTCTTTTCTGACCTGCTTTCGCTTTGCACGACCTCATTCATACATATTCCACTAGGGCTCCTGAGCTCGGGGCTCTGTCGACAGCGAAGGGCAGTAACGCTCTGCTCTTAACCAACCATAACTTGCAGCGAACTATTTTGCCAACTGCTGTGCTAGAATTCCAGGATCGCAGAGGCTACAATAGCACGGGATGCTCTTGACCTTCCAACGAATTGCACATTCCTGCCGGTAGGAAGGGACAATTTCACTGTTACAGTGGGGGTCACAAGGGGACGCAGAAAGTGGCATCCTCCCCCTTGCACGATTGTCTCCTTAAGCTACTGCCCCCTTCTCGGTCCTACCTCCTCATTCTGAGGGAGGAGCGGGAGGAGGATGTGGGGGAGACGCTGGCGCAGGCCCTCCCTGGGGGCTGCCTCCCACTCACACCCACCCCTGCAGCTACCCCACAAGAGCTGCAGGCACTAGACGGGCTTCCTTCCCCCTTGGCTGGTGGCCGTGGGTGAACAATGGTCAAAATCAAGATGGCTACAGGGGCTCCCAACTGGATCAGTAGGTAGAACTCGTGACTCTTGATCTCAGGGTTGTGAGTTCTAGCCCCACAGTGGACACAGACCCTACGTTAACAAAAGAAAAAGATGGATACCATCTTAATGCAAATACACGAATGAAAACCTGGGTAGGCCCTTAAGAAGGAATGTGAGCCTGGGGCGCCTGGGTGGCTCAGTCAGTTGAGCACGCAACTTTGGCTCAGGTCATGATCTCACGGTCTGTGAGTTCAAGCCCCATGTCTGACTCTGTGCTGACAGCTCAGAGCCTGGAGTCTGCTTTGAATTCTGTGTCTCCCTCTCTCTCTCTGCCCTTCCCTCTCACCTTCAAAAAAAAAAAAAAAAAGAAAAGAAAAGAAAAGAAAAAACAAGGAATGGGCGCCTTCAAGCTCCAGCCAGCCAGGCTAGCGTGGAAACTGCCGGGAGGGTGTCAAGGCCCCCGCTCTGAGCCACCTGCTCACAGCCACATTCTCGTCTGAACAGCTCTCAGGAGGAAACCTGCTGCGTGTGTGGGCTCGGGGGCTCTCCCGACACGGAGCTGGGAGCTGCCTTCCAGGATGTTATGGGGCCAAATCCACACTCCAAGTCAGGGCAGCAGCTGAGGTCAGTTCTCGCCCATCTATACGATTCCACTAGTTTGCTGCTGCCTCCGCATTTCTTTTTTTTCTTTTTTAATGCTTTGAACCAAGATCACCATATAGCTTATGGTCCAAATTGTCACATGTTGAGTAGATGGGCTATTGGAAGAACGGACATAAACCAGGATGGTCCCAGCCAAACTGGGACGGATGATCTCCAGGCCTTTAAAGAAGGAACAGAGGAGAGGGAGAAGGAGGGGAACACGACATGTAGAAACACTGAGAGACGGCTGTAAAGACACTAGAACCCAACCACGAAACAGGCTTCTTACACAGACCCCAGGGCCACGAGGCTCTGTCTGTTCTCGTCAATGGGTAGAGTGAGAGTCCCCCGTGGGTGCCGAGAAGGACCACCAGCAGCAGCCGACGTCCGACAAAGCCACACTGTCTCACCGTCCTCGCCACTGACCGACGCCGAGAATATGATTTTCTAGCGTGAGAGGCCCTGAGCAACACAGCCTCTGACGCTCCCCTGGGCACCGCACTCGACACGACGCGCACTGTTTCCCCTTAACTCAGCATCTCAGCGCTGGATTATCTAAATGGCGTGGGGACAAAAAGCCCCCCACCTTCGATTTTAAACCACACCTGACAACAGACTCGGTCCCCGCGGTACAATTCTACAAGGTTCTCACATGCAGTATCTTAGCCGAGCTGCAAAAACAGCCTCGTGAGACTTGACCCCCACCCCCCAAGTAAGGAGATTGGGTTCAGAGAAGTGAGCTCTCCTGGGCGCCGGCCCCTCCAGGGCGCTCACTGGACTGACGGTCACGGTCAGTGCGCCGCCCTTCTCCCCTCTGGGCTGTAAGCTTTGCAAGTGCCGTGAAGAAGTTGTCCGTGTTTTCTAAGTATCTAGCACTCAGAGTCTAGGACAGCCAAAGTTCAAAATTAGCTTTATTTATTTATTCTTTTTTTAAAAAGTTTATTGCCAAATTGGTTTCCATATAATCAAAATTATTTTTAATTAACTAATTAAAAATTACTTTTTGAGGGAATGAATACATTGCATAAGAAAAGGAATTGGTACATTTCGATTCTTGTGTTTGTGATCCCATTTTATAATGAGAAGGCAAATATTATATATGTAGAATTTTTTTTTAGGTTTATTTATTTATTTTGAGAGAGTAAGAGGGAGCGAGCAAGTGGGGAGGGGCAGAGAGAGAGTTGGGGAGAACCCCCGCAGGCTCTGCACGGTGAGCACAGAGGCTGACGCGGGGCTCCAACCCACGAACCACGGCATCACGACCTGAACTGAACTCAAGAGCCGGATGCTTAACCGACTGAGCCACCCAGGTGTCCCTCTATGTGCAATATTTTTAAAGAAATATACAGAGATGATCTTATTAAAGGAAGAGTAAAGGGGGGGCACCTGAATGGCTCAGTTGGTTAAGCATCCAACTTCGGCTCAGCTCATGATCTCATGGTTTGTGGGTCTGAGTCCCACATCGGGCTCTGTGCTGACAGCTCAGAGCCTGGAGCCTGCTTCAGAGTCTGTGTCTCCCTCTCTTTGCCCCTCCCCCATTCATGCTCTCTCAAAAACAATAAACATTAAAAAAAATTTTTAAAAGAGAAAAGAAACATGGGGTTTACTACTATGTAGCTAACAGGGTTTACAGGTAAAGGAGCTTCTGGAAATGGCATGCGAAAGCAGAAGGCTGAAATGTACTAGCTCAAGCAGATCCTTTGGTTTTGCCCTGATTTCCAAGGACTTCAACAACAGCCCACGTAAAACACTTGTCCCGAGCTGGCACGGAAGGTCTCTGCTGTAATGAGTGAGGGCCAGAGGAAAGACTGAGGTCGTTTGGTGCCTTCTTCAGTGTTTGCTCCGAGTCAACGAGGAAACACTCGTAGGGGACACTTCAGGAGATCACGGCGCGATCCGAACGAGTCCCTTCAGTGCTTCTGTTGACACCAGGGGTGCACACAACTGGAGTAAAAGCTGTGTGTGCAAGACCCTCCCTGACAGCAAACTGGGATGATGAAAAAAAGAAAACAAAACAACCCTCAAACAAGACACAGAGTGGGGATTAAGTACACATTTAGTGGGAAAAGAGCGTGTACACTAAAAACCTACACGTGTTTTCTGTAGTTTTCACTCTGAGACCTGCCCGGTGCCAAAATCAACAGGCACGATGGATTAGGTTTCATGGGAAGTCAGAGAGAAAAACGGAGATGTGAGAGTGACAGTCCTCGTCAATTTAAGCTTCTGTAATTGCTTCTCCTATTTCATCGACAGAGCAAGGGTACGCACACGACGAGACCTGGATGTAGAACACCACGGAATATTATACAACATCCTTATGTGACGATGACACACCTACCCAGAATTTAGTTGTCTGCACGGAACCCTAATGAGAGCAGAAAATAATCAAATAAACAATAAAAAATAAATCCACGAACTTTGCTTACGCGGAAACCTTAAACCCAAGGACAATGTACTCTTCTTTCACATATGCGTCTATTAAGTTTGGCTGTTCACCTTCCTTCCCCCCACAGCCCAGATCAGATGACAAAGTTGGGGGACTGCTTCAAAAAGTCATAGTAGCTGAAAGGCTAATTCCAGAAGAAACAAGGGAAGAGATGTTCAAATGATGTTTTGAAAAAGCAGAGGGGTGCCTGGGTGGCTCAGTCCGTTAGGCATCTGACTTCGGCTCAGGTCATGATCTCATGGTTTGTGAGTCTGAGCCCCGTGTGGGGCTCTGTGCTGACAACTCAGAGCCTGGAGCCTGCCTCTGATTCTGTGTCTCCTTCTCTCTCTCTGTCTTCCCTGTTCACACTCTGTCTGTCTGTCTCTCTCTCTCAAAAATGAACATTAAAACATTTTTTAAAAATTTTAAATAAAAAGACAAAGCAGAAAGTTTGGCGTAAACAGCCCTGTAAGCTGTACGGTTCCCATTGCTTTTGTTAGCGCACAACCTACTAATTATGACACACGACCACAGCCCTAACTTAGTAAGAGAAGTTCAGATCATGTTCAACAGATTGCTAAAGACCTCGTGTGAACGGGTCATCAATTTCAGGAAGTTTTCACACCGTGTAACAGTCCAAGCAAGAGAAGAATGGGGAAGACATCGTTACGGGCATAAGTTCTGAGCTGTCTGGAAAGCTCAGCTACCCAGAAGAGTTTCTTCTCCGATGGACAAATAGAACCTCAATTTTAGGACGATTTACTTTTAAGTATAAAAAGGTATTTCCTGAGGCACTTGGGTGGCTCAGTCCATTAGGTGTCCGACTCTTGATTTCAGCTCAGGTCAGGATCCACGGTTTATCAATAATAGCACGGAGCCTGCTTGGGATCCTCTCCCCCCCCCCCGCCCCTCCCCTCCCCTGCTCCTATTTCTCTCTCTCTCTCAAAATAAATAAACTTAAAAAAATTTCCTGTGGTGCCTAGTGACATTCATATTTTCCAGAGGTATGTATGACTATTAAAATAGCTACCCCAAGCGAATGGAGAAAAACACAGACGTCAAACAGCGCTGTGCGCTGAGCTGTTGGCCTCAGGGGGTCTGCCAGGGGGCCCCGTCCTCCGGCCACTCCGGCTGTAGTCGTCTATCAGCTCTGGTAAGTGTTCAGTAACTGGCTGTTGAAATTCCTCTGTAATTCTGTGGCCAAATCAGATCCTTAAGGCCAAAAATGTAATCTGTGGTCAGATCATGAAGTATTCTCTTAAAACACACACACACAACGTTCTTAACCTTCTACCTTGTTTCTGTTGCCAAGACCAAGGTGCATGTATTAGTTTTTAAAACTGGAGATTCCATCTCTTAAAAATGGGACCTCTCTGATTTTACCGATTATTAACTTAGACTTAATTCTGAAACTCCTGTGTCACAGTAGAACTCAATTCCTTGTTACCCAGGTTAATGGTAACTGACGCTTGTTCTCAAAACAGCAGCACATATAGACTGCTTTCCCAGAAGACGATACAGCCCAGTCTCCAGACCCACCAGGCCAGGATCCTTTCTCGTAGATTATCAAGGTTCCAAAAGCCTGGCTTTACCGCAGGCTGCAGGGAAAAGCACCAATGCAGTCGTGGGAAAGCACATTCCCTGCTCTACAAAGCACACGTCACAGACTGCACTTAAATACACATCTTCCCACATGCAAGACACAGCAAAGTGAAATCTCATCTGTTTATGTTAAAATCCCTTGCTTGTAAACAAAATACTCATGGGAGAAGCCCCCTAGAATGTGGATTAAAATTTTGAGTGGACTGTAAATTAAACCAAAAAAAAAAAAAAAGAATATATTGCAAAAAGTATTTTATTCTGCAAAGGAAGCGTTTAAAGAGTTAACTAATATTGAAAGTTGTTTTTAAATGGCAAAGAACAGACCTCAAAACAAATATGGTAAAAATTTATGGCCAGATAGAGACTTTGAAGCAAGGGCTTTGAAAGGCTTATGACAATTACAGACCTTCTCACCAGAAAGTGCAGGTGTGTGTGCGTACACACACACACACACACACACACACACACACACACCCCTGCATGAGATCAAAGGAAGACAGAGATGCAAGATGCAAGACTGGTACCCCGCCCTCAATGAATTCATGGTTCAAACCTTTGGTTTTGAAGATAAGACCTTTCCAAATGGAGATCTAGGCAGACACTTAAAAATGACCTTCCCTTCACTGTTTCTTTGTTTCCAGATAGGCTCTCCTTTCCTCTTTTTCTGTTTTGTTTCTAAAAAGGTTCTTAACATATTAAATATGGGACGACAAAGTAGGAGAAGGAGGTGAGTTACTCGGGCATAGACTGCATCAAAACCACCTCTACAACAGCAGGAACACTCACCCGCGCCATCACTTCGACGCCGGCTCACGGACAGCAGTGGCTGCCAATCGGAGGCACAAAAATAAAACTCCCAAAATACCCCAAGGAAGCACTAACTTTCTTCCATCTATAGAAACTTACCAGATGAGAGAGGAAAAAAGGAAAGGTCACAAGTACCTACTTACTTTGAAGGACATGGGAAGAAACAAATCCGCCTTTAGAAATTCAAATAAATTTCAAACAGTAACTACCTGCCACAAAAGTTCTTGTCTAGCTTGAGTTTTCTCCCCCTCAAAGAAGGTGAACTCAGCTGGCCATTCGGAAATGCTCACCATTGCTCGGTTCCAGGGGCGGAGTGGGTCCGCAGACCCAGAGTGAGGTGACGCAGGCGAGCCTGTGCATCGCTGGGATGAGCAAAACCAAACACTTGTTCAAAACCAGACCCGCCACTCACCACCACTCTCCTCTTCCCAGTTTTGTGTTTGCCCAAATGTAAATTAATTCAGAGAAGTTGCTGGAAAATGAACGTCTGGTGTGTTTTAAGGATGGAGAGGAGAAGCAAATGGGTCTTTACATGTTACCCTCAGAGAGAACGGCCATTCTCTCCACCTGCCTTTGTAAAACACAAATGGAGGGGCCTGAAGGATGCCTCTGTTCCAAGTTCTCTAATTGGGAAGCCATATGCCTTAAAAATCTTTGTAATCCCAGTGCGTGAATATCAGGAACACCACTCCACTTATGCTTATGATGGTGGTGGTAATGATCGTGTTCGCCATGTCATGGAATAAAAATAAACCCATCATCACTTGGAAAGGACATACAGGGAGCCAAGGGAAAAGGACTACCAGGCTGCACGTTCTTTCTTACTTCCAATGACCAAAGCCAACATGTGACAACGGGGATTCTAACACAGGAAATAATTTACTTACGTCAAAGACTTTCATTTGTTTATCTGATAAAGACAGAGTGTCCACATGCCTGCCCAGACTACCTCTAGACATACCCCGCACGTCTAACTGCATTAATTATCACTTCCACGGGGACCCTGGTTTCTTACGGCTGAACTCCTCATTCTGGCAGCGCTTTCCCCCACAGGAGCTACACTTCTGCAGGGTTGAAACATCACTGGTGGTAAACAAGGAATTGGTTTAGGCTATCACTACGGCTGTTGGCAACCTCTATTTAGAAAAGGACATCAAAACTGAGCACATCCTTCTACAAAATATCTTTAGAGCCCAAGCAGACATTTTAAAATGCTGGTGTGTATCCAAAATGGAACTTCCTTTCAGACTGTGCTGGCCCGAGCAGTTAGGATGAAGATGAGTGGCCAAGAGTCTTGGATTTCACAAATCTCAGGATTGGGGAGGAGAGTGTTGGGGTCCTTAGCTAAGGTGTAGAATTATTCTCAAGTGGAGCTGTGCGCAATGAGATCCCAGGACCTTCCCTAAAGTCTGAGACAGACAGACAGACACACACACACACACGCATGCATGCACACAAGAAGAGCGGAAGGGTATGGCACCGTGTGATAAAATCACCCAAGATCAAATCTCCAAATGGAAAGAAGGCTGGTTCTTGAGAACCTGATTATGGCCAAAGATACGAATGGGAGCAAATTAAAAGGTAGGTATATATTCAACGAAAGTGGAGTGGGATGAAATCCTAAAGTAAAATGACAGCTAGGAGAGAGCTGGTGGAGGCTGACGAAGCCAAGTGTTTAACATCACATCTGGGGGCGGGGGGGGGGGGGGAAGCGCATCGTAAGAACGCTTTTATGGGCCTCCATAGGGAAGGCAGAACTTCTATCGAGACACGTTTTTTTTTTTTACATACTTGCATTTTTATGAAGCTTCTTAAATCATTAATGTTGTTTATTTTTTTTTTTTAACATTTATTTATTTTTGAGAGACAGAGAGACAAAGCATGAGCACGGGAGGGGCAGAGAGAGGAGACACAGAATCAGAAGCAGGCTTCAGGCTCCGAGCTGTCAGCCCAGAGCCTGACATAGGGTTCAAACTCATGAACTGCGAGATCATGACCTGAGCCAAAGTCGGTCGCTTAGCTGACTGAGTCACCCAGGTGCCCCCTACTAATGTTGTTTAAATGAATGTTTTAAAATACACAAAAACAGGGGCGCCTGGGTGGCTCAGCCGGTTATGCATCCGAGTTCGGCTCAGGTCATGGTCTCACGGTGCCTAAGCTCGAGCATGGAGCGAGCTGGAGCCCTGCTCCAGGCTCTGCACTCTCTCTCCCTCTCTCTCTGCACCTCATGGGACTCTCCCTCTCCCTCTCTCTGCCCCTTGCTCACTCATGCTCTCTCTCAAAAAAGAGGAAAGAAATAAAATACACAAAAATAAATGTCAAATCTACTCGCTCAGCGTCGGGTTAAGTGGACATCATCGGCCCCTGGTTGCATCTGCTCCTGGCTGTGGCACAGGTGAACGGCCGTGAAGAAATCAGAAGAGGAAATTTCATGACTCTCGTTGGTTTGGGGACCAGCGAAACCTACAGAAGAGAACGACGAGACCCAAGTGCTTCCTCAATGGCAGACGTCAAATTCCTCAAGGTTACAGAGGACAGCAAAGCCAATGAAGGTTGAGAGAACAGACAACCACCCGGTTGCCCAGCACCTGGGTGTACAGACGGCCCACCCTATGCCTGCCCAACAGTCTGCCTCTAGCTGACCAGACGGCCCGGGGACACGGCACTGAGCTGGTGCCAACAATGTCATCTGAGCCCCAACGGTCAGGAAATACGGATGGGAGACTCTGTTTATCCGTGTATCTCAACTAAACCCTCACGCGGCAGGGGGGGCCCGCGCCACAGCCACCTTCTTCAAGTGCCTGATTGTGGCGATGGAGCAGGATTCTCTCTCTCTCTCTCTCTCTCTCTCTCCCTCTGTCTCTCCTCCCCCGATCATGCTCACTCTTTCTCTTTAAAAAAAAAAAAAAGGTACTGCTTTACCCTCTGCTTTCTGAACAAAGAACATATTACCAGTGGCATAGAAAGGGGAGAGACAGGGACGAAGCGTACTTGCTGGCTTCTGACTCCAGGAGGAAGCAGAAGACCTCCTGTCCCCCCATGACAGGCAGACTCCAGAAAGAATCGGGCTGGAAGGAGGGCAATTATTGCCATTAGCCAGGACAAGCTTTCTTCCCAAGGAAAGAGAGTGAAGAGTCGTTAGAGGAGGGGAATACAGCAGAAGGTGTAAAAAAAAAAAAATAAAAGGCACACAATTGGATGGAACAAAGCACTGACTACTTGGTAATCGGACACTAAGCACACACGGCTGGCGTGGTCAGACGTGCTGAGGATGAGAAACAATGAAATATGGCGCGCGTCTGGGCAAGAAGCCCAAAGAGTATGAAATTATTCTGCTAATTCTCACCCTGACGGGTTCTGCAGACTGCTGTCAGCACAGAGCCCGACATGGGGCTCAGACCCACAAACTGTGAGATCATGACCCAAGCCAAAGTTGCACACTTAACCAACTGAGCCACCCAGGTGCCCCAAGATATGTGTATTTTTTAAAAGCTCCTCCAATAATGATGATGTATACTGAAGACTAAAAACCACTGTCTGAGAAGATGAGAAAAACAGTAAAATTTTAAAGATCTAAAACCTGTTGTACCACTGCAGAATTGAGCTACCATTGTTCCTTACAAAAGAGACAAAAATCAAAGTGAGTTGGATGAAGAGTATTAATATAGTGTGAATGCTACTTGTATGTCTTCTTGTTGTACTAACACGGAATGCTTACTTATCTCGTAATGGAAACGGAGGACTATTTTAAGGACTGGCTCCAGTCTCCAAGAGGCTAAGATGTTAAGAACACTTCCATCTGTGGGTTCTATTAATATCAGTAACATTTTGGGGGAAAGGGTTTGCACAGATAAAGTCAGGGTTTGTGGCTCTCTGAAAAGTACACCAGAGAATGAGAGAACCACAGACACGTCCCAAAGATCTCGGAACCCAGCTGGGTGTGACCTTCACACAAGTGCCAAATAAGCAGAGTAGAGGGAGGGCAAAGAACGTTCCATGGGGCAGAGGGAGCCTGGGTGAGGACCTGGGGGGCCTAGAATCAGGAGGTGCAGACAGGAGGTTTGGTGGTAGGCAGGCACAACTTTGTAAAGCCACCAAGGGGACGCCAAAAGGGCAGGGGGTGGGCTTGGGGAGGAGGGTTACACAATAGGAAGGAGAAAAGCCCTGGAGTCCTGAGGGCTGACTTTCCTCCTCCGCTCCGCCCAGGATGGTTACCATGGTAACCTGCTGGTCCTTGCTGGTGATTGGTTTAGAAATGGACAGGTAACTCCACTCTGGTCAGGGAGACATAAAGAGACACAAAGAGATGTTCTCCAGGACACTTCTGGGGAAAGATGACCCACAATGCCCCATCTGGATGTGACGCTTGGTGCTTCAGCAGCCATTTTGCCACCATGCAGAGGATGCATCACCCAACCTCAAGGGCTGCTCCCTAGACTTAGGTCATGAAAAAGACTAAGTTTCCTTATCACAGAAGGCACTGCGACTTGGAATTTTCTTGGGTTATTAATTATACCTAAAACTTATTCAAATAGAAAGACTGGAAAGAGGAGTTAGGATGAATTCCTGAGGGCTCATAGGTGGGGGTCAGCACCCCGGGTCTTGTGCTGTGGGCAGAGAGATTTTACTAATTTGGAGTCTCGTAAGGGGCGCTGTTGGTGGTACCCGAACGGCATGAAAAAGAGTTGGATTACTTGTTAATAGTTCATAAAATGTTTCACTCCCTAATTTCCTTACGGGACACTAAAAGTATGTACAAATTCAAGGCTGGGTAGAAAATGGTATAGAAGCTGTAAAAAAAAAAAAATTACAGGCAGCCTGACTTTGTGTAAAACCTCCACCTAAACCAGTTATGATACATGTAATAAGCAATTATCTTCTCAATGTCCCCAATGATTATCTCCTCTAACCAGTTTTTAAAATATTCCCCATTCAACTTTTCTTTTAAGAGGGACAACATAATTACCAAACCATTGATGCCCTTACCTTCTTCTCCTAGAACCCCAAGGTAAAAGGGCAATTATCTTGACAAACAGGGACACACAGTAGATGTGTCATCGCAGAGATCCAAATCTGGGAGCATGGAATTTCAGGAATAGTTTTGGTCATGAAAATCTAGAAAAGCTGCCTGCCAGTATCTGACGTCAGAGGAAAATATGAAATGAGACTCAAACAGAAGTTCGGTGCTACCTTGTACGGCCTGACCAACTCCCAGTCATCCTTAATAGGACATCAAATGTCACCTTGTTTTCATTCACATCTTTCAGAGACTGTTAAGGGCCAGACGCAGTGTTCGTCTTAGGGAGACGGGGAATAATAGCGCAGCCTAGGTCCTCATGGGGCCATGGAGGAACAGAAGGGAAGTTATTATGACATACTTCAACCAAACCTCAGGTTAAGTACTTATCCCAAAGGTGTGAGCTGAAAGCTATATGAACACAGGAGTGTGGTCGATAATCCAATCTGAGATGTGGGAATGGGTTATCAGAGGACGTCGCCCTTGGAGGAAGTCTTGCAGATCAGTGAGTTGCCTCTCAAGGGGAGGAAGTAGAGTCTTCAAAGAAAGAACAACAGAAATAAAGGCAAGGAGAGGCCACAGGAGGGGCATGCCGGAGAGAGTCATGGGAAATGAAAACCGCCCAGGCTGGATGAAGGAAGTTTTTATGTGTCCAGCAAGGAGTTTGGATTTTGCTTTGAAAGTAACGGGAGTAGCTGACTGTCACGTGAGCTGGAAGCCACAGGACTGGGTTCATCCTCAGGAATTACCACTTGGGCTGAGCTCAGGAAAAAGGCCTGCCTGGCGGAGGAGCAAGGATGCTCCTTGGGAGCTGTTCCATCGTGGAAGCGTGAGGCAGGGACAGCATCCACGCAGTGATGGCGGCAGAAGGGAGGTCTTGGCTGGAGCCTGGGGGTGCGGGGCCGTGGGGCCCAAGGGTAGAGTTGGTGGACCCCTGAGAGAAGGAGGTAGTCCTGAATTGTGGAGGCTAAATCCATGGAGTGGAACCCTGGTAACCCAGGGGAAGCCTCAAGGATTCTGGGATGCTAATGTGGCCATCCAGCATTTCACTTTTGTGTGGACCACAGGACTTTCGCAGATCATGCTGTTTGCTGGGCATAAACTGCACTGCGTATTTAATCTGTTTCCAACTCAACTTCTCATTTCATGCCCTTTGTCTCAAGGGCAAAGGCCTAAGGATCTATGTGTGGGTGGGTGGGATTCAAAACAGGGGATCAGAAGCAACAACAGCAGAAGGTCCATATCAGTCCCAGAACTGCTCACACCACGCCGGGCGACCACCAACAACCAGGCACACCTTGACTTTGCCTTTGGGGCAGAAAACCTTCAACAACCAGATTCAGGACAAGCTCTCTGCAGCCTCTCTCACTTCCCGTTTCTTGCTTCACCTTTTGATTATTACCTTTCATCCTTATCATTATTCCCTTTGTTCTTATGATGAGCACTCCTAGTCTACTAACAGATGAACTAATAATAATATGCACTAAGAGCCTAGCGCAGTGCTGGACTTAGAGAGCGCGCACTTGCTAAGTTGTCTGCAAACACTCTCCCTTCTGCAAACCTAACTCTTGGGTCCAATTCTCCTCTTTACTTTGTCACCGCCTCTCCCTAGATGGTGAGGAGGTGGTTCCAACAGGACGGTACCGGAGACCACAGCTGTGAACCACTGTCACCGCTGAGAATGGGGTAGCTGTTCGGCACCTTCACCCGGAGAAGGGAGCATCTGCTACTTGTTACCCACGTTTGCTCCAGAGACCAAACACATGTCTGGGTATTTATAACTTCTGGCTCCGACGCGCCCCAGGGGGATGGGAGGACAGTTAAGTGACTGAATCAGAAAATGTCATCGCTTTTCCTAGCAATGCATCCAAGCAGCCGGCCAATGACTATTTTTACAGCTTGTTTCTCTATTACATGTATAAATATTTGTTCACGTTGTATTTCTGTCCTATGTGGGCAACAGGCAAGAACCTAACTTAGGCAGCTGCCAGGAAGGCTGGGGGAAGGCTCGGGGAATGGGGACATATTCCAGCTTGACCTTAGCCAATAAGCAAGCCTCAGCCTGTGCGACCGAGTGCCAGGCTAGGGGACCGGGAGCCCCCACTTCTTCCACGGAGCCAAACAAGGCCAAGCAAGGCAGAACCAAAAGACATCCAGATTGACTCCAGCCACATAACACCACAACCCATCAAACGTGTGACGTCACCATCACAAGACGGGCATGATTTTCCGGACCACCGAGAAAAGAAAGGCACCCAAGGTGGACAGTGGAGCAGGAGAGCCCCACCTGCAGCTAGGGCACCAAAAAGCCACAGAGAAGTAAGCCCACCACGGGGAAAGGGAACCGCAGAGAGACCCTGGGACTGGGCGCAGAGGAAGAGGGTCTCTCCCCTGAGGATCTAAACTGCAGGCAAGCGCCCCGGGGCTTTGTCTTCTGACTTTCCATGACCAGCCTGGGCCAAACATCCTCAGGTGGGAAGTGCAAATCTCCGCCCAGTGTGGTGGTGCCCCTGGTGGCCTGCAGACAGACTCTCAGGAAGATGAGGACGTCAACGGTGACCGTAAGGTGCGCCTCACTTCTGATACATGAACACCTAAGGACATGTGCACCTGGGAAGAACGATCCACGAACCTCCCCCACGATGAGGATCATCCCAGGAGCTACTGAGGATGTGCAAATGAGAACACCAAAGCCAGGAGAGGGAAGACGGGAACCGAAGGGCTGAAAGCAAGACGGAGGTTCGCCCGGTGACCAAGGGAGGGAAAAACAGCACGCGGAGAAGGCAGGGCAGCGAGGTCCTCGGCCCGGACCAGGTCCTCAAGGGCAGGCTGGGGTCCGGGGCTAAGCCGCTGTCCACGGGCTGTTCTGGCTCCCAGAGCCAGGAAAGAAATTCTCAGTTTCTGTTCCTGGTCAGAAAAATGCAGAAAATACCTTCCTTAGGGTAAGTGAGGACATGAAACAAGCGGCCGTATTTTGGAAGTGTCTCGTACACCATAAAAGCACTGTGCCCGTCAACGTTTATATTTTCTACTCTTCAGATGAGTCTTCTGAAAGGCTCCTTTAGTCACAACCCATAAGGTCTAAAATAAAAATTTTTTTTGAAACTTTCATTGAGCAGAGGACTGTGCATTAGTCAGGGCCTTAATAAATCCTTATTAAGTGAATAAATAAATACTGTTAACATCTGGCCCCAGCCCTATTCAGCCCAAATTCCGGAGGGTTCGTTGCCATGACTGCTGTGAGCAGGAAGGGGAGGGAAGAAGCAGACCCGCCAGCCTGGATATGAGGTCTCTGTGCCGAAACAGGGACACTGATCCCGCTCGCCCCCCTCCGGTCCCCCCGAAGCCCACCCCCAGCAAGACCAGGACTAGCGAGGATGACAGCAGTGACTGAAGGCAGGTTCCGGGAGCCAGACCTGCAGGGGGTCAGTCGGGAGAAGACGGGAAGCGTCAACATGGCAGGTCACCCACCACTGGCACAAGGGATCCTCGGCATCATCGAAATGCCCTTTTGGCGGGAGGCTGGGTGGCTCAGTCAGTTGAGCGCCCGATTCTTGATTTTGGCTCAGGGCATGATCTCATGATTGTGAGAGCACTTGGCTCAGAGCCTGCTCGGCATTCTCTCTCTCCCTCTCTTTCTGCCCCTGGCCTGCCTGCCTGCTCTCTTGAAAAAAAAAAAAAAAAAAAAGGCCCTTTGGGAGATGAGGTCAATGTCTAGATGTCTTAGAACATTCTGGCATCAGCCTGTCAAGCTTATTAACAGGGATCAACAGAGAAAGGAAGTCCTTGCCAAAGCACAACTAGAATTGGGGGGGAGGCAGGTTGAGGGTGAGAAACTGAAGGTCAAAGACGTGGGTTCCATTTCCGACGTGAGTGGTCCTGACCGTTCCATGGAGCCTGTGCTTTAGGAAAATAGGAGCACTCTAGAGAAAGAGCCAAATTCTCAGAGTCTTCACATACACAGCGTCACGCTCAAGACAACGTTCAGAAGACTGATCATTTTTTATTACGATTTTGTTTTTAAGTAATCTCCACACGCATCACAGGGCTTGAACTCATGACCCCTGTGACCAAGAGTTTTGTGTTCCACTGACTGAGCCAGCCAGGCACCTCAGAAGACTGATTTATTTATTTATTTTTAAATGTTTGTGTTTGAGAGAAAGACAGAGCGCACACGGGTCAGGGGCAGAGAGAGAGATGGAGACACAGAGTCTGAAACAGGCTCTAGGCTCTGAGCTGTCAGCACAGAGCCCACTGCAGGACTTGAACTCATGAAACTGTGAGATCATGACTTGAGCTGAAACCAAGAGTCGGATGCTTAATCGACTGAGCCACCCAGACCCCGTTATTTTTTAAGTTTGTTTATTTATTTTCAGAGAGAGAGAGAGAAAGAGAGAGAGCGAGCGAGCACGCAAAAGCAAGTGAGTTATCAGGGGAGGAGCAGAGAGAGAGAATCGCAAGCAGGCTCTGTGCAGTCAGTGAAAGCCCAGTGCGGGGCTCAAACTCACGAACCTGAGGCAAAACCAAGAGTTAGACGCTTAACTGGCAGAGCCAACCAGGCGCCCCTGGAGACTGATCATTTTAAAGCAGGGTCCGCGTCTGGCAGAGGATATCTGACAGTTCTTTGCATTCATTTTATTCTGAACACTTGTGTGAGTAACGATTTTAGAACATTTCTAAGGGGGTATTTTACTTAACAAACCAGGCAAAGGCACAGAGCTGTCCAAAACACTAATTATAAAAAAGAGATTAGACAATCTCAGAATCTGGCCTTTTCCCCACATTCCTTACAGAATCGGGTATACAGAAACACAAAGCTTTTAACAACTATCACAAGACCCAACCTACAAGTTTCCTGTGGATTAAGACACACACACACACACACACACACACACACGCACACACGCACGCCTGCACACTCAAAGGTTTGCACAGAGCCCAGTAAAAAAACAGTTTTTCTGGGAAACTTGGAAACAAGGTTTATTTCACCTCCGTCAGGCTGCCAGCCAGCATTTTTGTTGGACTCAGGTTCTTACAGATTTAAATAGTTCCTATTCTCAATTGCTGGCTTCGGGCTAAAAAATACTTAACGGTTCTTATCTCGGTGCCCTACTTGATAAGGACTTAGGAAAACATACTAAAAAAATAGTTTAAGCAAACTTTTTCTTGACAGTAGCTGTCTTTTCCTCTCTGAGGAAATCTGGCTCTTATCTACAGGAATTTGCCTCCAAAGAGGAGACGCCTCTGGGACCTTAGGGGGTCTGCCTTGGACAGTAACAATCCTGAATGCCATCCACCCTTGGTGGGACCCTCCGGATCCCTGAGCACCTCAGAGACGCCAACTTTGTAGACGCTCATGCTGCGTTCCGCTGCCATTTTGTAATTTAGAAATTGAGGAACAAAAAAGTTTAGTCATTTGTCCAAAGGCATAAAGTTAAGTCCGTCAAGATGGAAGTTTTAGACTAAAGTTTGGGTGCAGGCCTCTTTTTTTTAAGTTTTTTTTTTTTTTAACATTTATTCTTTTTTGAGAGACTGAGAGAAACAGAACATAAGCAGGCTAGAGGCAGAGAAAGAGGGAGACACAGAATCTGAAGCAGCTCCAGACTCCGAGCTGTCAGCACAGAGCCCGATGCGGGGGCTCAAACCCACAAACCAGGAGATCATGACCTGAGCTGAAGTCAGACGCTTATCCAACTGAGCCACCCAGGCGCCCCTCTTTTCTATTTTAAAAGATACATTCCTTTCTTCTTTACCTTCACAGGATTAGTGAAAAAATTAATACGTCAATCAACATTATGCTTCAAAACATGAAATGTTTACTCAGATTCTTATACTAGTAAGATGAGCATGATTGGTTGAATAAGCGTTTACAGCTAAGGTTTTCGTAGCCAGAAGCAAGCACCCAAGAATCCAATAGAACTTCAGAGTGATTTTTATCTTCCCCTCTCTGTGGTTCTATACCAGCGGAATTGGTGTAAATGTACATGCATTATTCTTACCTGATAGTTCTAATTTTTAGATGCAGATTTTCCAGGAAAAGAAAAAATGGTGCAGATAGGTTTTAGACAAGTTAAGAATCTCAGGATACTGAAAAAGGTGCTGACCAGACCCAAGGGGACATGGATTCAAACCAGGTGGGCTCAAGGGGGGAGGGGCGCAGCCCTGGCACTGCTCAGAGTCCCTGGGGCAGAAGGGAGCCGCGAGACACCGTGGGGCTTTGAGGTTGGGCAGACCAGACTTCGCTTCTCCGCACGGTCACTAGCTGTGCAACCTTCTCTGAGGTCTCCTCTGCACTACAGTGACTGAACACATACTCTGCAAGGTGATAATAAAACACGAGATCACACAGCACCGAGTACGAGGGGGACGTTCTGTGAACGGCGGCGGCTTACCGACGAGCCAAAGCCTGGGTCTCCCAGAGCAGCTACAACGCCGTGGGTGACTGGACGTCCGCGCGTCTGCCGCCCCCACCAGGCTGGGTCCGCTCCTGGAAGGCCGGGCACCGGCAAACTCAGGGGACTCGGATTCCTCAGTCTGGGGTGCCGCCCAGGCAAGTAGATTTTAAACGAACCCAGGGATTTTGATGATATGCAGTCAGGGTTTATTTAATTTTTTAAATGTTTATTTATTTTTGAAAGAGACAGAGCGTGAGTGGGGGAGGGGCAGAGAGAGAGCCACACACAGAATCAGAAGTAGGTGCCAGGCTCTGAGCTCTCAGCACAGAGTCAGGGCTCGAAATCAAGAACCACGAGATCATGACCTGAGCCGAAGCCGGCTGCTTAACCGACAGCCACCCAGGCTCAGGGTTTAGACACCCTGACCTAACTCAGTACAGAAATCCCTGTCTGCTCAGAACCAAAGGGGCAAGCTGGACCCAACAAATGGGTTCACAGCCCCATGTGGGGAGAGAAGACAGTCAGTACTTGGGCTAATTTTGCCGGCTGTGAACTTCGCCAAGCCCTGCTTTATGCTGCATGGAAGCCGCAGCAGCTCACCCGGGCCTGGGAGAGGACGGACACACCTAGGGGACTTCTTCCAAAACCCCGTCTCATCTTCCCCTGCAGGCTCTCCCTCCACACAGGTGAGGAGGTTCGCTATTAGCCTGATGAGCTTTCAAATGGTTACAAAGCCCAAGGTCCCAACAGGTAAGTGTGTAGCCGGAACCTGCGTGTCCCATCGGAGGAACTTGGCAATTACTCTTGTCCTAGGTTTCTGAAGGCAGTGTTGTGGGTGTGTTCTCTCCCCCCCAGGAGGATTACACAAACCAGAGCCACCCCGCCCCCCACGCAAACCACAGCTATCCGGCAGAGGATCTGTGTCTCCTCGTCCCCTGCAGCTCCTGGAGGATGTGACAGCAGAGATTTACCAGAATGACATGCCTGAGGCCGGAGGGTAATGGCTCCCGTGGTCTGCAATCCCTGTGTCGACTCACATCCCTTTCTGTAGGGTGACTTAAGAATTTCCACACCTGCTAAGTCAGGATCACGGGGAGCTCAAACCTGACTCCAGCACACCTTGGGCTTTGCTGATGCTTGTTTTACTCTGTCGTCGGTAACGCTTCATAAAGCTCAAGTTTCATGATAGTAAGTTTGGCAGAGCTGATATAAATAGTTCAAAATGATTAATTTACCTTTGATTGCAAGGACTATTCAGCCTGCTAATGCATTATCCCGGAAGTAAATATCATAGCCAAATACCCTAGGTTCCCCAAAGGGTCCAGCGGATTTCAGGTAAGGAGAGAAAGAGAGACTGAATTAGATGCCCTAGGTTCCTGGTATTGGGCATCCTGGAAGTATTTGTGCAGTTTAGGCCTTAAATGAGGATTGAGATACAACAGATGGGAGACAGCAAATTAGAGAATCTGACCCAAGAGGCTTACCTCGGGGAAATCAAATGATGACTAATTTCCAACACGGAATTAAATCAATTCAATTAGCAAACGGGTACCCTGTCTTTAGGCCCAGAGCAAAACTGTTAATAGGGCTGCGCTCACTGAAAAAAAGACACGGCACTTTTTATTCCTTCAGACCTTATGTTGCTAATTCTACGCCACCCTGGTATTTAATTTTTTTTAATGTGATTTTTTTGCTTTTCTTGCAAAGAATTGCCTGTTGCTTTCCTTGGCCTCTGAGCTCAGTTTCCAGGGGATGGGTGGTTAAAGGGTTAAGGCTCCATTCCGCAGGCAGTGGGATGTGTTAATGACCCTGAGTAATACACAGGAAGGGCATTTCGGAAGACAGCAGGGCTGCAGAAAGTCCTCTGGCCTGCCCAGACCTGACCTGGGTGAACCGCAAAAGACATTCAACCAGCTAGATACCACAGAGAAATGATCCCACCCGAGGGAGAGGCTCTTTAAAGTATTTTCAAGTTCTAGCAAATGGCTAATATTTTAACATGGGCATCTACTGCACATAAAACCTCTGAAAATTCCAGGAAGGCTGGCTTGAGGCAGTCTGATGTGTAGTCTGTGTGCACCCTATACACCCAAGGCAAGATTACTTGTGGATCCGGAAATGTCTTTATCCACTCTGCCCCTAGCTGAACACTGATAGCTACTGTGATTACAGAGAGGCTCATCTGATTCTAAAAGGATGGCAGATTTAGCTATTCTGAAGGAATGTCAGCTCTTCTGTGTGTAAATACCCCTACATTTTCTTTCTCTTAATTTTTTTAAAATCTTTATTTATTTGAGAGAGAGAAAGAGAGGCACAGAGCTGGAGCTGGGGAAGAACAGAGAGAGAGGGAGACACAGAATCCGAAGCAGGCTCCAGGCTCCGAGCTATCAGCCCAGAGCCCGATGCTGGGCTCCAACTCACTAACCACCAGTTCATGACCTGAGCATAAGTCGGACGCTTAACTGACTGAGCCAATCAGGTGCCCCAATACTCATTCGTTTTCAAAGCATGAATGCAACCGGGCTGACCCAGAGTTGATGATACGCAAAGGGTCAATGATAGCATCTGTACGGAAGAAGACGTTGCTAGGACGCCAGCCCGCTGCTGATGTGGCGGTGAAGCCGACCTCATTCTTTCCCGCCCAACCAGTGAGATGAAGCATCGTGCCTCTAAGGACTGGATGGTTTGAAAAATAATTTATAAAAACTATTCTCAAGGCACAGATGAGAAACCCTCCCATCCCCGACCAAGCCCTCAAATTCAATAGTGTGCTAAATCCCCTTCCTTGGACACAAGTATTGACTCTAAAAAAAGAACTTAAGAGTCAGCTCTCCAAGGGGACTTTTAATGGAATGGGTGTTTCTTTATATAGGCTTACACTTAGTTATGGCCATTTTTTTCGCCCAAGGGTGCTGTGGATTTTTACCAACAGCTGATGGACAGAGGTTCAAAATGGGTGAAATCCACGTTTAAAAATGCTCTAAGTCACAGTGAGAAAAATTTGGCCATCAACTCCCTATTTCTTTTGTGGAACAAATGCACTGTTCCAAGGTGGCACGTTACACTTGTTGAAAGTGCGGGAAGCAGCAGGAAGTACTTGGGATAAGAGGCTGGACCCAATGTTGCCTCGGGACAGACGGAGCTGTGAGGAGTCAGGAGAAAGCAGGCCTCCCCATCCAGCGTGCACAAGCTTTCCTGTGGAACCAAAGCAGCTCTTGCTGGAGGGACCAACCTGGGTGTTGCGGTTGAAAATTTAAAAAAAAAAAACAAACAAACTGAGCAAGCTCAGGGCGCCTGGGTGGCTCAGTCAGTTGAGCACCCAACTTTGGCTCAGGTCATGATGTCACTGTCTGTGGGTTCGAGCCCCGCGTTGGGCTCTGTGCCGTCAGCTCAGAGCCTGCTTCAGATTCTGGGTTTCCCTCTCTCTCTGCCCCTCCCCTGCTCATGCTCTGTCTCTCTCTCTGTCTCTCAAAAATAAATAAAGCCATTGAAAAAAAAACGTGGCCTGGAACTGAGGACTCTCTGCCTATCTCAAAGAATGCCACATATTTGCAGCACAGGAGGACTAGAAATGCCCTTTCATTCTTGGGAGTATTCTTTACCCAGAGAAGCTGAGCTCCGGGGGTGGTATTAGTAGAAATCAGCTTGAGGAGGAGGTCTTCCGTGCAGGGTGGATGAAAGCAGGAGGCGGGTGGGTCAAGCCCATGGCTCTGAGAACCGCGCACAGTCAGCTGGGCATCCGGAGGTGGTTCCGGAGACACTGCTGCCTGACATCAGCCGAGACTCACTTCTTCCTCCACTCTGCCCACGCCCGCTTTCCGTGAGACACTCCACTCTATAAATAGGTGGTGTCACTTGGACAAAGGTGGTAAGTCTTAAGTGGGTCCTGCTCTGAGGCAAACCTGCCCAGGAAAGTAAAACACAGGGGAGTCTGGGTGGCTCAGTCAGTTAAGCGTCTCACTCCTGATTTAGGCTCCGGGCACGATCTTGCTGTGATGAGATCGAGCCCCGTGTTGGGCTCTGTGCAGACAGTGCGAAGCCTGCTTGGGATGCTCTGTCTCCCTCTTTCACTCAAAAATCAATAAATAAACATTAAAAAAAATAAACCATCTGTCTTAAAAAAAAAAAAAAAGGAAAGTAGAAAAGAGAAGAAGCAATTCGAAGGGCATATAGGTGCGTGTCCAGAACTGGCCTGTTTGGGTGAGGTTTTGACAGAGAAGACAGGTACAGAGCTGCAGCCTCTCTGCCCCAAGTTGGTGGTGGGAAAAATTCAGCCCACGAGGCGATGTTTTTCTACCAGCCCGTTTTGCTTGTACCCGCCCCCCACCGGCAGCTAGATGAAAGAAGAGTCACTGTAAAGGTGACCCGGGGGGCCTCCTGCCAGGCTGGCCTCTGGCGGAGACCAAACAGATATACCCACAGAAGCAAGGGCTGACATCTTTGAGAAAAATTAATATCGAAATAAAATCCAACATATCAGGCATCTGCATTCCATTTCTTCTTCCTAACACCTCCCCTCAATGGACTCCATTTGCCTTGTTTGGTTTTTGAAAAATAAATGTTTAACGGCAAAGTCAACACATGGTCATTGTAGAACACACGCTGTTAAGGCACCGATAAAAGAACTGAACAAAGTAAAATAGCTTTAATGGTTAAACATAGTTCAAATATATCATAATTGTTTATTACTCTTTATTAGATTTAACAGTAGATTCTTGGCAGGTTCAAGAAAAAAAAAATCAACCTAACTGATTCACCCACCATTCACTTATGAAACTATATTTGAAACATGAAATAGAAACTACTTTCTCAGAATATTATGATTTTGTAGGGTAGAAATTACACTTTTACATATGTGGTGGTGATATTACGCGTCACCAACGTTTCCTGGCCCTTCCTAAGGAGGAGTCACACATCCCCACCCTGCCGAACGCAAGTGTGGGCACAGGAATTGCACCTGGTAGTGACCAGGTACTACTTGCAGGAGCCAACATGAAAACCTGGCATGAACCTCCCGTCACCTCGCTCTCTTTTCCTCCTGTTCTGAAGAGTAACAATGATGAAGACAGACACTGTCCCATCAACAGATGGGGGTCAACATGGAGGACAGTGGCAGCTGACCCACAGCGAACGTGGAACACCCATGAGAAATCAAGCTTCATGTCGAAAGCCACTCAGAGCTGAGCTCATGCAGAGTAATTACTGTCCTGATTGATTCTGAATGTGACTTACACAGGGCTCCTCACAAAGCTTGGGTGGATGTTTGCATGATGGGAAGTATTCAGAAATCCAACGGTGAAATTTGGTGGGTATCGGTTGAACCTAAATCAACTATGTCTTTCCAGGGTGTGGACACAAGAAACTGTCACAGAAAGTGGCAGCCTGGAGGAGCAGCAAACCAAGAATTTGTGAATTGAGCTTAAAACCTGGGTCATGCAGGTTGGTAGCAAGGTGAGCAGCAGTGTCTAGTTTAACGATCAGCACACGATCTGCCACCTTTAACCCAGTGGCTCCAGACACGAGGAGACAGAATATCAACCAGGTCCTGAAGGGTCACCGAGGTAACTGCCAAGATAGCTTCGCTTTCGTCCCCATGGATATACTTCGCAATATAGTCGTTGCAGAGACTGGATCACAGTTAAAATCCTGGTAAAACCAAACAAGTCCCCAAGACTGCCTCAACCCTACACACGCTTGGTGCTGGAAGAGCCTTGTGAGGCGGGCAAAGATGTTCAACTGAGGCGCAGAACTTAGGCCGCCCGTTGGCACAGCCTTCAGAACTTGGCATCCCGTGGGCCAGAAGCAGGCTCGTAACCTTTCCCCTGGATGTAGCCGCCAAACAACCCCTCCCCGCTTCCATTACTCCCGTGGGATCCCTTCTACCCTCCCCCCGTCTTCTGTCTTCAGACATCAACGGGAAGATACAAAACTTGCTCCTGATGTCTCGGCCATACCTTAGGGTGCTCTAACCCACATCCAGAATTGGGTATTGACCGGACCAAGGCCACGTACAACAGGAAACACAGCCGCTGACCACGCCTTTACCAAGAGGACTGGCCCTGTGGCGGGTGCCGTGAGGACATTTAGGAATCCTCAGGTCCAGGTCGTAAGCACACAGGGGCAGTTTTTAATCTAGTGGAGGAGAAAAGAAAGGCAGAAAAAAGAGCAAGGAAACACACTCTTCTCAACTAGCCCCGTTTACAAATGAGTCCCCTGTGGGGAGCAAACCGTCAGGCAAGGCGGCTGAGATCAGTGAGAGACAGAGAACCTAGGCCAGGCTTCCTGTCACCCAAGCAAAGGTTCAAGGGAGGGAAAGACTAGCAAAAACGGAAGACTCTAGGATGTCAGGACTCAAAGAGCAAAGAATATAATGCACCCCAAAGTTATTTGTGTATTAATAGTTGCAACTGAAAGTGCAAAAAAAGACACTTCACACTTCTTAAGAAAATGATACTAAAATTCACCTGAGAATAAAACAAATGGTTGGAACTTAAACTTTTTTAAAATGTTTTTTATTTATTTTTGAGAGACAGAGTGAGACAGTGCGAGCAGGGGAGGATCAGAGAGAGAGGGAGACACAGAATCTGAAGACAGGCTCCAGGCTCTGAGCTCTCAGCACAGAGCCCAATGTGGGGCTCGAACCCACAAGCCGTGAGATCATGACCTGAACCAAAGCTGGACGCTCAACCGAGTGAGCCACCCAGGCGCCCCTAAATTTTTGTTTTTTATGTTTGTTTATTTTTCAGACAGAGACAGAGTGTGAGTGGGGGAGGGGCTGAGAGAGGGAGAGAGAGAATCCAAAGCAGGCTCTGCACTGCCAGCACAGAGCCCGACACGGGGCTCGAACCACGAACCATGAGATCATGACCTGAGCCGAAGTCAGACACTCAACCCCCTGAGCCACCCAGGCGCTCCGTGGCTGCCACTTTAAAAAGGGGAGGGGGAAGCAGGGCAGAGGGGAATGAATCACCTGGACGTGATGCAGAGGCTAAGTCAGAAAGACAGGGGTCCAGGAAAATGATGAGGTTATTAGGGAAAGCATATCAAAAATTATACATGTACAATTTTATACCAAATAAAAACTGCTTATGTACAACGGACATGACAACCCCTAAATAAATGCAAATGAACGGACATTTAAGGTGACATGGTGGGGCTTGTGATTTTTTTTTAACATAAAAGTTATTTATTTCTTTAAAAGACCTTGCCCAGTGATTCCACAAAGGCCATGACTTGCCCAGAACCCTGGTCTGCCGCTCTCCACCGCGGGCAGCCCCGCCGCCTCCGCTCTGCCCCCTGGGGAGGCACCGGGACATCAGTGTTACTGGGTGGTCACAGCGGCTGCAGCCGCTCCTGGCACTTCGTGGACAGGGGCCAGGGACGCGGATCACCCGCCAACACACAGGACGGTCCCACACAACCCGGGTCCGTCTTACTCAGAACGCCAGCAGAGTCGCTGTACATAAAATTCCCCAAGAAACGGGACACAGACCAGTCTTTCTACCACTTCTCACACGCTGCCCGAGATACACTATAAAAACTCCAAGCCTCAACCACATGCCTTTAACTTTGTACCGTTATGATCTCAAAATAATTCGACCTTTTTCATTAAAAAAAAAAATGAGAGAGAATATGGAATCTCTTCTCAAAGAAGCAGCAACAGATTTTTACAGAACTAGACAACAAAATCACATTTCCTGAGCGAGATTATATGGCGTTCATGCTAGATATGATGTGAGAGCAAGAACTGGGGGTCCGACAATTACCTCCAGGTGCTAAACACATTATTGCACCCTTTCAGTTGCCATTATCCCGCTGCTGGGCCAGAACTACCGTGACTACGACCCTGGGACCTGGGGACGTCCAAGCCGGGACAGTGGCTGGAAACCAGAGCTGACCGCACTGGCGGGCAATCTGCTTCTTGGGAAACAGCTCCTCCGGGCCACCCAGATGTGCTCGCGCTCGTGAAGACATGAAGCAAAGGGGAGGAGGAAACAGAAACATTTGTTCTCAGGTAGGGTGTAGAAAGGAGATCCTGAATGTTCAATCAAATGGCTTTCCTACTTTTATGTATTTTCAGCACTTAGGAGACGCGTAAGCAGAATTAACTTCCCAAAGGGCTGTTGATACTGCCACCTAGTGAACACAGCCCTTTTTACACCAGAAAGTCGGAAAATTAAAGAGCTCATGGACCCATGCTTTCTTAAGGTGAAGTTGAGGAAGTCGAAATAGCCTGGTTTTAATGGCATTTAAAGTATCACTTACTGTGTGGGGCGCCTGGGTGGCTCAGTCACTTAAGTATTGGACTTTGGCTCAGGTCATGATCTCATGGTTCGTGGGTTCAAGCCCTGCGTTGGGCTCTGTGCTGACAGCTCAGAGCCTGGAGCATGCTTCGGATTCTGTGTCTGCCTCTCTCTCTGCCCCTCCCCTGCTCACTCTCTGTTTCTCTCTTCCAAAAGTAAATAAACATGAAAAAAATAAATAGAAATAAAAATGAGCACAAACAGAGACATACAGGCAGATTCTGTTTTCCCCTAAAGTATGCAGGCTCTGCTCTCTGCCCTGCAGTGACTGTCACAGCCTTACTCAAGGTCCCCATGGCAAGAGCACGGCCGCTGTCCCCTGTGTGGGGAGCCCTGAGCTCGTCCTCAGTAATGTGCTCCGGAGCTGCTCACTGGCCGTTAGAGAGCATGCAGCCAAATCGGTGGTCGGTGGCCAGCGTATTTACAAGACATGGAACACGCATTCCCGGTCTTCAGTCCTCACTCCCTCTTCTTGCTACTTCCCCCGCCCCGGTGTCCTCACCCACGGAGTCCAGATTTTATTTTGCACACCTTTTTAAGTCACCATGAACTGTTTTCTGAAACAAGACTGGGGAGGTACTGTTATCGCTCTGGGCGCCACACCCCTGCTGGGTCCACAGAGAACCACAAGCACAGGGAAGGTCAAGTTCACAGGCCCCGGATTCCCGCCTTCTGGGAGCCACAAGGGTCCCAGAGCTTCCCTCTTGCTCACTCACTGCCAGAACCGCTGACGGTCGGGCTGGGGTTCATGCTAAGCGCCATCATCAAAGACATTACTCACTTATAATTGCCCTTCTTTTCATTCCAGGAAGGCCTTGGAAGGTGTCTTCACCTTAGGATTTCAGGCTACATTCCCACAGCTGCTTCTTCTTAATTCCTATCCCACACACCGACTGTGTCTCTCACCGTGTTTGCCCTTTGTCCCTTTCCTAAGTAAGTGGTCTGTGTATTCCAAATTATAACCATGTTTATATGAAAGGTTTTTTGGTTTGTTTTAACACACAAGCTTGTTGGAAGGCAGAACAGAAACTGTTACAGCAACAGGCTTGCAGATAATACCCAAATCCCAAAGGCCTTCCCTCCTCTCTCGAGAACCCACTGGACGAGCTGGCTACCTTATCACCACCCGGCCGGCACCAGGCTTATCGGCAAGTCCGGCCCACGTGCGTGCGGCTCTACCGCATTCCGACGGGAGACCCCGTGAGAGTTCATCACCGGACATCTCGGACTCGGTATCAAAATTCCTTCTCTTATTTCTAATCATTGGCTTCTAAAAAAAAAAACCCCACCAACAACACAGACTATAAAAATTACATTCTCAATCCTGCACCCAAGGGTCACAGCAGCCGGCTGTGTATTTTCTCCACAACTGTGAAAAGCACACATCAACGCCCTGTTTCCTGTTAGCAAAGCAGAGTGTAGGGGTTGAGGGGGTGGGCGTGGGAGGTATTACAGCCAATACGTATGTTTATTGTGCAAATAAAGGCAGATGTTATTTTCAAACGTCCTAGTTTTCGATGTACAGGTGCACACCGAGTTAGAGGGTAAACATGCAAGATCACTGCGAAGATAAACTATCAAAAATGCCTCAGAAAGGGAATCGAAAGGTCAGAGTCAGTAGTCAAGGTTCCGAATTGAGACTTGACTCCTATCTGATGAGACCGACACTCTCCTTTCATTAAAAGCTGAAGGGAAGGAGAACTTTTCTCGTGGCTTCTCTGTCTGGAATTCAGCCTCCGTGCAGGCGGAGGACAGAGGACATGACGTCTCGTGGCTTCTATTCCAGTTTCAGTCATCACTTGAAGCCCCCGCCCCTTCCTATGTCCCAGATAGAATCTGGAAGATCAGTCCAGACACCCAGAGTTTTACAAGTTGGAAACCAAGGCAGAACTGGTGAGGAAGCCAGCCTGGGAAGAAGGATGCTTCAGTGACGCATGTCTTACTAAGGGAGCCTCTCGTTTACCTACTGTTTTTACAGGTAAAAAGCTGTGAATTCGGCCCATAGCAAACTCTGGGGACTGACCACCAACGTCTCCAAAGGCCAAAAAATCACCACACACATCAGGCCAACCTTCCCTTCAGATGTGGGGCTGGAGACAGGGCTGGGGGACAGAGTGGCAGGAAACCTAATTATAATCAGGCGAGGGTAACAAAGTAAGTGAACACACACAGGACACAGAAGATACCTCCTTTCAAAGGCCAATGATTCAAAACAATTCAATCCAAAGAATAAAGCCCAAATGGGAGAACACCACCTTACTGTTCTGCACGCTCATGGAGGAAATGAACACATTTGTCAAAACCGGTCCTATGTATTGGTTTCTTTCCCTTTGCTCAACCACGTTTCCTAGAAAAGTGGAAAAGACGTCAAACGCGATTTCTACCTACTGGGTCCAGAAGATGAAATCAAATGTCAAAGACCCTCAGGTCATGGATGTGTAACCAGGGGCGTGTTCTTCCCTAAACATACCTGAACCGCCTCCCCCTCCCCCACCCCCAGCTTCTGGCCTGTCTGCACTCTTGGGCCTGGGTATACCATTCCTCTCTTATCTGCACGGATTCTTCCAGTGACCCTTACACCCGGGCACTCGGGGGCCTGCTGCCTCCAGCCATCTCTGGATCACAGACAAGAGGCCGTGACCATTACTAATACAGGAAACCGCACTCTCCCACCGGCAGCTACAGAAAACCAACCGTGGGGACCTCTACATCTCCAAAGAGCCATTCCGTGGCTCACTGTGGAAAGTGGGACTGAGGTCCCAAGGAGAATCTTAATTTTATAAACTTCTCTACCATTCTAACTTACTAGGATGATCCTGTATTGCTGTTATACCCTAGAAAGAGTCTTTGATAATTATCAACACCTTAACCAAGTCAAATCCTGTTTGTACTTTCGACCTAGTTATCTCTGTGAATGTATCCCAAGGAAATAAGATTTTACTCCATGGTGTCTAAGGTATCAAAGAATTAGAAATAAGTAACATTTTTAACATTAGACAGACGGTTTACAAAGTCTAGCACATTAATGTGATTCAACATTATTATTATTGTAGAGGCGTTGTCAAGGAGTTGGAAAATAAGGCCACTTTAAGGAAAAGTAGGATGCCAAATATGCCACATAAATAAAAACTAAAATATGTAAGAAAGATGAAAACATGTTTATATGAGAGAGACAAAATCTGTAAGTAATTAGAAAATATTTTGTTGGTTTTAACAAATAAATACAAAATCCTTGCTCCCCAGTAGGGGGAGGAAAACTAATTTTGTCCTGATTCCAAACTAAGATATGGACATACTTCTCCTTCAGTTAGAGTTAATCCTAGTGGAATTTATAAGCTTTCCTAAATTTTGCTGAAGTCCATGAAAGGAAATGAAAGTACCACCAATGGGTTAAAAGCAAAACATGATAGCAGCATCGATATCTACGGAATCTCTTTAAAATGCACTTGGGATTGCAGGGTTTACAGACAAATCCCTATAACGTATAAGCCAGACACTCACCAAAGTACTTTCCAAATTAAAACTCTGTAGTGGCATCCTACCACCACCCAATTATCAGTATGATAACATGGCAAATTTATTCTGGCCAAGACAAATGCTGTATGGGTGGACAGTCCATTTTTTAAAAATGTTAATTTACTGTTGCGGCCACCTTTCTGAAGGGGTAGGAGTCAAGTTTTCTTCCCTTTGGGTTTTCAGAACATAAGCATTTTCAACGATCTTACGAAGGCTCAGTTCCCAAAAGGTAACTGGGCGAGAAGGCAGGCAGGAGGCCAGCCGGGAGCCAGAAAGATAACAAGAAGCGTGAGTGTGCGCTCATGTGTTATTTCCCATGGTTCCATCCAAGAAAACGCTGTACAGAAGCGACGAGAATGAATGCAGCCATTATCCCACTGAACATCTTCACGCTGGCGTGGCTCACTCCCTTGGAGACGATCTGGACCGTCAGCTGGGGCGGAGGCTCTTAAGTAACTTTCCCAGTTGGCTTCATCTAGGGGACATCTCAGGTGTGGTTCAACAGCCACACCCTCAAGACTGATAACCTTTTGTGGATAATTTATCCTGTTTACCCCCTTGGCTTGAACAAAGACCGAGGACCCAATCAGCCCGGGGGATGTCCTGGTCCTGAAGTAGAGACTGCAGACAGAGCCTACCCCATCCACTTCAGCTGTGTCTCGACAGTGTCCTCACGCACACGCCCTCACGCTGACCACCGTCATCTCCTGTGCTCCGCACTGATGACATTCCCGTCTATGCAACATGGGTCAACACAGGTATTTCTTTTAGGTCTTGACGAGAATACATAAATATTGATCAAGGAAATTCGCAAAGTTTATGCTCTTTCCTTCCAAGGTTCCAGGGTAGTGGATAAGTTATGAGCACACAGAACCAGACACAAACACAGGTTTCCACGAGGAAAAACAAATGCGGCATGCACACGACCCAAGAGGGTCACAGGAACAAAAGAGTGTTGTTCTGGTGTTTCCTAGAGATCAACCTCATTTCAGCACTACGCCCATTTCAGTGCTTTCTCTTTGCCTAAAGATCCTTGACCTCCTGCCGTGAGACTCTGTCCCAGCACAGTCAGCTGGGACAAGAAGGAGAGGTTCTTACAGCACAGGAAGCACGTTTTTCTAGAACTCTGCTTCTGGGCTGGCTGAAGACAACGAGGCTGGCCTCCTGGACTGGGGTGAGGCAGGTACGGGCCTTGGAACCGGGTGGAACCAGGAATCTGTACAAGAACCAACAAGCCCCCTAGAGAGGCGCCCGATCGAGCCCGTGCTGAGGGCTGACCCATCTGTCTTCACGTGGATTAGGAAACACCAAATGTAATCTCAGTGCCCTTCTGAACGACCCAACAGCAGGCAGAGGAATTACGGAGGGCAAAGGAGGGTGTCGCTCATGAACAAACAGTCCAAGGGCCGGTTTTAACGGATGACCCATGAAAACTCATAAAACTGGAATTTATGTGGTAGCCCCCCGTGCTCCTTGGGCATAAAACACTCCAAAATGAAAACAGGAGCGAGCCACTCCATGTCACTAGTTTCTTCTGAAGTTTCTGAATCAATGCAATAGCAGGGTTTAGGTCGTCTGAATCCACCAGAATGTAAACACTGAGATCAGCGTATTTGTTTTTGTTCACAGTAGAGAGAATAGTGCCTGGCGCACAGTAGGTGCTGCAAATACATGGCGCACAGTAGGTGCTCGATATACACGTGCGTAATTGAATGAAGACATGCTAAGACCTCCCTAATTCTGGTTCTACTTTTCAGCTGCACTGGTCACATGAGAGCAGTTAACTTATTTTTGCCTCTGACATTTTTGAGTTTCAAACTTTTTAGACGATGTGTTTTAAATTCATTTAAATATATTTAAATTAAACATCCCTCACATGAGATTCAATATGACATATATCAGGGGGAAAGCAACAAGGATTTTCCTCCCCTTCTGGTCTTTTAAGGAGGACAGCATGTCCGTGTTAATTTGATGGAATCGGAAGAATGGTAGAAGCCCGAACTGGAATCCAGCGTTTTGCAAAGCTGGTTTAGCCACCACCTACTTTGCGGGGAGGACACAGGCGGACCCGGTGCGCCCCCAAAGCCACGTGGGGCAAGGAGATAAGTTAATCTCATTACCACTTCCGTCTCCCACCCCAGTCGCCACCTACCCCGTAATAAAATCAGTCTCACCAGGAATCCACCCGCTTACAAACCGTTCCGGGCACAGGGCTCTCTTGAGTAAGAGCTCATTTCCTCCTATCTCAACACACTGAGGAGAGTTGGCCACTAGGGAGCCTCCTTCTCCAGCCCTACCTTTCCTGTCACTACGCTCACCATCACGAGATGACACCATCCCATTCACTTCCTGGGTAAATCTGATCCTGGCTTTTTCCACCCTCTAAACTCAAGAGTTTCCCTAGGGCATGGCGTTCCCTGGCCTGCATGATCTGGTCTCTCCCCACCTCTCAGCTGCAGAGGACAGTATGTATGGACGGACGGACGGACGTATGCAAGTTTCCCCCTAGCGGTGACGTTCTCTAACTCCGTCCTGTCTTTGCTCGGACTGACGGCTCTGCCGCAGGAGGGCTCCGTGTGCTTTTCCTACCGTGCTTGAAGGCCCTGTGTAGACACTTCTGGGGGTCACCCCTGCACCCCTACCAGTGTCAGATGCCTCCTCCCCAGGCCTCCTTGATTTGTACAACTTCAAGGAGCATAGTATACTGCTGAGATTTTGTTTTTATTGTCGTGGTTGTTTATTTTGGATCTTTCTTCAATTATTCCATTCATTTCTTTGGGGGATGGGGTCTTCTTTCTTTTGTTCCATTAATGGCCTGTCCAGCACTTAACATCTTACCCCCAAGATGCTTGGTGTGTGCATGAATAAATGGATGACCTACAGTTTGCTTGTACGTATGTTGATGACTTCCTGTATTTTACGGACACGGCACGCTTCAGTGCCTCCCTTTTGTCACCTGGAAATCAGGTATTGAGACTCCCTCCTCTGAGGAATCACTGTTAGGGAAGATTAGTAAGTGATTGGCACATAGGAGGTAAGCCCGCAGTGACATATTTCTATAAAGCAACTCTTGGGCAACATTTTCATCAAACGCTTGTAGTATATGCTTTTCCCAAATCATATTAGGACACATACTTATGCTGGATTATTTTCTAGTAAAATGTATTTTGGACTCTCCAGCAGACGGATCCAACACACTCCCGCCCTGAGACTCTGAAATGGCTCTCTCTGTTATTTGGGACTTCAATTTCCCTCGATTTGCCATTCTTACTACTGCTCGCTCTTCAAGACCCAGAATTAAATGCCCCTCTTCCATGCAGCCCTCCTTGACTACGCCTCTCACCTCCTATGGCTCCCTGTGCCCCATGGGTCTTTGTTTCGCTTGCCACGGCGTCCGATATCATACTCGGCACAGGCTCAGCAGATGTGTTACAATCACCATAGCAAGAATGGCCCTTTCTAGACGTCCCTTTGTATTTATAATAGACAAAACTAGAAGCAGACTGAATGCCCAACATCAGGGGGCCGCTTCGCAAGAACCATGGACCGTCAACACAATGCGGTATTATGTTCCTCATAACAACGACCACTAGAGGACTTCCGCCCATTTGTGGGAATGTTCAGATCACACAACACTGCACAGAAAAAATAAAATACACACACAGAATATGAACCATGCCTCCAATTCTAAAAATTTCTGGATGCACATTGACAAGGCAACTTGGAGTTAACTAAGTAAACCTGACATGAATTAGCATTTCTAGCCTACACTCACAGTATCCCAGCACATCTTAAATTCCCCAGCGTCACACGTGTAGCCAAAAGAACCTTACTATCTTAGACATCATCAAATGGCATTCCCAATGGCTGGGAATCCTCTTCATCACTCTAATGTAACACTGTTGTTTTAGTCCAAATTCTTGAGAACAGACTTAGAGACGCCTTCCTAACTATTCCGTACCTGGGCGAAACATATCCTTTCTGAAACCATCAAGCCAAATCATCCAGAAGGCCTTCCCCTCAAAGCTGACCTCTGTGACCCTGGGTTTGTTAAAAGGAGGGGATTTAGTAAAAAGGAATGAGAGGTCAAGTCGAGGAGTGCAAACAAATAAAAAAAGTGGGGCTGAGAACCACAAGAGGGAGGGAGGGAAAGTGGTCTCCGTCATCCCACAGCTGCCCATTCTCTGGGGTCTGGGGCGGGGGGTGGGGGGGCAGGACAACACGATCTGGTCTAATCCAGTCTCCTTCCACAAACACGGGAACGTCCCACTGCACTGGGGTCACCGCACCCCAATGTTCCAAAACAAGGGAATTCCGGGACACCTGGGTGGCTCAGTTGGTTGAGGGTCCGAATCTTGGTTTTGGCTCAGGTCATGATCTTGCATTTGTGGGTTTGAGCCCCACATCAGGTTCTGTGTTAACAGCTTCTCTCTCTCTCTCCCTCTCTCTCTGTCCCTCCCGTGCTTACACCATCTCTGTCTCTCTCAAAATAAATAAACTTGAATGAATGAATGAATGAATGAATGAATGAAACTAGGAAATTGTAATGACAAGAGGTCTCCCACATCAGAATGCCTCTGACTTCAGGGAAGCAGACTCCAGTGTTTTCTACGTATGCCAATCACTCCCCCTCCCCAAATTTTTAAGAGTCTGCACATGGCATATTTATCATCTTAACAATCTGTCTCCTGCAATTGCAGTTTCTAGTCACTTCCTGAAGTATGATTTAAGCAACATGGTAGTAACAAAATAACTTCCATCAGCAACAGAAAACAGACCAGGACCTTACAGTTTCTTATCAACAGAGCCTTTACGCAGGGGGTTAGAATAACAGAGTAAAGATCAGCGGAGAGCGGTCCTGTGACCCACCTGGGAGGCATGCGCGGTAAATGGAGAACTCTCTGACGGTTTTCTGTCTCCTCGTCTAAGCATCGCTCACATGAAAGTCACATGGTTACTGTACACTCAAATCCAACAGCCAAATAGTGTCTTTCAGGGTCCGAGTGACTTGTGACTGCTGTGTTCATAATGTCCACCATGCCTCTTCTTAGCCCAAGAAGGGACCTTTCAGACTACGGAAGTGGGAGGGCTCCTCGAAGTCCCAAATCATCCACTCATTACTGTTTCAAAACCCTTTCACATCTGAAGCCCAATACCCAAGACCCCAACTTTTCCAGAACTCATAAGGCAGGCTTTCAATCACCCGCTGGATGAAAATCGACCCTCCTCCTTTCTTAGGACTTCCTTCTTCCAAGGATGATCTCGTCATGAGCCCGGTGGAATCAGAAGCTCACACCTTAGAGATTTAGGAAGGATAAATGCAAGGAAGGTTGAAGTTAGGGCTTTTTATTTATTCCAGCTAAGATCCCAGGAGCACCCTCGGCCAGGCTCCCTGAATCCACACTCCATACCCTGCCGCCGGGCGCAGGTGCAGTAGGACCACTGGCAGGAAAGGTCACGGAGGTTACAAGTGACTCAGCTGCAAAGTCAAGATTGGTGTTTAGTGCTTAATCTCTCCTGCTGTTAAATATAATACTCCACCAGCCCAAAGCCTCAAGTGTCTACTCACAGGAAAGCAAGAAAGTCTAAGCAAGAAGCCGCATTCAGCTTCAAGAAAAGGCAGGACTGCACCATCTGGGAGCAGCTACCTTTCCTCACATCTAGAATTTTATGTCCAGAAACCAAAGGTGTGACAACAGCTGAACCCCCAAAAGACAAACATTAAAAATCATTTTTAAAACATCCTCTGGAATGTTTTAAAAATTTAAAGACACTTTGAGGGGCACATGGTGGCTCGGTCAGTTGAGCATCTGACTTTGGCTCAGGTCATGATCTCACAGTTTGGGGTTCAGGAGGCTCTGTGCTGACAGCTCAGAGCCTGCAGCCTGCTTCAGATTCCGTGTCTCCCTCTCTCTCGGCCCCTCCCCTACTTGCTCACTCTCTCTCTCAAAAACAAACATTAAAAAAATTAAGAATACTTTGAGGGAACGGCAATCCTGAAGGCCTACTCCTCCTGAGCGACTTGAGGACAGTCACAGAATGCTGCGTGGGGGGAGCACTGACCTTAGACAATACCCAGGCAGGTCTCTGGTCTATCACTATGCGCTCTCGGATGCGTCATTTAATATTTCAAGCGCCGGGTTCTGTCTCTGAGAGATTAGTAGGTTTCTATTAAGATCGAATGAGATGCTATTTGCAAACTACCCCAACATTGCCCGGCACATAGTCATGGTTCAATAAACGCTTACGCATGACGAGCATCACTGTTACTATTCCCACGTCTCCAGGAAGAGACGATACAAAAACCCAGAGTAACGACAGCATGACTTGTTTGCTGCTTTGAATCTCAGCTCTGTTACCCTAGGCACTACTAAAGCGTCTATGAATCGGTACCTGAAGGTCAAGATTCTACAGGATGAGAAAGCTTTTTGCTAAACTCAAGGGCCACGGACACGCCACTCACCTCCTCCACCACGGCTTCATGGGAAAAAAAAAAAAAGAAAAATCAAGTATATTAAGGTCGAATTTTTAAATCAAAAAAGTCCATTTTTTATTTTAATTAATAATAGGACACACAATAATTATTCATATGGTAAGTAAAACATTTTTCTGTTCTAGAAAGAGGGAACCATAAAGATGATTTACACAGGAACTATAAAGAGTAAAGAAATACGAGATGTGAATGTGGTGTCTGTCTACACAACTGGACTTACAGTCTTACACTCCTGACCTTCCTGTTGGATGCCAGACACGCGAGCTATTCTTCGCAAACACTTCTGGCTGAAGAATGTAATGATTAGTGATCAAAACTGCTTCGAACTCTTCCAGATCTCTTATTGCTGCAAAGCTAATTTGCACATTTAGAGGTGAGTCAGCCATGCATATTTTCAAAACATTACAAAACCAGGCTTTACCTGGGCAGCCGGGGTTTGTACCAGATTGTACGTAACCCCATCCCCAAACTCAAGGGTATCAGGGGTGAGAGGAATATGAAAATCTCTTACACAATGTCAAAGTCAAAAGGCAACGCCCTTGAAAAAGACTGACCTTCTTAAATCCCAGTATGAAGCCACTCTCCCATCTCTGTTTCCAAAGAGGAACAGCAAACTTTCTCTGTATATAAGACACAGGTGGTAAGACCCAAGAATGAGCTTTGAACTAGAGCGAAATGCTCGAGATGCTTATCACTGGAGATGAATGCGCTTTGTAACTATTCTAATCCCACCAATCACCTGTGGAATGTGCTTTGGCTCCGTGCTTTGTTCTCACACAAACCGCTGGCCAAAAGAGCGAGAAGCAGTAACAGAAATAAGAAAACTTACAGAGGAACCAAGGAGTCACAGTGGCTCATCATCTGGGCAAGCTCTATTTTCAAGGAATCAAAAGCACCCAAGAAATTACACCGGCTATCCAAGGAAAAAAGGCCCTCAAAGCTCACAAGTAATAAAAATACTTTACCAATGGCGACTGACTATAAGATTTCATAAATAAAATTATAAAGACATAACTAATGGTGAAAAGTTGTGTGCCACATAATATGTGTGCAAAAATAATTTATTACAGGACGACCAATCCACACTTAGCCATGGAGTCAGACGCCCTTATTAATAAGAACACAGCAGGTAGTAGTCACTCTCCGTAACTAACAGAAGAACCCAAACTTATTCCTAGTACCTTACAATACGGCCTGGGCGAAAAGTGAGAGTCCAACCCCATGGAAGACTATTGAAGGAATGTTAGGAATGTCAGGAGCTGACCCCGGCCTTTCACTATAAGAATGTGTTTTTTTCACAAAAAAAGTTAACCCGTTCCATTAATAGGCAAAATAACTATTTGTCTACAGGTCTTTATGTGCACTGATTTTTAACAAGGCACCATTAAATGGTCTGGTGGAAATGCTTTGACAACAAAATGACTAACGGCCCAGCAGAGTCAAGATCAAGTCTCAGGCCTGCCACCACCCTGCTCACAGGGAAGAGCTCATTTTAAAACAGGTGGAAGAGGGGGCGCCTGCGTGGCTCAGCTGGGTGACCGACTTCGGCTCAGGTCATGATCTCAGGGTTGGTGAGTGTGAGCCCCATGTTGGGCTCTGTGCTGACAGCTCAGAGCCTGGAGCCTGCTTCGGATTCTGTGTCTCCCTCTCTTTCTGCCCCTCCCCCACTTGCTCTGTTTCTCCCTCCTTCCAAAATAAACATTAACATAATAATAAAAATAATAACTGACCAGTACTGTTCAAAATTATCTAAACCAGGAAAAGGAGGGGAAGACTGATGAACTGTAGAAATCTAAGGAGGCAGAACGAAATTCAGTGTGGATCCTGGACTGAATCCTAGAAAGGAAAAAGGACGTGAGTGGAAAACTGGGTGGGAAGCTGATAAAGCCCAGGGCGTGGCTGCAAGCGCCGTCACAACCTGAACCTCCTGGTTCTCCTCACACCCAAGGGCCACACTCGAGTCCGAAGAAGCTGGCTGAAGGGCCCATGTGAGCTCTGTACTCTACAACTTCTCTCCAAGTCCAAAATTACTTCAAAATAAAAAATTTTAAAAAACAGATGGAAAAGTAAAGCAACTGAGGTTACTCTAATTCCTCACTTCCATTTGACTTCCTTTCTCTAAAAAATTTTTTTAATGTTTATTTTATTTTTGAGAGGGACAGACAGACAGACAGACAGACAGGGCATGAGTAGGGAAGGGGCAGAGAAATAGGGCGACACGGAATCGGAGGCGAGCTCCAGGCTCTGAGCTGTCAGCACAGAGTCCAATGGGGGCCTCGAACCCACGAACCATGAGACCATGACCTGAGCTAAGTCAGAGGCTTAAGAATGAGCCACCCAGGTGCCCCTATTTGACTTTTTCTTTGGGGCTTTTACAAAACCATCTTCCTGGGCTTTTCTCAGTCAACCACAGAAAAGCACAGGAAGGTGTAAGAGGGGAGACTCAGAGACTCAGAAGAGCAGGGGGAACCCTACCTCCCAATGACCACGGTCTGCCTTCTGGGGGTTAGCTCAACTCTTCAGTTAGCCTTGAACAAAACAAAGTCTTCACCTTCAGAACATGTGAGCAAATGCTCAAGCTGGTCTTTCTTGGACTGTGCCAAAAAAGAACACTGGGTGTTCACAGTATCTGTCAACAAGCAAAAGATCTTTTGGAGTGACTGCCAGCAATTCGGCGGGGGGGTGGGGGGATAATGAAAGATAGGGTAGGGGTGGGAGGGGTGTACGGCAGGGGGAGAGACACCCAGGAGGCACGTAAATGCTAGCAGATGCTTTCCCACCTAACAACATTAAGTTGGGCTAAGGAGGCGTTTAAAAACACCTTGTTTACACAGCTCATACCCAAAGGATTTATTGTTTACATTTTATTTAGATTATAGGTTACTATGTTGCACTAGAAAGGACGGTTAGACACGCCCTTATTTTCACATTTTTTCCGAAGCACTGAACTACTCACTGTGATGTTCTTACATAAGAGTAGGTAGCATCTATGCCCATCATAAACACTTAAAGAAAAGATACCAAAAGATACTATGTGCCTATTTTTTGTCTCAGCAATTCTACTTATGGGCACTGACCTCCAAGACACACCTACACAAGTATGTATCCATACGGGTACAAGACTTAATTGTTACATTGTTTATAATAGAAAACACTCACATCATACCAAATGCTCATGAAAAGTCTTGGGGCATCTGGGTGGCTCGGTCAGTTAAACATCTGACTTCGGCTCGGGTCATGATCTCATGATTCGTGGGTTCAGGCCCCACGTCAAGCTCTGTGCTGACAGCTCAGAGCCTAGAGCCTGCTTCAGATTCTATGTCTCCCTCCCCCCTCTCCCTCCCTCTCTTAAAAATAAACAAACATTTTTAAAAAATTACAATAACACTCTTAAAGTATAGAACATCCGTACAACAGGATCCTCTGCAGGAGGAAAGATGTAAATCTAGATGTACCGACATAGAAAGATACTCATCATCTACATTTAAGTTAAAATGTAGACCAAGTATATTATGAGTCTACGCAAAGGAAGAAAGTTTATTCGCACATATAGGTACAGAAAACATACGGAAGGCTGTCCATCAAACGTAACAGGAATATATGGAGCGATCACGGGGTTCGTAGTTCATTTTTAAAATAACCAGAAGAAAATTTTTTAACTTCATATGTTTTTTTAAAATAAAAATAACATATAGGCAGTTGTGTTGCCAGGGATAATCTGAAAAGGAAATCAAGAAGACGATTTCATTTGCAACTGCATCCAAAGAATAAAATACCTAAGATTAAATTTAATGTACCCTGAAACTATAACACAGTGCTGAAGTAAGTTCGGACAGATGTAACCAAACGGTAAGACATCACGTGTTCATGACCTGGAAGACTTAATATTGTCAAGATGACAAGACTACTAAAACTCCCCTACAGATTCCGTGTGATCCCTATCAAAATTCTAACAGCAGCCTTTTTTTTTCTTTTTTAGAAACAGAAACGCTGATCCTTAAATTCACATGGAGCTACAAAGGGCCCTAACTATTCAAAGCGATATTGAAAAAGAACAAAGTTGGTAGATTCACATTTCCCAATATCAACACTTACTACAAAGCTACAGTAATCCTAACAGTATAAAGGGGCACAAGGATAGACATACAGACTAGTGGAAAAAAGCTAAGGGGTCCAAAAAAAAAAACCCATTTATGACCAATTTATTTATTTATTTATTTTTTTCAATTTATTTTTTTAAAGTGTGCAAAGGCCACTCAATGGGGGACAGAGAATCCCTTCAAAAAGTGGAACCAGATACCTACATACAAGAGGATCAGGTTGGACCCTGACCTCTTACCTTATAAAAATTACGTCAAAACGGATTAACAGACTAAATTTAGAGAGAAAAACATAAAATTCTTATAAGAAAATATAGGGCTCAGAAAGTCAGCATCAGGAACGGAAGAAAAAATAAATCACTTGAACATGATCAAAATATAAAAACTTGTGCGTGTCAAAGGACATCACCAAGAGAGTGCCAAGATAAGAACGGGAGAAAATATTTGCAAATCATGTATCCAACAAGGGTCTAGTATCCAGAATATATAAAGGGCTCTTACAACTCAACAACAAAAAGATGATCCAATTTACTTTAAAGACAGACCAATTTAAAAATGGGCCATCTGAATGGACATTTCTCCAAAGAAGATGTACAAATAGTAAGCACAGGAAAAGAGGACCAATGTCATTTGTATTAGGGAAATGCAAAACAAAACCATAATGAAGTGCTACTTCCTATTCACAAGGATGGCTACAGTAAAGAAAAAGAAGGAAACAGCACGTGTCAGTAAGGATGTGCACCAATCAGAAGTGACGCACTGCTGGTGGGAACGTACTGGTTCTTCTGTGGAAACCAGTTTGATTGTTTTTCAAGAAAACGAAATAGAATTAGCATACGACCCAGTAATCCCACCTCCAGATTTATATTTAAAAGAACTGAAAACAGGCACTCAAATGCTTATACACCTATGTTCATGCAACATTTCACAGTAGACAAGAGGTGGGGGGAAACCCAAATGTCCACCAGACGAAGGAATAAAAATCACTGTGGCACGTCCATACAACCGAACACTATTCAGCTACATGCTACAGCACGGAAGAGCCATGAAAACACGCTACGTGAAAGAAGCCAGCCCCAAAGGTGGCATATTATATGATGCCATTTACATGACGTGTCCAGAATCAGTCAGTTCAAAGAGAAAGCAGATGAATGGCTGCCAGGGGCTGAGGGAGGAGGGAATAGGGAGTTACTGCTTAATGGGCACACGGTTTCCTCTTGAGGTAATAAAATGGTTTGGAACTAGACAGAAAAGACGGCTATACAACACTGAATGTACTAAAATGCCACTGAATTGTTCATTTTTATTTTTTACTTTAATGTTTTTAAGGTTTTTTTAAAAACTTTTTTAGTGTTTATTTTATTTTTGTGAGAGAGAGACAGAACACGAGCAGGGGAGGGGCAGAGAGAGAGGGAGACACAGACCCTGAAGCAGGCTCCAGGCTCTGAGCTGTCACCACAGGGCCCGATGCGGGGCTCATATCCACAAAAGTGAAATCATGACCCGAGCTGAAGTCGGATGCTTAACTGACTAAGCCACCTGGGCGCCTCTTAAGTTTATTTATTTTGAGAGAGAGGGAGAGTGCAAGAGCTGGGGATGGGCAGAGAGGGAGGAAGAGACAAAATTCCGAGGAGGCTCTGAGCTGTCAGCAGACAGCCCGATGTGGGGCTCGAACTCAGGAACCGTGAGATCATGACCTGAGCCAAAGCGGCTCAACTGACTGAGCCACCAGGTGCCCCTGTTCATTTTGAAATTACTCACTTTTCTGTGATAGGCATTTCAAGTCACTGAAAACAAATGCAGCTGAAAAGCAACAAGACACAGGTAAGACCCAAACACTGCTTCCCCACTGAGTGACCCTCCCGGGCACAGTATGCGACACCAGAGCAGATGGGCGTTCTCTGCATCCAGACCCACCCCCTGCGACACTCTGGATGGACAGAGGACTGTCACCAGGGCAACAACACACACAAACCAGGCGGCTGTTAACGAGCACCGGCCCTGGGGCAGCAAAATGACCCAGTGCCTGAGAATCAGCCCCAGTAAGCGCCCAGAGGTCAGAGGGACATCCAGACAGGTCCCACTGCCTCCCTCACTTACAGGGACTGATCGAGCTCCCGCCGCCCCACCACCCACACACGGCACCCTGGGCAGGGCCGGGGAGGTTTACTGAGCTGGTACAGAAGCCGGGTGTTACCATTTTCTCAAGCTCCAGAAAGGAACACTTCCCCCGTTCCCTCCGCACCAATCTTCCCGGAGGCCTCCCCTAGGAGGCGCACCCTGTGCGGTACATTCTCGGCTCGTTGTCTGTGCGGTGCAGGGGTGGGTGGGGGCACAGGGCTGCGCCTGCAAAGGCGAGAATCTCCCCTTGCTTTCCTGGCAAGAGAAATTCACACCAGAAAAAGCGCAGCCCCTCCAGCCCTTCCTTTTCTGGGTCACAGAAATTAACTCTGAGTCAAATTACTCTTCTTCTCAACAGGGACCAAGGGCTGCATTTTAATTGACGCTATTTGCTTTGGCCACTTCAGTGGGGTTATTAGGAAGCAAGAGAACTTGAGATCAAAAACAGCTTTTCAGAACTCCTTCAAGTCAAAATGTTTCTGGAATAAGAAAGAAGGACAAGTTCAACTCATGCATCTTGACTTGTCCAGTCTCTGGATTAAACAGCTCAGCAGCAGTGCCAAGCGGCTGAATCCAAGTGCTGCTTTTAGATGTTGGAGGCGCTGGGAGAAAGGCGTAGGGCATTCACCTCTCCGACTGTCCACATTCTTCCTCAATTTAAATGTCATGGTTAGGTATTACTAATGCTATTTTATACAGTTTATTCATTTTTGAGAGACAGACAGACAGACAGACATCGGATAAGAGTGTAACCAGGGGAGGGACAGAGAGAGAGGGAGACACAGAATCTGAAGCAGGCTCCAGGCTCTGAGTTGTGAGCACAGACCCCAACGCGGGGCTCGAACCCACGAACCATGAGATCATGACCTGAGCCGAAGCTGGACACTTATCCGACTGAGCCACCCAGGAGCCCCTACTAAATGCTATTTAGAAAACTCTAGACACTGACAGTTGGAACCACATTCGATATTTTTAAATATCCAAAAATATCTACCCTTGTGGATCTGAGTTTAAGGATAAAAAAAGAAAAAGGTTTGTGAATTCTCTACTTCATTTCATTGGATCTTGAGACATTTCCTAAAGGATAAACACCACGAGCTTCCTGGCGAAGTGCGGGGTTTTACAGTGTTTCTGCTTCACCTCAATCCCGGGCAGAGTGGTTTCCATCACTTCCTCGCGAGTTCCTAAAATGAGAACTCCACGTTAAGGTTTAGATTTAGAGACTTACAAAGTCGAAAAGAAATCATAACTCCTGAGCTTTTAATCATCCGTCCTCTTGGTCGATGATTTACCCCCTACTTCCCACCAGGAAATGAGGAAAGTTTTGAGGAACGAGTTATTCCCCATGTAAATCTCCAGCCAGCCCCTGTCAATCATGCCAGCCTTCCCCCCAGTTAGCCTCTCTCCGCCTCCTGCCCGGAAACCACACTACGATTTAATTGCTTTGTGACTTCACATTTTATTAAAAGGCAGAAAAACATAAAGAGCAAAAACAAGGAGATAAGCCCCAGGCCGTAAATTGTCCCCCTGGGCCATGAAACCCGCCTCTCCGGTGCAGGGAGGTGGGCGCCGTGCACAACCCCGGCAGGGGCCGAGCCGCACCAGCCCGGGGCCCCCGCCACTCGCAGAAGCCGCTCCGGCTCTCCGGGGCGCCGTGCCATCGACCCGCGGCTCGCTTCCTGCTGCCCGCGTGAAGGGCACAGGCCTGCGGTCACTGTGCTCGCTGCCCCGGTCCACCCTACACTGTCTTCTAGTCTCACAACAACAACAACAACAAAAAGGCAGAAGTGAAGGAAAGAGTGGTGACAATTTTTAGAGCCCGAAACACAGCAAGCTGTGAGCCCCCTTCCCCAGAAATCAACCTACGGCGGGTTCTATCACCCAGTGAAAACATTTTCACTTAACGTTCACCCCGGGAACGGAGAATTTCCCCTTTCCCACCCCGATGGCTTCCCTTCTGTGTCCCTCTTTCTTCTTGGCAGTGAGAAGGAAGTCATTATCAGATGACAGCACATTCCCGAGGCTGCCCGGACCCCTGCCCTCCGGAAGATCACACTGAGGGACTCACACAGGCGAAGCAGGACCCGGGGTTCAGAGCCCTGGGAAAAGACCAGCTAGCCATCTCTCTTAAAGTGCTGCCAGCTGGAAGACAAAGGCTTCGAGTGTTTTTAAAGCCCACTGGTGTGTCTAGGAACGTGGGTGCAGGATGTTGTTCAGAAGAAGCATGCAAGGATTTGTGGGGGATGGGAAAGAGAGTCTGTGTGGGTCTGTGTGAATGTGCAAAGATCACACATATTTATGAAGCACAAAAAAGCCTGGGGACGCCTGGGTGGCTAGTTGGTTAAGCGTCCGACTCCGGCTCAGGCCATGATCTTGCAGTTCATGAGTTCGAGCCCCGCGTTGGGCTCTGTGCTGACAGCTCAGAGCCTGCAGCCTGCTTCAGCTTCTGTGTCTCCCTCCCTCTCAGCCCCTCCCCACATCATGCTTGCACTCTCTCTCTCTAATAGATGTTAAAACAAAATTTTTTTTAAGCCTGACAGGACATACAAAAAATTTAGAAGTGGTTATATTAAAGGGTGATTCAGAAGATGAAATTCGACTGTCCATTTTTTTCTGTATAAACATGTTCTGCATATGTGTTTCGTGGCAATGGCGATGTATTGTTTTGGTTATTAATTTTAACAATGAAAGGTAAAATCAGAAGAAGAATGCTGACCTGTCTTTGCAAACCAAAAATTAGGATACGTGGTCTACCAAGGCACATTTGACTCTTATCTAAAGATGAGCAGCAGTTAAAAAAAAGTAATTTAGTCATTGGAATGTTGAAGTTTCAAGATTTTACTAGGTTTTTCTTATTTAAAATGGGAGACAGCATATCTAAAACAAGAATGCCAAAAATCTCCAGGGGATTTAGTAGCATTAGATACTGAGCAAATGCAACAGGTCCCTAAGTTGGTAATATCGTGTCTTCCTTCCTTCTTGGAAGAAAGGCCATAGGAAGTGGCCTCAGGACCATCTTTCCTGCTACTGGGCGAGCGTGCACGGGAGGAATCTGGCTGAAGTCAATGAACCATTTCTGCACTGGCTTTTTGCAAAAGGACTACCCAAGGAGAGACAAGCAAACCAAAGAAACAAAGAATAAAATCAGAGTCCCTAAGGAATTTGGGTCGGGGCTGTCATTAAAAAGATCACAAATACTGTGGGGCACCTGGGTGGCTCAGTCAGTTGAGCATCTGACTGGCTCAGATCATGATCTCGAAATTTCCAAGTTCAAGTCCCACATTAGGCTCTACACTGACAGCTTGGGATTCTCTGTCTCCCTCTCTCTCTTTCTGCCCCGCCCCTGCTTGTGCGCACTCTCTCAAAATAGATAAACTCAACAAAAAATAAAATGTGAAACAAAACCATAGAACAACAAAAATACAATGTAGGCGAATCTCTAGGCAGTCTATGGTTCGAAATGTTGATATTCATTCATTCTTTCTCCAAATGTTCCATGCAAATCACCAGAAACCTCTCTGTGGACAACGTAGACTTAGCCCCTGTCCCTAGGGAGCCACAGGCTAGAGAAGAAAACAGGACAAAGCAAATCAACCCCAAATCACTGCACACTGGGGACGCATGGGTGGGCGCCTGGGTGGCTCGTCGGTTAAGATTCCAACTTCAGCTCATGACCTCGCGGTTTATGGGTTCGAGCCCTGCATCAGGCTCTGTGCTGACAGCTCAGAGCTTGGAGCCAGCTTTGGATTCTGTGTCTCCCTCTCTCTCTGCCCCTCCCCCACTTGCACTCTCTCTCTCTCCCTCTTAAAAATAAATGTTGGAAAATATTAAAAACAAAGAATTGCATACTAATAGTCTTAAGTGGGGGGTGGGAGAGAGGATAAGGAGACGGAGAATGCCCAAGGGACGCCCAAGGCTGGACAGGACAGCACTCCCTCAGGTGCAGTGTGCGCTGAGAACTGCCAAATGACAATGACCATGAACCCCTGATGTGCACCTCTGTGCTGGGGTCAATTTCGAAGAACGTTGCATAAATTCACCCCTGTACTCCTCCCAAGGGCTCTGAGATTAGTAAGGACTATTACGGTGATGACTGTGATGTTACAGGTGAGGAAGAGGTGACCGGGTCCAGGGACACCGAGGTGGTGAACAGGGTCAGGTGACCCCAAGCAGCCCGGTCCAGGGCTCTCTCTGCACGAGATGGAGTCAGCTGTGAGAGAGGTGTGTGAGTGCACGTGTGTGTGTGTGTGTGTGTGTGTGTGTTCAACGTGCAGGAGCACACGATCCAAGCAAAGGAACAGCGCCTGCAGAGTCCCGGGGGCAGGCAAGGGCTCGGCATGTTGAATTGACACGAGGCCAGGGATGGCGGAACACAGTGTTCAACACAGAGTGACAGAGGTGAGGCTGGAGAGCAGGCAGGGACAGAGCACATGGAGCCTCGCAGGCCTTTCTAAGGGTGACTGCCGTGACCCCCAGGCAGGGCTGCGCCCAGAAGGGACACCCCAAAGATGTCTTTCTGCTAAATGAAGGGCCAGCTGCAGGGGGAATAATTAAAGGCATTTCTGCCTCCTAGTGAATCTGTATGGAAACCAGGGAAAAGATCTCACTACCTAAGTATTTACTTACTTCTAAAACCAGCGGACAGAGAGCGCCCGGCGGCTCGCTCAGTTAAGCCTGTGACTCTCGATTTCAGCTCGGGTCTTGATCTCACAGTTTGTGGGATGGGGCCCTGTGTTGGGCTCTGCACAGACAGTGTGGAGCCTGCTTGGGGTTCTCTCTCCCTCTCTCTCTGCCCTTCCCCTGTGCGCTCTAACGAGACTCTTTCCAAAATAAGCAAATATTAAAAAAAAAAAAACCCACCATACAAAAGGCAAAGGCAATGGATATAAAAGCTAATCGTATTTTTATAATAAAGTTTTTTTTACAATAAGTAGACTCTTGCAGGGGTGCCTGGCTGGCTCAGTTGTTGAGCATCTGACTTCAGCTCAGGTCATGATCTCATGGTTTATGGGTTCAAGCCCCGTGTCAGGCTCTGTGCTGACAGCTCAGAGCCTGGATCCTGCTTCAAATTCTGTGTCTCCCTCTCTCTCTGCCCCTCCCCCACTTGCACAAGTGTGCGTGCTCTCTCTCTCTCTCTCAAAATAAACAAACATAATAACACTTTAAAAAAAAAAAACCACTCTTACAAATCAGTAACAAAAAAGCAAATGTCCCTTTGGAGATATGGGCAAAGGATATGAACAGAGAATTACAGGAGAAATATAAAAGGTTCATAAATATATGACAAACATTCACTTGTTCAGGAAACTTGATAAAGTTTTTTTTTTCTTCTAATTCCATTCCCTAATGTTAGGAAAGTACGGGGAGGATCCCACCTGCATGCTGTCAGTGGAACTAGTAAACTGGTTCAGACCTTTCAGATACTATATACCAGAAGTCTCTTCCCTGAATGCATATACTAGTATTGTTAAGAGCAGTCTCAGTAACGGGAGGATATCCACTGACATCTATGTCCAGAGGGAATTTCGTTCGGTATCTTCCTAACCAGAATCATCAGCAACCTTTACTAATTATGCTGACAAAGACACTTACAGAAAAAGAGAAAACTACAGGCCCATATCTCTGATGAACCCACATGCCAAAATCTTCAAAATAAGAGTACAGGGAGGGATTCATCAATACAGCAAAAGGCTCATCTGCCGTGATCAAGGAGAATTGATACTGAGGATTCCAGGGTAGTTCACTACTCACAACCCAATCCGTGGGGTACATCAGACTAACAAAAGGAAGAATAAAAACCATCTGATGATGTCAACAGCTACTGAAAAAAAGCCTTTGACAAATTAACAGTATCTGCTCATGATCAAAACAGTCAACAGAGTGGGTTTAGACGGAAGAAGTCTCAACATAATAAAGTCCAGATACGAAAACCCCACAGCTAATATCATAGTCAATGGTGAGAAACTGAGGACAGCTTTTCCCCTGAGGTTACGTAGAAGACACGGATGTCCACTCTCCACTATTATTCAACAGAGCGCTCGGGGTCCCCGTCACAGCACTCAGACGAGAAATAACAGCATCCAAATCGGTAAGGAAGAAGGAACGCTTGCACTATTTGCAGATGACATGATACTCAACACAGAAAACCTTAAAGACTCCACCAAAAAGCTATTAAAACTCATAAATCAGTAGAGTGTTAAAATATAAAATCAATATACAGAAATCTGTTGCATTTCTATAAACTAATAATGAAGCAGCAGAAAGAGAAATTAAGAAAACAATCCCGTTTACAGTTGTACTAAAAAGAATAAAATACCTTAGAATAAAGCTAACCGAGGAGGTGGAGGCCTGTAATCTGAAACCTGTAAGATACTGAATGATGAGTGAAATAAATTAAAGACAACACAAATGGGAAGATTAGAAACATATCATTAAAATGTCCATACTACCCAAAGCAGCTTACAGATTTCACTGAACTTGAACAAACAATCCTAAAATTTGTATGGAACCACCAAAGACCTTGACTAGCTAAAGGACTATATCAAAAATCCCACACTGAAATCCCACATTTCAAGATATACTACAAAGTTGTAATAATCAGAACGGTATTGGGATGGTACAAAAACAGACACACGGATCAACGAAGCAGGCCTGAGAGCCCAGAAGTAAATCCATGTACATATGGCCCATTTCTATATGACACAGGAGACAAGAATATATGACGGGCAAATGCACAAGAACAAAACTGGACCATGTTCTCACACCGTACACGAAAATAAACTCAAAATGGGTTAAAGACCTAAATGTGAGACCTCGAACCACTTAACTCCTGAAAGAAAACATAGGCAGTCATCTCTCTGACCTTGGCCTTACAGCAACATATTTATGGAAATCTCTCCTCAGGAAGGGAAACATAAGCAACAATAAACTACTGCGACTACACCAAAATCAAAAGCTTTTAAAGCCCAGTAAAGGAAACCATCAACAAAACAACACACAACCTACTGAATGGGAGAAGGCATCTGCAAATGACATAACCAAAAAGAGGTTATTATTAAAAATATATAAACAACTTATATACAACGCACCCCCCATAATACTAATCTGGTTAAAAAATGAGCAGAGGCCTGAGAAGACATTTTCCCAAAGAAGACATTCAGATGGCCAACAGATACTGTGTAGATATATGTGTGTGTATGTATGTGTATGTATACATACATGCATATAATGATATATTGCTCAGCCATAAAGAGAAATGCAATCTTGCCACTTCCAACAACATGAGGGGCCTAGAAGGTATCATGCTAAGTGACAGAGGTCTGAGAAAGACAAATACTGCATGACTTCACTCATATGTGAAATCTAAAAAACAAACAGAGAAACAAAAAAATAGACTTTTAAATACAAAGAACAAACTGGAGGTTACCAGAGGAAAGGGGGCAGGGGGATAAGGCACAGTGGAAGAAGGGGATTATGGTACAAAACTTCCAGTTACCAAATAAGTAAGTTATGAAAATGAAAAAATATAGCCTAGGGAATAAAGTCAATAATGTTGCAATAATGTTGGATGGCGACAGATGGTGGTGAGCACAGAGTAACGTATAAAACTGTCAAATCCTTTATTGTACACTTAAGACTAATGTAACACTAGGTGTCAATTACACTTCAACAATAAAAAACACAATGTAGCAATGACTACTGATACAGAGAGAAGTTTACAATGTATCAAGAAATGCAAGTTGCATTTTTGTACTTAAAAATCTTATTTACACAGATGCATACAGTAAAATCTCTGGAAGAACATTAACAGTGGGTATTTAATGGTGGCAGGATTATGCATGTTTAAATAAGTGTTTTTTATTTATCCATTCCTCTTCAATTTTTCTACAGTCAACACGCATTGCTTTTAATAGTCAGCAAAAAAGAATCTAGACCATAATAGAAAAAGGCTGACCTGTCTAGTAAAGGGGGTCGGAGACAGAAGACTCAGTGTAGACTGAAAGTGAACCAGGAAACAGTGTGGTAGAAAGGGACTTCTGGAAGCATCCATGGAAGTCCAAATCCTCATTCACAGATTAAGAAACCATCTACCCCATCCCCACTTCATTCCCCCGCTGCCAGATGGGAAGCACAGCCCTGGACAAGGTTTCTAGAACTAAAAACTGAGAGCCATTGCTTGTTTATCCAAACGCATCCTAAACCCTGCACCACACAAGAGGGCATATATGTGGCCAGTGGGCCGGTGCAGGGCTCAGCTTCTGAGCGAACGGTCCACCAAGCTGGAGCCCAGACGCTACCTAGGTCCTGCCTCTTCCGCCACAAAGGTCTTTGGCAGCCTTGGTGGTCCCTGGCCCACTCCACATAGGACTCTTGTAAATAGCTCCCCTTTCTTAAATCAAAACCCGCAAACCCACTGCCCTTAATCTGGCCAAAAACTTTCTTCTTTCTCCATTCAGGAGTCAGAGTCAAGTTGTAAGTTTTGAGCCCCTTCATGTACTCCTTTCTAAGTCAAAGCACCCATGTCTTCTACCTTCCACCTCTGCCTTCCCACCTCCTCCTCCTCCCTGGATGGACGAAGTCCTTCCCCCCTCCCCCCCCCTCCTCACTGGGTCCCTGCCTCCTTGTCGATATGTCCATGTTTCCTATTCCAATGTCAATATGGCCAAGCTTTCCCTCCGCCCTCACCACCCCCCCCCAGTGGCACCCCACTTTGTTCCTTCCTTTTCCAGTACATCCTAGAGCTGGGATTCTACACCTGTCCCTTCGCAGCTCATTATGACATCAGGAAGCACCAAGAGTAAGGAAGCCTGGAGTACACACCAGCTCTGCCAATGACCATCTCCATGACCTTGGGTAAGCAAGTCACTTAACTCCTCCTTCCTGTGTCAAACCAGGGAAGAGCCCCCACAGCTGTGGTGTGAGGATCTGGGGGGGGATGTGCAAGCAGTGTTCTGTGAGCTCAAACAGCGCCGTCCCCTTCTGCTGACTTCACATTCTGTTAGTAAGGTCTTTTTGTTACCTGTTACCTGTGACCCATCAGCATCTGCGGAGGCAGGGAGGGTGACGTGTGACCTCACAGGCTGCTCACAGCGTTAATATTAATGACACAAATTTGAATTTGTATTTGAATTTGATCATATTCATGTCATTCAAAACAAGTAAAATCTTTGCGATTTTTGTTGTAATTTTTAATGTTTATTTATTTTTGAGAGACGCAAAGAGAGAGACAGAGCATGAGCAGGGGAGGGCAGAGAGAGGGAGACACAGAATCTGAAGCAGGCTCCAGGCTCTGAGCTGTCAGCACAGAGCCCGACGCAGGGCTCACACTCATGAACCATGAGACCATAACCTGAGCCCAAGTTGGATACCTACCAACCGAGACCCCCAGGAGACCCCCCCCAACACTTTTTTTTTTTTTTAAATTATAGGAGCATGGACTTCCGGAAGATGGGAGCGGCTAACAATTAACTGAGCACGTCCCAAGAGGCAGGCACTGTTCCCACATCCCTCACATCAGTGATCTCCAGCGCCACTACGAGATAGTTTTCCTATCATTTCCATTTTCTGGTTGGGGAAGCTGAGGCAGAGGAGTGCAGCCGTGCTTTGAACCCAGGCGTCCAGCTCTCACTCGCTCTCCTGCAGATCCTCCATGACAAAACGGAGCCTGGGCGGACACCAGGCGGGCGGCCACTGCTCTGACCTATTACAGGCCAGACTATGGACCTGGACAAGGACACCTGGAACCTTTTAAAAAGGCAAACAGGGGCGCCCGGGGGACTCAGTCGGTTAAGTGTCTGACTTTGGCTCAGGTCATGATCTCATGGTTCGTGGGTTTGGTTCATGGGTTCGAGCCCCATGTTGGGCTCTGTGCTGACAGCCTAGAGCCTGGAGCCTGCTTCGGATTCTGGGTCTCCCTTTCTCTCTGCCCCTCCCCCTCTAACACTCTGTCTCTCTCTCAAAAATAAATAAACATTAGGAAAAATTTTTTTAAATAATAAAAAATCAAAAGACAAACAAAACTATTCAAATCGCTAACCACCCATATGGTTGAGCGCTTAGGGTCACCAGGTACCACTAGTGAGAAGAGACCATTAGCAGAGCGAATCAAACACCCAAACGTTCCCGCACCCCCGTAGACTCAGCCAAGCCGCGTGTAGCCGTGTGCCCTAGGGAAACAGTGGAGGTGCACGTGCGTGCACATAAGGGGACAGGGAAGGGACATCATTCATCACCATGTCCGTGAACAGCACATGCTATAGAAAACGAGGAATAAGCATCTTCTTTAGGAGAAGAAGTATGCGGGGGAAAGATACCCACTGATGCGTTCTGAGTGGGCTGACCAGCTGTGTGAGACGGGGCAAGTCATCCAATTTATCTGAACCTCAATTTTCTGATGTTTAAATGGGGATAAGAAAGAACCCGCTGCAGAGAGGTAAGACTTTGTAAATTAATGTATGTCACGGGCTTCGGAGAGAGCCTGGCATAAGGCAGGCGTGTGATAAACGCTTGTCACTTGCACAGACCTAGCAAGTTAACCAATGACACGCACACATCATTACAAACATCTGCAATATAAATACTAAAAGTCAGGCAGTAAAATTTTAATATGCATTATCCGTGGGAGTAGAATAACAGACTTCTTTTTCTTTTAAATGCTCTGTATTTTCTAAATTCTCCTTCCTTGAATAAAGCCAGCTATATATTAATATTTAAACATCTCCATTTTTTTCAAGTAGCCTTAACAATACTCCTTTCAATCTATTAAGTTTCTCTAACATAATCCACTTTCTGCATAGTGTGTTTATGGAAATAGGGTGCTTTATGGATTTAATCTGGAGAGTAATACATTTCCCCTTTATTCTTCAGAGCCAAACAGCTGGCTCGTATTTCATGCCATAGAAGTCCTTTCTGCCCTCTTATACATTTGCAGATGAAGAGTACCCCGAAAGGATTATTAGAGCATAAAAGGTAGGGACAAAAAATGGATTAATGTCTCCACAAAGTCAAGTTAAAGGACACAACCTGGCGAGTTAGGGATAGCCACATGGCAAAGGTCCACCTTACCTCAATGACGCAAGGCCAGAAAATGACGCAATCAGTATTTCAACGCCATGGACAATTCCTCTAGCGTGTGGTCAAAAGATGGAGGCAATCCAACAGTTCAGCAGTATGTCCAGTGCTGCGACGATCATTCTGGAAGAAAAGGAATCTCGTTGAGGGGAACGTGATGGAGAAATACCCTTGCCAGCCCCGGGCCCTCCAGGAGGAGGGAATCAAGTACTAGAGACAGCTAGAGAGTGGAGAAATGCAAGCAATGTTAGCCGTGTTCTGTGGTTTAGGGGGCAGAGATGTGTAAGGGATGGGCCAGGACGCCAGAGAGCCTATGAGACCATGCGAACGTGGGTCCCCCTTGCTCTCGGTAAAAGCTGGGTTGCTGGCTCTTGGGGCATCTCCCCGTCACTTCAGAGACAGGGCTGGCTCCTCCCAGCCTTCCACTGGGACTTCCATTGCTGCTCACGTTTGTCGGCCGGTCTGGAAACCAGCTCACGAATCCCACCTATGTGCCTATTTGGTATCTCCGTCATTTCAGAGTCAGACTATCCTGTAAGAAGCACGTGGCCTTTCCGAGGGTTTTCTCGGCAGGGGGCAGTTCCCAGGGATTAAAATCTTGGGATAATTTGCAAGCCACCCCCCATCCCAGGATCGCACTGCCCTGTTCCTCGCCTCTTTCACTCCGGTGTACCGGGCGTGGCGAACGCCAGGGCACCCCCGGCTGCCAGCGGCGGCTGTGACGCTGGTCTCTCTCCGCAGATCTCCGCCCACCCACTCCCTCCTGCAGAACAGGTGCTCCTGTCCGCTGCCCTCTGCCACCCTCAACACCCCCTTCTCTCCTGGGCTTCACTTTTATGGACTATAAACTGAAGAATGGATTAAAATGTCCGCCCTCCATTGTCATGGTGCTTCGAAGGCAGATGTCCCTGTGCTTAAATCCCGCCCCAGCCGCTCTGCGGAATTTAGACAAGTCACCGTTCCTCACAACTCAGTTGATCGTGTGTAAAAGGGGGAGCGTGGACATCTACCCCTGAGGCTGCTGTAACGGGAGAAACTATGAGACTGTGGGCACGGTGTACAGCACACGCTCGAAAAATAGCCGTCATTCCCACCCCACCTTCTAGGATAGCTCCAACTCTTGACTTCTCTGGCCTCCTGATTTCGAAACCCAGCATTCCTGACATGCAGATCTACGGTAGCAACAATATTCCCTTCCAGAACCTCTGCTGACTTTCAGAGGCTTCCATAATCAGCTCTACTTTATCTTCTCTTCCTCCAGCTTACCACAAATATTTCTCGTCCTAGTCAGGCTGAGTCTTACGATGTTCCAAAGAACACGCCCTTAGACGCTTCCTTTCCTGCCTTCCCCACGCAATGTACTGCTTTTCTTATCCTTTCTGTCAAAGCCCCAGCCACGCCCAGTTCCAGACACTTGAACCCTCACCCAGTGTCTTCATGGCACCGTCCATTGGTTGGTCTAGCCGGAAAGGGATTGCTCTGATTGTTTTAAGTTGGTTTTTCACCTTAGCATAGACCGTAAACCAACCTGCCATTTTTCGCATCAGCTGGTTGAACGCTTTGTGAAATTTACCTGCCTTTGTGCCTCGTACTTAAGAAGACTTTTTTTTGATCATTAACTCCATTTTCATTTGCCTAGAGAGGCTCACACAAAAGCTCATTCTATCAACAATGAGCAAACCACGCAGAGTCCCTCCACGGGCCTCCTCTCGGAGCCAGGAGAGGAGTTCCTAGTGCGTCCAAGGCCTGTGGACGTGGTGTCAAAGCAAACGGGTTCTCATCTGAAAAGCCATCCTGTGATCACACTCTCAGCGACAACAGGACTTGCGGTGGAGAAAGATGACCAGCTGCTAGACTTTCACCTCCATAAAGATGAAGGCTGAAGTCCCAGGACAACGGAGCTAAGGGTGATGACAGAGGACGCGGTGAAGGATCAAGGGAGACGGAGGAAGAAGCACTTATGGGGGAGAGACAGAGCGAAGATGCAGCAGAAGAATCGCCGCACAGGTGCAGAGACCGCTGGCCCAGAGAAAGATGAGGGCCACCGAAGGCTGTGCATGGGGACCAACAAGATGTCACTGAGCGGAACACCTAGTGAGGCGGCCACGGATGACCCCTGAGGGCAATCTGCCGTAGAGCTGGTCCAGGATGGGGACCACAGGGGACTGAGGACAAAGCAGGAGGGCAAAGGGAGACAAGCAGAGGTGTTACGGTGAAGAACTGCACTGATCAAGCCACAGAAACCGCTGCTCGTTTTGTAGCCTGAAGTTTACCGGACGTAACCCAATAAAAACACCTCCCCCCACTCCCTTCCCGGCTCCCCACTTCTCCACACGCAGAGCTCAGTCCCCAAAATAACTGACTCTAGACCCTTCCAAGCCTCTCTCTCCCAACCCCACCACGTGCGCCTGGTTTTGGTTCTCTAAGACACCTTCCAGAACTAGTCAACAGCCACGGGCTATCAGCTCCGAGCATCTAAATTCTATTGCCCTGTTTCAGGTAAATGACAGTTATCTGTTTATCTGTTTATCAGAGGGAAAAGTAAACCCAGACACTAAAATGTGTCATCTGAAAAGGAACAGAAGTTCAGACTCCGGTCAGATACCCACTCTCTAATGTATGCTCAACTGTCAGAAAGGTAACTGTAAACTTTTTCTCCCTTCAAAATCGTGCTTGTTTAAGTCTTGAAAAAATCAAATATGAATAGAAAAAAACGTTAAGTATGAGTCTCTTTTCAATCTTCTACTTTGTTATGGGTGTGTGATAGACACATTTATAAACACGATACACGGATCTCTCTCTATTGACCTAAAAAGAGACCCCGTAACAGTAGGACGGCCAGCTGTGTTTTTAGTAACATTTCTCTCTTAACGGCGACACCAGGGACGACTCCCGTCTCTCTTCCAAGAGGAAACCCAGTCGATGGCTTCTGTTCCATCAGTTCTCCTGGTCCTTCTAGGCTTTGCATTATACACCCTCTTCGCCCTCCTCTGCCACATGTCTTTGCTGCTGAAGAGCCATTCTGGTCACAAGACAAATATTTCTGTTGAGGAACCAAGGCCACTTTATCAGCCTCTACAAACTTAAGCCCTGTTTACGTTCCAACGTTCCCAACACCCTCAAAGGGTCCTCCACTGGTTACGCGTTAGTGACAACTAGGGTAACAGTATACACGAGCCTACGCTTCTGTCCGGGGGCAAGCAGCACTGTTGCATAAATATTTTAGGTACAGCTTGTCCTGAAATTCTAGACAAAGAGGCATTCACGGGTCCTCCGTAATATGCTGGCTGCCCGAGGTAGCGTGTTTTTATTCATGCTGGTGCGCAAGCTTGGTCGTCTGCGATCGGGTTCTCCCAGGTTTCATCCTAAATGTGTCCCCTTCCATAGCAAACGTTTTTATTTTGTTTAATGCATTCATGGCGCTGTGGGTCGGGCAGCACGTGCCGTGACGGCAAAGGGCAGTATCCGCTCAGTACAGCTGTCTGCAGTCACGATCGCCCGTCAGTGAGAAGCCTCAAGGGCAAAAGTGCACAGCGGATGGGGGCCAGGTGGATGAGTTTCCCCACAGGAATATTACCAGAACTAAGTCATCCATCGCCAGAGAAGCGAAAACGAAACCTCCTCCTCGCCTTTCATGCATTCCCTGAAGATTTATGGAAAGTGCTTAGGAATCTGAAGGCTACTTTTCTAGAATAAACAGGTTTCCTGACTGCCTTTGGAAACAGCCCACCAATAAATGTCTCTGTCCCACCTGGTGTGGGACAGGCACAGCCACCCATGAATCTGGAGCCGTGAGGACGAGGAGACGCCCCCAAAGTGGGGGTCTGGCCAGGGGTGACCGTGGCTCAAAGAGTACAGGGGGGACAGAGCGTAGTCACTTCCTGGCTGAGGCCAGCACGCGGACGGCCCCGGGCCTGGGGCAGGAGGCTTCTATGCCGCTCTCCCCACCGCCTGGGCTGCTGCGGCTGGAGGGCTCTAGCTTCCCTGCCCCACGGAGGCTGTGGCCAGATTTCACGTGGAGAAAGGGGCTGGACAGGAAAGCGGTCGTCCCCAAGGAGAGTCTTGCAGGAGAGCTGAGAGTGGGACACGGAGCAGGCGCTCACCTGCTCGGGGCGGCAGACACGCAGGAGCCCCGCTCCTCCCGCGACGACAAAGGATCCTCCCCAGCCTCAACTGTCACCCAGAAGAGCAGGGACCAGTGTGAAGAGATGAGCCGGGGGTGCGTCTCCGGGACCTCATGCATATAGTAACCACCTGGAAGTCTGGGGCGCCTGGGTGGCTCAGTCGGTTAAGCGTCCGACTCCGGCTCAGGTCATGATCTTGTGGTTCGTGGGTTCGAGCCCTGTGTGTGGCTCTGTGCTGGCGGCTCAGAGCCTGGAGCCTGCCTCAGATTCTGTGTCTCCTCTCTCTCTCTCTCTCTCTCTCTGCCCCTCCCCCACTCATGCTCTCTCTTCTCTATCTCTCAAAAATAAAATAAACATTAAAAAAAAACAACCAAGCTTGTGAGGGTGCGCGGGAAAGAGACCCAAGGTTAACCTTTCTGCTCCAACACCAGAGTAGAAGGTAAGTGGACTGAGAGAAACACAGTATTTTTTGCACCCCTGAGTGTGTGGACCACGATTCATTCCCAATTTGAATTAACAACTGAATGAACAAATGAGCTCATGAAGCCCAGAGGCTTAGGGGCTCATAACCCATGTATTTTTCTGATACTATCAGGTGAAGTTCATCGGTCTCCGTCAGGAGGTCAGAATGTTACTCAGAGAAAAGGACTCGTCGAGAGCAGAGACTCGGGAGGCGTTTGCGTCACACAGGCATTTGCCGTGAACTGCAGCCTCACTTATCGCCACTACTGTTTTTAAAGGGTCAGCACTGCCAGAGACAGGTGTCACCGGAGGCGTCACCTGCTGGCAGCGACGAGGCTGCATGGGGGGCGGGGAGTCACTTTGGAAAACACACTGTCATCCTTGAACCCTGATTCCCGGTCTGACCCAAGGGTTTTCAGGTCCAACATCCAGATTTTCTTGGAGCCAAAGAGGAGTCCTCCCCTAGAGTGAGGTTAATGAATAAGCCCGCAGCGACATATTCATGGTAGGTGGAGGGGGGGTGGGGGAGGGTGCTTCAGTTCCCTCCACATGAACTACTCCCTTCTTTGGAATCTTCTAATCCAGCTACAGGGTCAGAGGGGACTCTCCCACACTGCCTCCCGGCCCACACGCATCTCACCCAGCCGTGGCCTCGATGGGCCACAGAGACACCAGACCCATGCTAAGCAAGGTGCTTCCTTCCCAGGGCTTCCGGCCGGGCCCCGGATGCAGGTGGCCCCGCGCACAGACGGAGCTCATCTGCAGAAAGGTGGGGTGAGGCTGCGGGCGGGCGAGACAACAGAGTTCTCCAAGTCCCTTGTGCTTTCCAGTCTGGGCCCCCGGTTTTCTCTGAGGGTCCGGATTCCTTGGAGTACTTTGGTATCCCAAGAAAGGCCTCCTCGAGTTGGCTTTGATCCCCACAGCCAACGATGCCCAACTGAATACCATCCGTTCCCTGTTACCAGCTTCTCAAGCAAATAATCCCTGGGGCTGGGTGAGCATCGGACCAGACCAGGGAAGGGCGAGCTGGGTTGGGGGTGGGGGGTGGGTAGAGTGGTGTCCGGAGTAGTCCAGTCTGTGAACCAGGAACACCTCCAGGTCTAGGCCTCTCTTCCCATTTCGGTGGGCCTCCCCGGCTAGACTGTGCCTCCCTGAATCCTATTTTTCTAGGTTTGCACGCTGAATATTCTACTTTAGCTGACGCTTGACTTACGTACACACATACACACACGTATATATACTCCATTCCTCCTCCTGTTTTCAGCTCTACTGTTTCCAGCTGGGGACATTCTGTTAAATCAAGATACGAAGGTCAACCCCCAAGAGTGACATCTGTGCTCTGTCCCGGGCCCACTCCTGGTGTAGACTTGTCATCTTCAAGGTGGAATTGTTAGCACAGCTTGAGCCAAGCTACAAAGACAAGTCCAACGTCTTTGCTGGGAGAAAATGGTCGTCTACAGTAACGGCAGTTCTACTGACAGGAAACTGGTAGGGTTTGCAGTAACCTCTCCCATAAACACCCACGTACCGTTTCTTTCTCTTTTTTTTTTTTTTGTAAGTTTATTCATGTATTTTGAGAAGAGAGAGACAGAGAGCGTGCACGTGTGTAAAGGGTGGGCAAGGAGAGAGAGAGAGAGAGAGAGAGAGAGAGAGAGAGAGAGAGAATCCCAAGCAGGCTCCGTGCTGTCAACGTGGAGCTCAACATGGGGCTTGAACCCACAAACCATGAGATCATGACCCGAACCAAAATCAGGAGTCAGATGCTTAAATGACTAAGCCACCCAGGCATCCCTACAATTTCTTGAGCTGATAAAGAGCAGTCCAAATTGGCCATGGGTTTTTTTTTTTTCAATTGTCATACTTGATTTTTCCTTAAAAACTTGCAATGATGTAATAATGTATAAATCTTGCTGTTCATATATGTATGCATTAAAAAAAATCAGGGGCGCCTGGGAGGCTCAGTCGGTTGGGCATCCAACTTTGGCTCAGGTCATGATCTCACGGTTTGTGGGTTCGAGCCCCGCGTCGGGCTCTGTGCTGACAGCTAGCTCAGAGCCTAGAGCCTGCTTCAGATTCTATGTCTCCTTCTCTCTCTGACCCTCCCCTGCTAGTGCTGACTCTGTCTCTCAAAAATAAATAAAAAACATTTAAAAAACATTAAAAAATTTAAAAAAAAAATTAATGGTGAGAAACACCTTTTTTTTTTTTTTAAAGTAGGCTTTGTGTCCAGTGTGGAGCCCAATGTGGGGACCAAACTCAAGATCCTAAGATCAAGACCTGAGCTGAGATCAAGAGTCAGATACCTAACCCACTGAGCCACCTGGCACCCCTGGTGAGAGGTGCTCTCCAACTGTGATACTGTCCTGGCGAGATCGGGGGTGGTGGTGTTAAAATGTATTTAATTTTTAAAATTTCATGTAAATGGCTCAAGAAAAAAAGCTTTTCTCTTTTAAGATTAATCAATCAGAAATGAAATGGTTAACTGACCATGTAAACTACTTCCCCCCTCCATCGCTTGACCAAGGCCAAAAGAGGAAAGGTCACTCTCAAGAGACCGCACAGGAAAAAGGGGGCATTCAGTCACCCGAAGTGTACTTCCTTACCTGGTATCTAGATTTTATAAAGGAGAAGAAACATTTCCACTTAGAGCAAGAAAACACAACTACTTTGTACGTGTGTGTGACCCGATCAAGAGTGCTTTCTGATGGGGTTACCAAACATGGCTCAGCTCTGCCCTTTAAACTGTAAATCCCCGGATGGAAAGTTCCACACCTTCCAGCATTTCTCTACTTTTTCAGCTCTCCATGGAGGAAGTGACTACATCTGGGGGGGAGGGGGGAGGGGGGAGGAGACCCCTTCGCTGGATCCAGGGAAAGGTGTGCAAAGCTATCAGCTATCAGCACCGTCAGGCGCTCTGGAGAATGTCACACAGAGTCATCCATCCCCGCCCCCCCCACCGTGTGCTCTCATCCACACAGTCTAAATGTCAAACATCTTTCCTTGCAAACTGTAACAAAAGTTACCATTAAAAGAAACCCCAGGGACACCTGCGGGGCTCAGTTGGTAGAGGGTCTGACTCTTGACTTTGGCTCAGGTTATGATCTCAGGGTTGTGGCATCAAGCCCTGAATGGAGCTCTGTGCTGACAGGGTGGAGGCTGCTTGGGATCCTCTCTCCTCAATCTCTGCCCCCTGAACAGAACAGAACACAACACAACACAACACAACAAAACAAAACAAAACAATAAAAAACCCAAACACCTTAAACCAATGCTTCTCAAATCTAAGCACCAATCAAAATCAAAAGCATAAAGCTAGTAAAGCACCGCCTGCTGGTCCTAACCTTGAAGTTCTGGAGTCGCAGGGTCTGGGGTGAGGCCTGAGGACAAACATTTCTAACTGGTTCCCAGCTGATGGTGCACCACTGCTGCTGGTGAGGTTAGCTGGGGGTGGGGGTGGGGAGGGGGAAGAACCACTGTCTTAAAAAGAGAAGCAAATGAAGGACACGAGCTCTTTAGGACAGGACACAATCCTTGTGTTAATTTCCATCGTGCTAATATCCACTGATACGGAAGTTCATTCCACTGCGGTTTACCAAGCACCGTTACCTTAGGCACAGGGACTCTAAGCTTTCTGAGAAGGACAGGGCCCCTCCTGCCCTTCTCCTTTGCACGGAAAGAAAACCCTACTGCTCCAGAAAGAGCAGCAAGGCTGTGTCTCCTGTGCAAACAGTATGCGCTGTGAGCCAATGCACGGCCCCCGGAAGGAAGCGAACTAGGAGACCTCTGCCTCCCAACCCGTCTTTTCTCTGCACCTTGAACAGTCAGGTTCAGGGAGCCCGTAACGGTTTTCTGGGCCAGGGCCACCAAGAGCGCCGCCCTACTGCTCCCCACTCTCTCTAGCCTGAGACCCCAAGCGGGGGCGTCACCCTGCAACTCCACACACATAGGACTACGGAGACAATGACAGAGAGACGGCACCAAACCGGTGCTTTTCAAACGAGAGTGGGTCACAAGCCTTGAAGGGCTTTAAACATACAGACTGCTGGACGTCCACCCCCTGAGTTTAATTCAGTAGATCCGGAGAACCTGACATTTAAGTTTCTATTAAGTTCTGAGACGATGCCAGGGATGCTGGTCCGAGGATCATGCTCTAAGAACTGCTGTTAACCTCCTCCTTGCCATGAACAAGAACACTATTTTCTTTAATTAATTACGCAAAAGAGAAACCTGTCATGGAAAGGACTAAGACTATGGCTTTTGTCACCAACCATGTGATTTACTTCAGGCAGGGGCTGTACTTTCTCTGTGCTTCCGTTTTCCATACGTGAACTGAGAACACCTACCTCCATGATACAGTACATCTGACTCAAGTTTATTACTGTGTAATTTAAACGATGTTACCAAGTATCAGCTGCTGCCTTGTCTTTCAGAATACTCCTGACTGCTTCCATTGAAATAATTTGTAACATTTAAGACAAGTACTCATATACCCCTCATTCACCAGACAGGATGGGAGAAATCTTTATCTTAAAAAAAAAAAAAAAAAAAGATTAAGCCCAGGAAATGTGAGTCTTTCCAAACTCCACAATAATCTGAGAAGATGCTTTTGATTATGCCTTATGAAAATAAAAGCTATTTCAATCAAGTTCCATTGCACATATGCAGACAAAGCAAATGGGGCGCCTCGGTGGCTCAGTTGGTTAAGCATCTGACTTCAGCTCAGGTCATGATCTCACAGTTTATGAGTTTGAGCCGCAAAACAGCTCAGAGCTTGGAGGCTGCTTCCGATTCTGTGTCTCCCTCTCTCTCTGCCCCTCCCACACTTGCACTCTGTGGGTCTCTCTCTCAAAAATAAACATTAAAAAATTGTTTTAAGCACAAAGCAAATACACACAAGTTTTAATTTGAAATATACACATTGTATTTTTTTTTTTTTAAAGAGTGTGTACTTTAAGGAAAGAATTACAAAACATAATGGCCTCTTCCCAGTTGAGAACACAGGGTGGTATAGGGTGCCCGATTCAGTATTAACAATCCTATAAGTGCCCAATTTCAGTCTTGGGAAGTAGGAGTAGGAATCAAGGCTCATTTCCCCCGAGTGCCCCAGTCAACCGGGCCAAGCAGGTACGTTCACCAAAGAAACGCTCCCTCAACCTCATTCATTATCAGAGCCCAGGCTCCGGTACTGGGGGAGAGCTGGCGCCATGCCCATCACCATCCTCCCGCTCCTCGGTCTTTATGGAGTATCACAGGCACAGACTCCTGTGGGTCAGGAGAGGAGTGGGTCTGAAGCCAGCCTTTCAAACAACTGCAGTCCAGGAACCCCACCACCCAATGCTAGTGACGGTCAGGGAGTCCTGCTCCACAGGACAAAATGACTCCTTCCACTATCAAGGTCAACCCAGGGGTGCCTGACTCATGATCTAGGGCTCAGGTCATGATCTCGTGGTTCGTGAGTTCGAGCCCCGAGTCAGACTCTGTGCTGAGTGAGCATAAAGCCCACTTGGGATTCTTTCTCTGTCCCTCTCTGCCCCCCTCTAGACTTCTGCTCTTGTGCTCTCTCTCTCCCTCGCTCTCTCTCTCTCTCTCTCACAATAAATAAAAAAAGATTTATTTAAGAAAAAGACAAACCCAGGTTACTCTGGCAAACATCCTCAGAAGCACAGGGCAGAAGTGGGTGGGCACAGGGGCACCTGGGTGGCTCAGTCGGTTGAGCGTCCGGCTTTGGCTCAGGTCATGATCTCACAGTTCATGGGCTCCAGGCACAGAGCCTGGAGCCTGCTTCAGATTCTGTGTTCACTTTGTCTCTCAAAAATAAATGAAAAAACAGGAAAAAAAAAAAGAAGTGGGTGGGCACAAACTCCCAGCTTCCGACTCTGAGCCTCTCATTAAGACTCTACAGCAATCACAGAAACCAGAAGTGTGGGGCTCACGTGTGGTTAGCCGGCCTCGTCGTGGACATTCACAGGGTCTGTGTGAGTATCCGTTACCTCGTCCTGCAGGTGGCCCGGCCTTTCTCCTTAAGCCATTCTACCCCAAGGGGGTAATTCCTCAAGCTGTTCTCTCAGATTTCTAAAGCAAACATCCACCTGTCCAGTCTGTCTGGGGAGGGGGGAGGGAGGAGGGGCGAGAGGGGATCAGAGGGGATCACTTCCTTAAAGTGAAAACAAAACAGTGCTGCGACTTCTCTGATCGTAGTTACCCATGACGTCACTCTCTTCCATGGATCGTGACTTTGGTTACTTCTAGCTTCAACAACAACAAAAAAGAAAAAGTCCTGGATTTTAATCTATGAGGTAAATCCGGAGACTGGTAAGGCAGCGATTTTAACTGACTAATCTCAGCTCTCCACATTTCCCAGTCATCTTTTATTCTTTGACTGTAAAGAGTGTCCTGTGGTAATCGGATAAGCTCATTAGGACATAAAGGCAGCACCTGACCGATTAGAGCCTCACCTGCCTCGGGGACCCTGCGAGTCCGATCAGGCTCCCTTCCACCTTGCCAGGAACTACCATTTACACCAGCTCAAATATTTTTGTCAAAACATGCTAGAAAGCGAAGTGGATTTCCTGCTAAACCTAACCCTCACTGTATGAGGGCATATACTGTGGTCATGTTCGATGAAACTGCACAGAGTAAGAAAGCAGCTCCTGGGGCCCCTGGCTGGCTGAGTCAGCAGAGCATGCAACTCTTGATCTCAGGGTCGCGAGTCTGAGTGCCTCACTGAGCAGAGCAGTTACGCAAGGGGGGCGGGCGTCCCCTCACAGTCCACCAGGAGACTCCTAAACAGACGGGCCATTTGATACAATCTCACCTCGTTCTAGCCCAAAAAGACATCAGATTTCAGAAAGTTTCTGATATAAAGACAGAAAGATTTTTCTGCCAGAAATAGCCACTGTCACCTCATGTGGCAAAATGTACTAATGGAAAGAAAGTTCTGGTAGAGTAAGAATTACTACTTGGATGGCTCAAACATCCGACTCTTGATTTTGGCTCAGGTCATGATCTCACGGTTTATGAGATCGAGCCCCACATGGAGCCTGCTCAAAAGTCTCTCTCTCCCTGCCCCTCCCCCACCCACACTCTCTCTCAAATAAACGTTATATAAAAGTGAAAATTCCCACTTGATTTGTGATAAAGGAGGCAAGAATATACAGTGGAGAAAGAACAGTCTCTTCAATAAATGGCACTAGAAAACCACCCCTATCTTACACCCTACACAGAATCAACCCAAAACACATTCAACACTTGAACGTAAGACCTCCAACCATAGAACTCGTGACATCTTGGTGATGTTGGTGTTGAATCTGACACCCAATGCAAAACCAACAAAAGTATAAGTAAATAACCGGGACAACATCAAACTAAAAGTGTCTCGTAACCAAGGAGACCATCAATAAAATGAAAAGGCAATCCAGTAAACGGGAGAAAAAAACGAGACCTGAACAGATACTTTTCCAAAGACAGAGAAGGCCAACAGGTACAGGAAAAGATGCTCTTCAACATCAATCATCAGGAAATGCAAGCCAAAGCCCCAGGCAGAGGTTACCTCACACTTGTGAGAAAGCTCATATCAAAAAGTCAAGCAGTGCGGAAGAGGAGGTGGAGAAAACAGAGGCCTCAGGCACTGCTGACGGGACAGAAAGTGGTGCAGTCACCGTGGAAACCAGCATGCCGGGCCCTCAAGTGATTAAAAGTAGAGTTTCCGTATGATCTGTTACCACCACATGATCTAGCGATTCTACTTCTGGTTATTTATCTGAACAAAATGAAAAGCACTACTTTGCAAAGACATCTACACGCCCAAGTTCACTGCAGTGTTACTGACCACAGTGAAGGTATGGAAGCAACCTAAGTGTCCACGGTGGATGAATGGATGAAGAAGGTGTGGACCAGGGGCGTCTGGGGGGCTCAGGCGGTTAAGCAACCCATTTTGGCTCAGGTCACGATCTCACGTTCTGTGGGTTTGAGCCCCGAGTCAAGATCCGTGCTGACAGTTCGGAGCCTGGAGCCCATTTTGGATTCTGTGTCTCCCTCTCTCTGTCCCTTCCACGCTCACACTCTGCCTCTCTCAAAAATAAGTAAATGTTTTAAAAAAACAACAAACCTAAAATAAAGAAGGTATGGTACATATACCCAATGGAGTATAACTCAACCATAGAAAAGAATGAGATCTTAGCATTCACTACAACATGGATAGTGCTAGAAGGCATTATGCTAAGTGAAATAAGACCGAGAAAGACAAATGTGGCACGAACTCTCTTACATGAGGAATCTGAAAAACGAAAGAAAACCAAGCTCACAGAGAGAGAGCAGAACGGCAGCTGCAAGGGATTGGTGGAAGGAGTGGGCGAACTGTTTGTTGTTTAACAATTACATTCTTAGAGGTGCCTGGGTGGTTCAGTTGGTTACCATCTGACTTTGCCTCAGGTCACGATCTCACAGTTCGAGAGTTTGAGTCCCGAGTCGGGTTCTGTGCTGACAGCTCGGAGCCTGGAGCCTGGAGCCTGCCTTGGATTCTGTGTCTCCTTCTCTTTCTGCCTCTCCCACACTCCCACTCTCTCTCTCGCTCTCCCTCAAAAATAAACATTAAAAAAATTTTAATTGAACTTTTACCTCATCGCTACTTGATCTGTCCTTTTTTTTTTTTGCTTCATCATACAATAATTTTTTTTTACATTTCTTTCAATGATTTATTTAAATTCCACTTAATGAAGACATGTATGTCCTCTTAAAAAGCAGACATTTTTGATTACTGTTTACTATATATACAAGCTAGAGACATCTAAGTCAAGGGAGAACAGACCTTCCAATCCCGACTGGTCTTCAAGTGAAATGACGGAAGGAAGGAAGACGCGCATGTCCTCCCGACGACCCGACCTCCCGGGTCCAACGGCAGACACACGTCCTCCCAGGTCGTCTGACAGGCAAACTGAGAAGGCCACGTGGCGAGGTTAGGACTTGGTTTTACGTGACAAGAAGCTAACGTATAAAATGAGTCCTTACCAACTACGTAAGTGTTTCCTATCAACTCCTATGTATCCCTCCCTGATTTATCTGTGCCGTTTTACTTATCTTAATATTTTATTTTATTTTTGACAGAGAGTAAGAGAGAGAGCACAGGGGTGAGGGACAGAGGGACAGAGAAAGAATCCCAAGCAGGCTCCATGCTCAGTACAGAGTCTGATGTGGGGCTTGATCCCATGACCCTGGAATCACAACCTGAGGAGAAATCAACCGACTAAGCCACCCGGGCACCCTTAATATGTGCCTTTTAAGCCAAATTGCCTTTCTCTTTTTAAAAAATTTTTATTTTTATTTTTTTAAATGTTTATTTATTAACAGAGAGGGAGAGAGACTGCGTGAGCAGGGGAGGGGCAGAGAGAGACAGAATCCGAAGCAGGTTCCTGGCTCTGAGCTGTCCGCATAGAGCGTGACATGGGGCTCAAACTCATGAACCAGGAGATCATGACCTGAGCCGAAATCAGACACTTAACCGACTGAGCCACCCAGGTGCCACTAAATTGCCTTTTTCTGATAAACGAGGAACCACATGTCACTCTGGGCATCCAAGTCTCTCAGCCGAGACCTGCTCCAATTGCATTTCAGCCAGAATCGTGTGCCTCTAATTATAAGTTCACCAGAGAGTATAAGTGCCTGGGACCACGGAACCTATCACGGTCATTGTTTTCTTGCTAAAAATGTAGTCTTAATATTTGATTGACAAGTAAAGCATGGCTATTTCCTTACCTATTAAAACGGAGGGAAAAAAAGCAGCCTATCTTGTTCAACAACATGAGATCTCCCTTGCTAAATCTCAGCAGGTAATGCATTCCTAAAACGTTACTATTTTATTTCTCAGGATAGGTGCTCAGAATTTTCATTCATTCATTCATTTCAGAGAGAGCGAACAAGAGCACGGGTGGGGAAGGGCCGAGGGAGACAGAGAGCGAATCTTAAGCAGGCTCCACGCCTCAGCAGTAAAACCCACTAGTAGAGGATGCCAGAGGCGCACTACGGAACCTCTGCACGACCATGACCCGCAGCAATTGTCAACGGTCCCCACCCCCCCACCCCGGTCCCTCGGGCAAAGCTTTTCTCCGGCTCTGGCGTGTACGGAGCCGTTTCCAGTACCCCGTCTGCCCGGCTAACATGCCCTTCTTTGCGGAGAAGACACAGGATGCCACCGCGTCACACACCCCACGGCAGGAGGTGGTCCTGGATGGAGCCCCGAGACCACCCCCAGGGGCTGGGGGGAGGGCAGGCACGCGCATGCCACCATGGGGTGCACACTGGTCTCATTTAAAAGAAATCAATTTGGCAAAATGCATTAAGAGTCTTTAGAGAGGTTGCAGTTATTAAATACTATTTCTGTATATACATATATACACACATAAATACACGCAACTTTATAACTTCTAACCCAGTCCCTTTGCCTCCAATAACATAGATTAAGGAAATAACATTTAAAAAAATGTGACAAAGATTTAGACACAAATAGAGTGACTGTCTCACCACTATCACAATAAAACACCAGAAACTTAAATTACTATTAAATATTATGCAGACAGGAAAACACGTGTATGAAGTCTTATGAAGAACTAAGCCAAGGAGACTTAAATAATATGACTAACATGAAAGGCAACATAATTTCGTCTCTGCATATCCTAAAAATTTGCAAAATATACACATTTTCATTTGTTCATTATATGTGACCATTGTTCATTATATGTGATATTTGTTCATTATATATGACCATTGTTCATTTTATGTGACCATTCAGTTAATGGACGTAAGAGGTTTTGAAAAATAAATTAAGGGGCACCTGGGTGGCTCAGTCAGCTGAACGTCCGACTAGATTTCAGCTCAGATCATGATGTCAGTTTGTGGGATGAGCCCTGAGCGGGGCTCTGAGCTGACAGCAGGGAGCCTGCTTGGGATTCTCTCTCCCTCTCTGCCCCTTGTATGCACATGTTCGTTCGTTCTCTCTCTCTCTCTCTCTCTCTCTCTCTCTCTCTCTCTCTCCCCCCTCCCTCCCTCAAAATAAAGAAATCAATTAAAACTTAAAAATAAGAAATTAAGTGTCCCATGTTCAATTTTCATAATAAGTAGGGTAAAGCAGGATACATCCGGATTTTGTCAAAAGCATTAAGAAAGTAATTTCTGCCTTTTATAGGGATAAAAGTTCCTCTAACAGCTTAGCTTTCTGATCAGAACACTTGATGGACAGGGTCTAGGTCACAGATCCCGTTTTGGGGGACCTGGGTCTTGGTTTCCTCCCAGATGACAGGGGCATCCCCAGCCGGGCCCACTGGGTAAGAGCACCGCTGGACAGCGGACTCTGTGCTCCGCAACTGATACCCGCTAGGAAGACAACTCTCCAAGACCAGGCAGGCCAAAGACGTCGCATTCTCGTGGAAATTAAAATACAAGTGCAGATTTCAAAAATTAAGTCTCAGTGAACTTTGTAAAGATACATCTTTTCCAAATGTCCATAACTTCATATTTTTATACCAAATAATATACGTATTTAGTGTTACATACCAAAGAATCCAATCAATACTTCAAAGCGGCCGACCACACTCCAAGCACAGATGAAAACAAAACCATCATAGAAATAACAGGCATTTAAACATGAAAGCCCAGGGGCATCTGGGTGGCTTAGTCAAGTTAAGCGTCCAACTCTTGACTTCAGTTCAGGTCATGATCTCACCATTTTTGAGTCCAAGTCCCAAGTGGGACTCTGTGCTGACAGCGTGGGGCCTGCTCGGGATTCTCTCTCTCGCCTCTCCCTCCCTCTCACTCTATTCTCTCTCTCTCTCAAAATAAACTTTAAAAAAACGCCGAATACAGAAAACAAACTATTTTCCTAAATACTTATTGTTTCAAAGAAACATACATCCTAAATAAGATGGTTTTAAAAATAATAGAAATACTTGGGGCTGGAGAAGGTGGGGAATTAACAAAAGCAGAAGTTCTACATATCAAATCTTCTGGATCTGGCCAAGGTTAGCACAGAGATAAATGCAAAGCCTGAGTAATGACAATAAAGAACATACCCGATGAGAAAAAACGCTCAACTCTGTTTGTTACTAAAGTTACTACAAAAACAGTTCAGCAACAGTGAATGCATAAAATAAAAATAAATCCAAAAGCTTATTTAGAATCCAGGAAAATATAATAAAATCCAGTCAAAGACGCATACCTAAGTGAATAGTATTAGGAAAAGAAAAGCACTATGACAGGCTAAGGGGACGCAAGGAAGAATGATGAATAAAACAGATACCAAGTCATGCTTTTCAAAGTGCGCTCGAGGTTAACAGAGGGGCGGCAGACCGCCGGCAGCAGGTGGATCACGAAGCTGGAAATAGTGTCAGGTGCAATGAGGGGAGGTCTCTGCTCCAGGAGTTTCTGATGTCATCTGTGTCCCACAGCGGGGACAGTCCCGGTCCAGCAGCCCTGGGACCACCCATCCCGCCCCAGGGCCTAGGTCTACAGGAGATGGGCACTTGCTCACAACATGGCCATGGGCGTGGGTGGTGGTGCCATAGTTAAATGAAATCTTTTAGGGAAAATGTATCAAGGTCCTTTAAAGTGGTTACAGTTTTTAAAATAAATTTAACTTTTGATCCTATAATTTTGCTTCTAATAATACACATTAAGAAAAAAGTGTTTCAGGGGCGCCTAGGTGGGTCAGTTGATTGAGCGCCTGACTTCAGCTCAGGTCATGATCTCACAGTTCCTGAGTTCCAGCCCCACATCGGGCTCTCTGCTGTCAGCACGGAGCTTACTTAGGATCCTCTGTCCCTTCTCTCTCCTGCCCTCCCACATTTGTGCACGCACTCTCTCTCTCAGAAATAAATATGTTTTTAAAAACAGGAAAAATGTCAGGACGCCTGGGTGACTCAGTCAGTTAAGCGTCTGACTTTGGCTCAGGTCATGATCTCACAGTTCGTGGGTTCGAGCCTCGCCTCAGGCTCTGTGCTGACAACTCAGAGCTGGAGCCTGCTTGAGATTCCATATTTCCTTCTCTCTCTGCCCCTCTCCCTCTAGTGTTCTGTCTGTCTCTCTCTTGCTCTCAAAAATAAACATAAAAAAGAATAGAAAAAATATCTTAAGCCCCCGTCCCCTACAGATTTAGAAATAAATATATTCACTGGTCATTATAATAGCAAAAAGTCAGAAACTTATCACACCAACATTAAACGTGTTTATGAATACTTTTAAGATGATGAAATGTGTGTGGTACACAGTTAAGTGAAACCTGGGTATGAAGGTGATTCTACAAAAATACATATGAGCGACAAGAAGGAAATCCAACATTTGAATAGTGTTTGTCCTTGGTCTCAAGACAGTCTTGGGAGACTGACTTTTACAACCTGTAAGGCTCAAGCGTGGCGAGAAAGAACAGGATAACGCATGTTAAAACGCGCACCAGGCCTGGCACGTAGTCCGTTCAAAGGAACGTCCGCTCTCATCGCACAGGATCACCTGCTGCCTCGCACTGACCGGTCTGCGGTTTAGTCCAACCACAACCTACGCTTCGTCTTCCTCTCTGCCAAGTGGGAATAATCACCGTTACCCAACAGGGGCCTGGAGATGAAATCAAACCAAGAACACCAAGTAGGGAACTTCGGCATTCCATAAACGGGCGCTCGCCTGGCCCTCTCTTCTGGAGACCGTCAAACTCTGTTCATGCCGGACGGTTTTGAGCCAGTTAAAATAATTGGCCACTTGTGCAGCCGTCTCTACAGCAGGAACATACCCATCCAGGTCTGATTCTGACAGGCTCGTGCACTGCGCCAGGGGCCGCAGGTTTATTAGGAAGGGGCCAACAGGGCACTGAGGTTCGACAAGGAAGGGGCCTCGAGGGGGCTTTGCAAAAAACAAACACTTCTCTGGACGCATAACTGGGTTTCATGTTCCAAACACGTGCTTCATTTATACAGCACTTGCCCACGACGTCACGCTGCTCAAGCCCTCCTTGTCGGCTCCTCCTCCTCTGCAGAAGGGGCCAAGGAGCAGGTGCGCTCTGCCCAAGAAATCTTTCAAGCCCAGTCTGAACGGGGCCGAATGGGAGCGCGCAAGCAACTCTTCTTTGCTTCCGCATGCACTATGGTTTAAGCCTTTAAGATGCAGCCGCTACCATCTTCTCCCCAGTAAATACCGGAGAGGAGAGGTGGATGGGTGGGTGGGGAAGATCTTCATAGGAATAAATCACCTTCAGCTCCCGTTTCTTTAAATCACCACAACTTTGCTGAATATGCGGTGATCTTTTAAGGACGGAGGCATACATTTGCAAAGGACAAAGAGAGGACATCAGACCTTGGTGTCTCTTCCATGCCCACAGACACATCTGTACATAAGGCTGGGTCCCCATGCCAGTTTCACCAGCCCCCTTCGCCGGGAAGCTGTCCCACCACACTCCGTGCTGCCGGACAGCCGCAGCTGTGCTAAGTGTGTCTTCGTCCCCCACCAGCCCCAGCGACCTGTGGGGAGCAGTGTGGCCTTGCTGAGAGAGGCCAGAAACGATGCTGTCTGTCCAGGAGAGTCACATGGGTTGACCTGACAAGATAAGGCAAAACGGGTAAACTGGGCGCCTGACTCTCAAGAATTCAGGATGCCTGGGTGGCTCAGTGGGTTGAGCGTCTGACTTCGGCTCAGGTCATGAAGTCCCGATTCCTGGGACTGAGCCCCACATCGGGTTCTGTGCAGACAGCACAGAGCCTGCTTTGGATTCTTTGCCTCCCTCTCTCTCTGCCCACCCCTCTCAAAAATAAACACTGAAATAAATTAAAAAAAAAAAAAGTAAAGAGTTCAACATTAACAACTAAGTATACGTTTAAAAAAATTTTTTTTAGGGGGCCTGAGTGGTTCAGTTGGTTAAGTGTTCAAGTTATGATCTCACAGTTCATAAGTTTGAGCCCCGCATTGGGCTCCTCACTGACGGTGTAGAAACTGCTAGGGATTCTCTCTCTCTCTCCCTCACAATAAATAAACTTAAATTTTTTTAAATATTTATTGTGAGTGAGAGAGCATGTAAGCAAGCATGTAAGTGGGGGAGGGGTCAGGGAGGGAGGGAGGGAGAGAGAGAGAGAGAGAGAGAGAGAGAGGTTAATAAAACAGAGGCTCTGTCCTTTAGGAGCTCAGGAACTATAATGTGTTATAGATAAGAAAAAATAAAAGAACCTCTGATTTTTATCACGTCTCTGACAAATACTTGCATAGCACCTCTGAGTACCTGGTCTGACATAAAGTGTTTATACCACTTTCTAGTGACCAAACATGCTACCTGAGCTGAATTCAACTAGTACAGAGTCCCTAACATTTCTGGGACATAGACTAATTTGAGATTCTGATTCTTTTATTAAAAAAAAAAGTTTAATGGTTATTTATTTTTCAAAGAGAGAAAGAGAGAGAGAGACAGAGTGCAAGCTGGGGGGGGGGGGCATGAGCAGAGAGAGAGAGAGGGAGACACAGAATCTGAAGCAGGCTCCAGCTCTGAGCTGTCAGCACAGAGCCCCACGTGGGGCTCGAACCCATGAACTGGGAGATCATGGCCTGAGAGAAGTTGGATTCTTTACTGACTGAGCCACCCAGGTGCCCCTAATTTTTTTTTAATTTTTTAAAAATTTTATTTATTTGACAGAAAGAAGGGGGGGTGCAGAGAGAGAGGAAGAGAAAGAGAGAATCCCAGGAAGGCCTGATGGGAAGCTCGAGCTCACGAGCTGTGAGATTATTACCTGAGCTGAAACCGGAGGCTTATGCTTAACCAATAGAGTCACCCAGGAGCCCTCTGATTCTCAATTAAAAAAAAAAGAAGAAGCAGCAGCTCTCCTGAACAAGGCACATAAAACGTAATCTCGGATTCAGTTTCACCGACACTTCTCACCTCGAGCCCAAGGATAAGACACGGATGCTCTAGCTCCTGTTTCCAAATACAGCAACATACATATAGTCGTATAATCCGAAACCGAAAGATCCTATGCTTCAACCACGCCAAGCACTCCTGAGGTTTATTCACAGGCTTATTTTTTCAGCAACGTCCTATTAGTGAGTGGCAGCGAGAGGGGTCCCGTCAGAAATAAAACGGCACGTTTATTCTCGAACACACGGCACGGACCTGACCCGCACAGCATCACTCCAGCGACACAACGGCCCTTCAGAGCTCCCAGTCAATGGGATATTCAGTTCACACCAAACACAAGGCGCAAAGAACAGAAATAGACAACGTTGCCGTATTAGAGACGCGGATGACAGAATTAGCTTCCCGGCCACAGAGACTTCAGCAAGGGCTCTGCGTACACAAAAAATCATTTTCTATTAGCGTCAGGCAATGAAAATAAAGTGTGACAAGACACTTCACTGGTTTGTTTGAAGTGATTTTATGCAACGCAGCTACGGTGAGCGGCTTGCCTCATCTTTTCTCCTCAACCATCAAAGAAGGTAGTCCTTTTTCACGCACCAACCTTTACCAGCCATGCGGTCCGCTGGGTTACACCCTCAGACACCTCCTTTTTTCACTGATTGCTTTCTACGTGGGCTGCTGCTGTTGTTGAAGTCGGCTCCAGACCCAGCACAGAGCCCAGCGTGGGGTCAAACTCATGAACATGAGATCAATACCTGAGCAGAGATCAAGAGATGGACGCTGAATGGATGGAGCCCCCCCACCGGACCCCCCCCCACAGGACTTGATGATTAGAAATCTGCACTGCTTTCCTCACAGGCCCTTAACACTGAAACAGGACCCCTCGAGATAAAACCATCACCTGGTCGTATATAAAAACTTTCAAGATCCTTTTGAAGGGATCTTAGATCGCTGTCCAACATACAATGAACTCACTGCCAAAATCCCCAGTGTATACCTCTGGCTCAAGGTCATCCAAATTCTTGAATACACCCAGTTCTACTGGTGAGGCCATGTGGCAGGAAGTATCCAAGCCGAAAGAAAGAAAGAAAGAAAAGAAAGAAAAGAAAGAAAGAAAGAAAGAAAGAAAAACAAACCAAAAAAAACCAGACTAACTCTGAGCAACCTATTACATTCCTGAGAATGTGCCTTCAGGAAGTAATTGGACAAGAACATAGTGATGGGAAAATCTCAGATATTCTTCATAGAGCTATTGCTTATGATGCTAAAAACCAGCAAAATGGCCATCAGTGAGAGATGGCTTTAATAAATGTTGTGTTCAAATAGTGGAATGCTCCCCTATGACCCAGCAATAGCACTGCTAGGGATTTACCCAAGGGATACAGGAGTGCTGATGCATAGGAGCACATGTACCCCAATGTTCATAGGGGCACTTTCTACAATAGCCAATTCATGGAAAGAGCCTAAATGTCCATCACCTGATGAGTGGATCAAGAAGATGTGGTGTATATACACAATGGAGTACTACATGGCAATGAGAAAGAAGGAAATCTGGACATTCGTAGCAACGTGGATGGACCTCGAGGGTGTCATGCTAAGTAAAATAAGTCAGGCAGAGGACAGATACCATATGTTTACACTCATAAATGTAACAGGAGAAACTTAGCAAAGGACTATGGGGGAGGGGAAGGGGGAAAAATAGTTGGGGAGAGGGAGAGAGGCAAACCATGAGAACTCTTGAATACTGAGCACAAACTGAGGGCTGATGGGGGAGGGGGAGAGGAAGGGGGGGTGATGGGCGTGGAGGAGGGTACTTGTGGGGCTGAGCACTGGGTGCTACACGGAAACCAACTTAACAATAAACTATAAAAAAGTAGTAGAATGCATGCAGCCATTAGAAAGAATTTTAGAGACACATAAACGTAAATATGAAATGACGTATATGAGGTACTTGGTGGAAGGAAGCGATTACTAATTAGCATAAACACGGTCTCTATTTTCTGTGTGAACGCACGGGAAAAAATCTTGAATTAACTGACATAGACGAGAATGTTCTCAAGTCAATCTGCAGACTCTCACTCTGAGAAAGAAGCTTGCTCTCCTTTCTACCCCACAGCCTTTCAAGGACGCCTGGTGGGACACAGTTTCTGGGCCTTTTACCTCGGAGGTTTGCCTTTTAAAATGCAGAGCTCAGAACTGAAAGCGAGCCCTCAGCGGCGGCCCGGCCAAGGCAGGAAACAATGAGATGACTGACTCCTTTGTTCCGAATACCGAGTCATTAAGGTGCTGCAGAAGGCCGACCACCCAAAGGGCTGCGAAAACCTTCCCTCTAGAAGGAGAGGGGCTACGGACCAAGCCTCTCCATTCCACAAACATGCGATTGTTCTTTCCTCTCCCAGGGAGAAGGAAGTTGCATTTGGTAGAGCTTAACTGTATGCTTGTTCTTGTTGATCACCTTTGGCTTTTAGAAACCTTCTTCTATCCCGATTTCAGACTCCCTAATGCGGAGACACATTCGTGACCCACCTTTCTTTATGAAAGACCAAGACACGTCTTTTTAGAAGGGATCTGCCAACTACCTTACGACAATTTAAGAGGTTTTTATATTAAAATGAATACAGTAAGTTTAAAAATCAAATACAAAGTGGATTCATCATTGTGCAGAAACATCCAATGTCAAAGGCAGATAGCTCCTGCTTGCTTCCAACTCACCCTACACTCCTACCTACAGTCGACCCTGCACCTTCCACACCTTCACACCTTCCCCTTGAGTACAAACTCTCCCCTTTTTAAAGAGTACTTTGATGGGGAAATAATGGCACTGGCAAGGTAGTGAACCTCACAAAGTCAAACGGGCCATCAACCTGCAATGCGCCTTTGTAACTTATTATAATTAAGCCCATATTTTTCTTTTTAAAAATTTTTAAAAAATGTTTACTTTTGAGAGAGAGAGAGAGAGAGAGAGAGAGAGAGAGAGAGAGAGAGAGAAGTGTGAGTGGAGGAAGGGCAGAGAGAGAGGAAGATGCGGAACCCGAAGCAGGCTCCAGGCTCTGAGCTGTCAGCACAGAGCCCAGTGCAGGGCTCAAACCCATGGACCATGAGATCATGACCTGAGCTGAAGTCGGATGCTTAACGAACTGAGCCACCCAGGCGCCCCAAAGCCCATATTTTTTTAACTTAGCCATAAAAGGACCCTAAGAAACTTACTTGAACACCTGATTTTATTCTGGCGTCCCCTAACAATGATACTACTCAAACTCGCTCTTTAATAACTGATTTAAAATAAAGAAAAAGAAAGCAAAGAAGGTAGTTCAAGAATGGCTTGTCCTTGGGAAACCCAGGCTACCCTCTTGTGACGACTGTGCCTCTTTCCTAGGTAATCCCAAACGATCTCTTCCTCTATTTAACCCATTCCCAAGTCATTTCACACCTATTCTTTTGAAGGCACTGAACTAGTCTAGAGGAGGACACAATGAGTAAGATAGGGAAGTGGGGAAAGGACACAAAGGCAAACAGCAATTCCAACGCAAGGTAAAAATGCCTTAAGAAAGTTCCAGAACAGGGAGGCTTTGGCATGCAGTAGGGAGCTCTACCTGGTGAAATCAAGGTATGACTGAAGGGTGGGAATAAAGGTACGAAAGCGGCCACAACATTCTTAACCTGAAAAGATTCTGATTTTGCTAAGAAATCACCTTAAAGCTTTCCGAGCCACACGTGGTAAAATCTATCGTTTTCCTATTCAGATTAATTCAAATGTTTTCAGTTCCTCAAGAACACCTGCCCACTTCCTCATTCTTTTTGGCCTTTCTCCTGTCGTCCAATTTTGCCAACACAAGTCTACAAATCAGAAAACATTAGGCCCTTAGACTTTGGACAGCATTTTTAAGTTAACGAAGCACTGGCAGGTGGATTACCGCTGGTAGTACTTTCTAAGGGTCCTAAGATATGAGGACATTGGTCCTGGAGACTCAAATGCCACTCAGTTTGGTCACCTCTCCCAGTGTGGGCATCCCCTCCACTTTCATCTGCATTTGTTTTGCTCTTTCCATTAAAAATCATTATCCTTGAGTTTCCTAAGCTGAGACAAAAATGAAAGACATCCCCCAAGTGAGTAACAGTGCTTAGTGTGCGGTCAACAAATCTGATGCACAAATAAACTGAATGGATGACCATTGTGAAAATACTTGTAAGAAATTCGACGGGCGCCTGGGTGGCTCAGTCTGTTAAGCGTCCGACTTCTCTCCAGTCATGATCTCCCAGTTCGTGAGTTCGAGCCCTGAGCTGGTCTCTGTGCTGACAGCTCAGAGCCTGGAGCCCGCTTCAGATTCTGTCTCCCTCTCTCTCTGTCCCTTCCCAGCTCATGCTCTCTGTTTCAAAAATAAACACTAAAAAAAAAAACTAAATATATATATATAAAAGAAATTCGAGCTGGGTACTTGGTGTTGAGAGTTTAGAATAAACCTTGGAAGACTACGTCTAAGAAAGAACGTAATATTTCCTTCTTTTTGCCGAATATTGGCAAAAATATTCAATGCCTCTGGGCAAAGTACCCAGAAAAGTCTTGTAAAAATAGACTAGATGCTCCTTATTCATGGGCCCCATAATTGCAAAGCAGCCTGCTCCGTGAAGTCCGCCAGTTCAGCACTCACGGCCACTCACGGGCACGGGCTGCAGAAAACACCTGGGTCACTTTAGACACGCGGTCCCCACTGGGGTCAGACAAGGGAGCCCTCTGCCTTCGTCCGGCTCTCCTCCGGAAGCGGGGCTCTTTCCACGGTCACTTAGTGCCACGTTGTATTTTTGTTTGGGGGTTGCTGGGTTTTTTTGTTGTTTGTTTGTTTTTGGCATTTTTGTGCTTTTTGTTGGTCATTTGGTTGTTTCCAAGAGCCCCCGGTCCCAGTGGCCCAGTGCAGCGAGGCAAGAAGGCTGCCAAGTGCCTTGCTCAGGCCTGAGTTACGGGGCTGCTGGTCCTGAGCCGGTGTTCATGAATCAGCACCAGGACGAGGGGTCTTTGAAACAGAAACACACGTAAAACAAGGCTACGCATTCAAGTGCTGGCAAAAACGTTACGACCAAAAGCCCACAGGAACCTACGCTGGTATTTTTTCCTTAAGAACAACGGTGCGGCAGAGACTCACGGGGCTCACGGACTCACGGAGCGTAACTGCCACAGCTAATGAGCACTGACCGAGGACCGGTCCGGGGAGGGGGAAATTCTCCATATTCCCTGTGTTTCCCACGGTGAGCAGTTTTAGTACCTCGGGGTCTCCTGTGATGGCACAGAACAAGTGCAAGTTCTAGCTGTATTTTTCCTTACTCTTCTCAGCCTGAGAGAGAAGGCTGTTTTTAACATGACCACATGCCCTGATCAAACCCTAACAGAATTAATACTTGTCTTATCACTGAGAACTCAGTCCACACAGAAATTTTTGTAATGACCTCAACGGTGACTTTTCGCGGATGGTTTGTCAAAATAAGAATCTAAATAGAGTCACAAGCAGCATTCTCATTTGCGGAGACCGGGTGGAGGCTACAGCAGAGGGAAGAGTCCTACGTGAGTTTGGAAAGAGACAGGAGGTGCTCACGCAAGTGAAATAATTCAAATAGAAGGTGAACCCACAAAAATGGACAAAATAAACAAGTAAAACTAACACCCTGCTGGCAAGTAAAAAATAGGGCAATAGCCAGAGATAAAGCACCAAGGGGCTTTGTAAAGAGAGTAATTGGATAAATTATTGAATTATCTTAATGGAACAGGGACATTAGATTTTAAAATCCCACTTCAGATCAGCAGAGTAATGGAAAGCCAGCTATTAAAAACAAAAACCTGGTCATGTGAGTGGCTTGGTTGGTTGAGCGTCTGACTCATGATTTCAGCTCAGGTCATGATCTCAAGGTCACAGGATCGAGCCCCACATCAGGCTCCATGCTGAACATGGAGCCTGCTTCAGATATTCGCTTGCTCTCTCTCTCTCTCTCTCTCTCTCTCTCTCTGCCCCTCTCCTGCTCGCAGGCACACTCTCTCTCTCCAAAGAAAGAGATAGAGAGACAGAGAGAAAGAAAGAAAGAAAAAAGGAAAAGCTTACCATCACTTATTTCATTTCCCAAACCTGTTTCACACAAGCAGATTTTTACATCATGACACCTTACTAATTACACTATTAGCTTAAAATGATCTTGAATGGAAGCTTCTATTCTATCTGCCAGGGACCAAAACAAATGTAAAACACCACGTGAGGTAGTGACATTGGTACAGCTGATCATTTCTACTTCCTGGATTCTTATCCAAATCACTTAGAGAATTCAGAGTGTTGGCTTTTTTTGCAAAAAGAAAATGAATATAGTCATGCAATTTCTCAGGGTGACAGCTAACCGTACAGGTCCGTCACCAAGCAGACACTCCACAACGGCACGGGGTCGATGATATACCTACATCTAAGAGATGTGGAAAATGAGACTCCACGGTTAAATGATACTGTCAGGGGAAACTGAATGCTCTGGGACTGTGAGGCCGGCCTGGCCACCTCTGGGGCTCAAGACCGCGGCCACGCTCCATCAGGGGACAGCAAACCACGGTGCCCAATCACGGTGCCCAGCCACGGTGCCCAGCCACGGTGCCCAAGCGCTTCACCGGCCATCGCTGAACACACACGGAACGTCTCTCTGTGCAGCAGATACAGACGTACGTACACAAACATGGCAGTTTTTCTTACTTACGCAAGACACATTCACGAATTTAAAAATAAGACAAGTAAGCAAGATAAACTAACACATTCTAACAGCGAACAAGTGTTGGCAAGGATACAAAGAAAAAGGAACGCTCCTGAACTGTTACTGCAAACTGGTGCAGCCACTATAGAAAACAGTCCGGACGTTCCCCAAAAAATTACAAAAAGAATTCCCATATGATCCGGTAATTAATTCCACTAATTCAAAAAGATACATGCACCCCTATTTTACAGAAGCATTATTTACAATAGCCAAATTATGGAAGCAACTCAGTGTCCATCAAGAGACGAATGGATAAAGAAGATATGGTGTGTATATGTAACGGAATATTACTCAGACACAAAAAGAACAGAATATTGCCATTTACAACAACATGGATGGATCCAGAGAGTATTATGCTAAGTGAAATACATCACTCAGAGAAAGACAAATACCCTATGATTTCATTTATATGTGGACTTTAAGAAACAAAGCAAGCCAACAAAGAAAAAAGAGACAAACCAAAAATAACACTCTTAACTATAGAAAACTGATGGTTATAAGAGTTGACAGGGATTAAGAGCAAACATTTGGAATGAGCACGGAATAATGCACAGAATTGCTTAATCACCATACTTACACCTGAAACACATCTAACACTGTACATTAACTCCACTGCCATTTAAAACAATTCTAATGTATCCCAATTTTTTGAGGTTCATTATGAGAAGTGGCTCCAAAATTTTCCCTCCTCCTTAAAACAAGATTTTTCTAAAATGCCTTTGTATGTAGTGTTAATTTTGATTTTTTATCCTCAGACTAAAAAAAAACAGACTCTAGAGAAAGTAGAAACAGGAAATATAACTTAGCACGCCCCCTCAACTTTGAAATATTTTGAGTAGAGGAGGATGATGTAAAAAGTAGTTGTCCTAGTATAGCTGTAAAAAAGTTTAATTATTTTAAACATGATCAGGGGCACTTGGGTGGTTCCGTTGGTTAAGCGTCCAGCTTCGGCTCAGGTCGTGATCTCACGGTTCGTGGGTTTGAGCCCCGCGTCGGGTTCTGTGCTGACAGCTAGGAGCCTGGAGACTGCCTTCAGATTCTGGGTCTCCCTCTTTCTCTGACCCTCCCCTACTCATGATCTGTTTCTGTCTCAAAAATAAATAGATGTTAAAAAAAATTTTTTTTAAATAAACACGATCAGTGATGTTTGTCTACACACAAATTAATGCTGTGACTAACATCATGGAAGTTAAACCTTTGGTGTTTTTTTCAATGGTTATTCATTTTTGAGAGAGCGAGAGAGGGAGAGCGAGCGCGAAAGTGGGCAGATACAGAATCGGAAGCAGCTCCAGGCTGTGAGCTGTCAGCACAGAGCCCGAGGTGGGGCTCGAACTCCCAAGCCTGAGCCGAAGTCAGACGTCTAATCCACGGAGCCAGCCAGGCGCCCCATCATTTTATTTAATAGAAGGGTTAACAGCATCTTTATCACCACTGGAAGGTAAGGTCTGCA
>PISW01002386.1:0-40000 GCA_004023785.1 Mungos mungo
AGCCCCTCACTTCTATGCTGCATTTCCTGGCTCTCTTCCAAGTTGCTTACCTTTTCTCTGTATACTTCCCATCTCTTTTGCCTCTTGTGTGTTTGCTTCATGCTGTGAAGATTTATTTTACTTTATCTTGTAACTTCACAGGCATCATTTTTTTTCACTTTCTCTACTGACTTTCTTTAAGTTTATTTATTTTGTGTGTGTGTGAGAGAGAATGTGTGCATGAGCAGGAGAGGGGCAAAGAGAGAGAGAGAATCCCAAGCAGGGTCTGTACTATTAACACAGAGCTTGATGCAGAGCCCAACACAGGGCTCAATCCCAAGAACCTGAGCTGAAATCAAGACTGGATGCTCAACCTACTGAGCTGCCCAGGTGCCCATCTCTACTGACTTTTTCAACTTGAAAGTGTCTCTTTATTTTTCCAAGCGGTATTTGTGTGTGTGTAAGTGTGTGTGTATGTGTGTGTGTGGGGGGGGGGTAAATGTATCTATTTGATCAGTCTCATTATAGTTTCTTTTTTGTCAAAGTTACCATATACTCTTTATTCCACTCCAGTTCTACCAGCCGCCTTAGGTGGCAGAGACCCTTAGCCAGGTTGTAATTTTCCTTTTTCTATGCATTGTTCTCAACTCCCTCTCACCCAGGGTAGATCAGGTCATTCGCCTTTCTCAAGCAGTGGAACAAAATCAGATGGTAGAAAGTTACAGTTTTGATCTGTGTAAACTGAGGAAGAACTAACTGAAAAATATTTCACCAGTGCTCAAATATGGAAATGAGGATCCTTCCTCCTAGTCTGTCCTAGAGCAAGTATCTGCCTTCTCCCAAGTAAAAGTCAACAGGCAAAAACAAAAACCATGAGGTCAACAGCAATCAGAATGATCGTAGCATCACACTCAAGACAAGATGTGACTCATATGTTGGGAAGATAAGACCTTTCCCTAAAGGGACCAGAGACTTTGTAGGTAGCCGTAAAATCCCAGAGAGGGAAGCTGTCTTTGCTGTCACTGATCACTCGCTGGCAAGGCACCAGGAAAAAAGATCAGAGTGGTCCTCTGAAGAGCATGGAAAACCTTAGAACTTAGTTGGGAGGATTAAATGTTAGATTTTCATGACAAAAGGAAAATGTTACTGCCTTTCTCTCATGCCAACTCAGGGAACATTTTCACTTTCACGTCCAGATCTGGTGTCTTGAGAAAGCAAACTCTCTATTTTATCTCTGTCTTACCATGCCAACTCCTTAAGGCCAAGAGTTTTATCTTTGACTATGTTCTATACAAGACTGATCACAGGCAGAGAGCTAATTAGTGGTTTTACATCATTGCCATCATTACCATTTTAAGTGTAGGTGTGTACCGACTTGACAACTCTAGTTTATAGGATAGACAAAGGGAGAACATTGACTCATCTTACAAAAGAGGTCTGCATGGGCCTTATTAAATCTCACATTCCTTATAATCAATGTGGCGTAGGATTTTTTAGGAACACAAATAATTTTATACAGTAGAAAAGTGATCTGGGGCGCCTGGGTGGCTCAGTCGGTTGAGCGTCTGGCTTCGGCTCAGGTCATGATCTCGCAGTTAGTGGGTTCAAGCCCTGCATCAGGCTCTGTGCTTGACGGGTAGCTCAGAGCCTGGAGACTGTCTTCAGAATCTGTATCTCCCTCTCTCTCTCTGACCCTCCCTTGCTCAAGCTGTCTCTCTCTCTCTCTCTTAAAAATAAATAAAACATTGAAAAAAAAATTTAAAGTGATCTGAAGCAAAAAATAAATAAAAGTTTCCCTTTTGAAGATATATTCAAACAAACATGTCTGCTGCCTCGTGAGTTCCCACTCACCTTCACAGTTAACTGACTGAAATAATTCTCTTATTGACACCAACACTCTGGATCTCTAGTCTGCCCTCACTCTCCAATGTGCATCTTTCCTTTGCTGTGCATTATTGAAATTAAAATAAAATGTGCTCTTCAATGCTAGTCATCTTACAGGTACAAATTATAGGTTGAGAGACAATTTACAGGCACTCATCTTACCCAAATACTGCATTATTCTTTTAGCAAAATCTTTTCTCTTCTTATCTGATTTTCACCCCAACATTCACTAGGGTCTCTCGTTTAGACCCATCACCCTAAGAGTTCCTTGATTCTTCTCTACTGGATCTAGGTATTTCACCTCAAGTTTTTTTTTTGCTTTTTTAGTTCCTTTTCTTCCTTCCTTCCTTCCCTCCCTCCCCTTCTCTCTTTCTTCCTTCCTTCCTTTCCTTCCTTCTTTCCTTTCCCTTTTGTTCCTTCATTAATATCAGGCACCTGACAATCACTTGATCACATTTTAGACACCTTCTATTGCAACAAACACAATTCTATTTTGTTATTAAGAAAGTAAAAACACCAGAAATTATAAATGTGAGTTACCTCTGATTCTGAGATATACTCTCATTTCAAAGATGTTAAAATGTGAAAGCCTTGGTGATACATAACTGATGAAATATGGCGGGAAATATCTTCTGGCTTGCCGGGCAGAAATCCTAGGATTCCTTTTATACTTGTAGGGTACCGAGACTTGGATCAGCTTGATGCCTGCTATTTTTATTAGCAGCATTTCCTAATTTTTAAATCAACCTTATCCCAACTGGGAGTGCATAATGACTCCTGCCCTTGCTGCTTGAGGGGTCCTAGTAAATCTGGTTTCCTTAAACAGGGCTAATCCCGGGGATCTTCATCCTGAGAGCTCACTGTGCTCCCTTACTGATCATAGCACCGGCTCTTCCTGAACAACTTTACCGCTGTGTGTTTCTTCGTGGGGCATGCCAGCCTCTTACTGGACCTAGGATTGGGAAAGCCTGTGCTGGCGTCCTAGTTTGTTCAGGCTGCTCTAACAAAAGTATCATACACTGAGTGGCTTATAAACACCAGACTTTCATCTCTCCCCACTCTGGAGTCTGCAAGTCCTAGATCTAGATCAGGAGGTCAGCATGGCTGGGTCCTGGCGAAGGCCCTCCTCCAGGCTGCAGACTGCCAGACTCTCCTTGGGTCCCCTCATGGCTGGCAGCAGAGAGGAAGAGAGGCAGCTCCCCAGTCACTCTTACAAAGGCACCAATTTCGTCTTGAGGGCTACACCCTCATGACCTCCCCCTAACCCGAATTACCTCCTGAGGGCCCCACCTCCTAATACCATCCCACATTTGAATTTTGGCAGACACGGCATTTGGTCCAAAACAACTAGCATGAATTCGTGCGGCTCTTGCTTGTTCTTTCAGCCTGAGGCTGGCGAGAACCTGCATCCTACCTAGGCGGCTCTGATGAGAACCACTTTGCAGCCCCTGTGCCTCTGTTTCCTTTCCCCTCATCTACCTCTTCACAGGTCAGTTCCTCTTGGAACCAAAGCTGCGGTCAATCTTACTCCTCGGTTCCTAGCGGTTCTGCTGGACTCCCAGGTCAGGGGTCAACTCTTCCCCAGAGCAACCCTTGAAACCTGGAATACCCCCAGCAAGGTTAGGCTGTGCTCTTCTAGTTTTATTTTATTTATTTATTTATTTTATTTATTTTTTTAATTTATTTGTTAAGAGACAGAGAGAGACAGAGTGTGAGTGGGGGAGAGACAGAGAGAGAGGGAGACACAGAATCCAAAGCAGGCTCTGAGCTGTCAGCACTGAACCCAACGCAGGGCTCAAACCCATGAACTGTGAGATCATGACCCGAGCCAAAGCCGGACGCTTTACCAACTGAGCCACCCAGGTGCCCCATCTTCTAGTTTTAAAACTACCTGCCTTTTGGGGGGAGCTGGAGACCCGATGGCTGGCACAACAGAATAATGTCCCTCCCAGGGCATCAACATGAGTTTTGGAACCCATGACCGAGACTCAATGTCAATAAGACAAACAAAAAGCTTCTCTGACCTGCGCACTTTCAGACTCCCAGGACAAGTGTCCTCTTGTTAATGGTATAACATTTTCTGTCGAGTGTGGATCCTAACCTCAGCTGCCAACACAAAATTCTCTTGCATCAGCTTAGCCCGGCGGGGTGTGTGGACTTCTCCGTTCATCTAACTGAGCTCACGGTGGTTCCATCTCCCCATTTGCTGCCCAGCCCCTGAGTCTCCTGAACCCCAGTCAATGCCTCGCTGCGCCTCTACGAGAGAAGAAAGACAGGAAGGAAAACAGCACCTAGAACAATTCTTCTCTGTCTCCCATCCCAGGCTCAATAGAATGGGTGACCTAGTGAATTGGTTTTGCTTCAGTGATATTCATCACTGTCATTTAGAGCCTGCCAGAATGTAGAAAGAATGCGGGATTTGGCACTGGAAGACGTGGGCTGACATTGTTATTTGCCAGCCGAGGCTGGTCTTCCCGTCTCTCGGAGACTCAGTGTCCCCCTGGATATGAGGGACCAATATCTGTCCGGTGTGCCTCCTCACGTGATAAAGGATTCAAACAAAAATGACATCACAGACATAAAAGAACTTTGCAAACTTTAAAATGCTATATGCCTGACAGGAAAATGAATGATCGTTCTAACGATTTTGTCACACGGTGACACACGGTGTCCCCTTTTTGTCCCCGTTCTTTTCTATGCTGGTGGCAATGCTCTGGGCACCTCTGGTTTCTTCTGGATTTGCTGACCTTGCCTCTGGGTGGTGGTGCAGGGGACACAGGCTGGACTTGCCACTAACCGTTGCCCCTGAGGAGCTAATTTTAGGTGAGAAATAGATTTTTTTTTTTTTAAGTGGTGGCACTGCCTGAACGGAGAGTGCGGACTTCAGCTCTGGGTGCCAGCTCCAGACTGAGAGCGGAATGTGGTCCGGGATCCGCGCCCCCTCCCCCGCCACACTTCATTCTTAAATGCACTTCCATCCCTGCTCTCCTGCAAGCCGCGCAGTAAAATCATGCTGTTCGTGCACAAAGCATTTTCAGATCTAAGAAAACGGCCCGTTCTACGTTTTTTGTTCATTTTTATCCACATTTTTTCCCATAAAATCTCTTTGTGTGTAGAAAATGCCCACTTTTCAGACTGTTTCATCGAGAGATCTTTAAGCAATGGTCAATCCTATTTGTGTTACGTTTACAGAAATCCTTAAATTTCCCAAACTAAAGAGGAGGATGTGCTGCTTAGCTAGGAAATCTGTTCAACTTAATACAGATTTTATACTTCCTTTTAAATCCCAGACTGAGCTCTTTTCTCTTTTTTCAGTTTTCCAGAAACCAAGAAGCCCTGATTTCTAACAAACCTGTGAAAGCAGCACTTACCTCTACCATTAAAGGCAAAGAGCATCTTTCTCCTACAACGCGGATATGAGTCATCAGCCCTAAATCTGATCTGGTCCTAATTCAATTAAATCATTACACTCTTGTCTCCGCTGATACCCCCGCCTACAGAAAACCATGCATTGAATGTGTTAAATGGCCATTTTTAAATAGTATGTGCTTTTAAAGGGGGGGGGGGAACACACAATTTAATGCTAAAAAGGGGGAATAAATTGCTGATCTTTTTTTTTTTTAACAAATGGCTGGGAGGGTTATAATGTATTAGATTTTTTTTTTCCAGAGGTAATCTTAGATGTGGGGTGAATGAAGTGAAGTCTGTTATCAAGCCATAACATCTGCCACAGTGTCAAGTGATGAAATGGGTGACTCCAGAGCCCAGGACAGCTGGGACGGCTTTCTTAATGCAGGAGGGTATTGTGCAAACAAACAGACACTGATACTGTCTATGGCTGTCACAATTATTCAGCCTGGCGATACATCTTCCCGTATTAGCTGCCTGAGCAGTCTTATTTCTTTTAAAAGTAAACTACTGTGCAACAATCACCATTGTGGCTTGTGAGTGGGTACAAATAGAATAAATGCCCTGGAAGTAAAAAAAAATAAATATAAATTAAAATCTAGCACCAGAGCAATACACTGAAAAAAAAAAAAAAAGCACCAACAACCAAAAAACAGATGCGTGATGAAACAAAATAAGACAAAACATGTCGAACAAAAGCGGGAGAGAGAATAAGCTAAAAAGGACAAAAAAAAAGCAGAAAAAGAGAAGACACTCCATTACTTAAAAATATAACTATGAATTAATAACAGTCTTCTTTCAGACTTAGAGTGTTAGCAGTTCATGTGCATTTTTAGGTAAAGATATTAAAAACCCTGTTAGAGGCGGGTAATTTTAATTTGTGCCTCTGTTGAGGTTTGTGATAACATTGCAGGGATGCTTATTAAAAAATGACACACCTAAGTTTTAGGCATGGGTAAGGGTTCTCGAAAATTAAGAAAAGTAATAATTCTGGAATTTATTATTTACAAAAGTCTGTATGTAAAAGAGCCACTGAATTTAATTACAGATGGAAGTATGATTCCATCTAGACAAGCTTCCTGGTGGGTACGGAAAGGCTCAGATTCTAATTGGAAATTTTACAGCCTGCACATGACTTTTCCTTCAAATATATAATGCATTCTCCAATAGACAACCCGGCTTTTGGATAAACAACCTAGCACGCACCACGAGGATTATCATACCTTCCATCTCCCCGTGCACTGGGCACTAAGAACCATCAAAAGCAAGGCTGTTCTCATGAGATCTTAAAGCTCATGGAGTCTCATCCAATAACTGTGTGGATGTGAGAAGTGATGTGGAGGGGGCAGAGGGCTTTCATGCCGGCCACTTACTTTTGGCTCCATGTGTATTCTATCATGTTGAGCTGCCTCTCCCTCTGTTACCATTATGCCTGTGGTGGAATCAAAAGTGAAAAAAAAAAAAGCCATTTTCACTCTTTCTTAACAAGATGAGCACCTGAAAACCAAATAAAAATTAATTCTGAGTTACTGAGATTTGACTTGGATGTACTGTTTCTTTTTTTTTTTTTTAATTTTTTAAGTTTTTTTGAGAGACAGAGAGAGACAGTACGAGCAGGGGAGGGTCAGAGAGAGAGAAGGAGATACAGAATCTGAAGCAGGCTCCAGGCTCTGAGCTAGCTGTCAGCACAGAGCCTGATGCGGGGCTCGAACCCACAAACTGTGGGATCATGACCTGAGCCGAAGCCAGATGCTCAACCGACTGAGCCACCCAGCTGCCCCGTATTGTTTTTTAAAAAACAGGATAAGAAACCCCAAATGTGCATTCAGAAATTTTTATTTAAAATTTTACTAGGTCTACACTGGTGTGGATTTTGTAATGTATGTTTTCTAGTGCGTATTCATTCATGGTTATGTCAAAGTCAAGTATCAGGAAGTCTCTAAAATGTCTACATTGGTGCCTCTGTGAATGGATTCTACCTTGCTCATTGCTGTGTCTTTCTCACCACATCACACAATGCTTGGCAAATGTTAGATACTCATTAAATGCTGATTCAGTTGATGTAATTTTTGTTGATTATGTAGAAGCCAAAATAAACTAGATTATCTCAGAAATTAGGCATAAATACTAGGACAATACTTCCTTCTGACAATGGGACATTCCCATTCATTCATTCAACACCTGTTTGCTGTGAACCTCCTATATATTGTGTGCACAATTCAACATGTTGATGAAAAAACAGTAAAACAGAGAAGAAGACAGAAACAGCTCTCAGGAGGCCCTTAGCAAGCTTCCTGTCTCTCAGAAAAGACTGAACTCAGCCTATTTGAGAAGAAGGAGGTACCATGGAGTCACAGATGATTTCCCAAGGAGCTGGCCTCGAATACAAGGTCCCCAGATGGAGGAGGAGTTAGATATGCAAAGAGGTGGCTCACAGGATGTAATGCTAGACAGAGAGAAAGATGTAAGCGAGGAGGAGCCTGGCAAGCTCCCAAACCCAAAGAAAGCAGGTGTAATTGAGGAATACAGAAAGGAGAAGGAGGAGACAAGGGTCACGGAGAGAGGAGTGGTTACGCAAGACCAAGCTGAAAAGACAGACCTGGTCGTACCGTACAGGGGCTTCGAAATGGAATAATATCCAAAATCCACAGCAATCATGAAAGCACACGCACCAGTCATTCAGGAAAGAGTCCCTGTCCTTAACCCTAAAACTTAACCTTAAAAGTCAAACCTTAACCTTAAAAAGATTCCGTTAACAGTGGTTACATACATGAGCGTGCAGTGCAGAACAAAAGTCTGGGTCTCCAAATGATGGCCTGTAGCCAAGCAGCCTGGCTGGCCTGGACTTGTCACCTCAGAATGCTTTATGTGTGAAAAATAAATATTATCTGAATCACTATAGGTGTGCTCTCTCCTCTGATATATAGCATGTTAATGACAGAAGGCATGATATATATCATGTTCGTACACACACACATATAGCATATACGTATAGAGAATATAGCATGATATATATCATGGTAATATATATAGCATATACATATGTATAGAACATAGCATGATATATAGTGTGTTAATATATATAATATATACATATATAGCATATACATATAGAGAGAGAATATAGCACGATACATACCATAGTAATGACCAATAGGTGATATATAGCATGTAAATATATATATAATATATATACACACATCTAGCATGTTAATATATATAGCATGTACATATATATCTATAGAGAGAATATACCATGATGTATATCATGTTAATGACACATAGCATGATAATGACAGCTTAGCTCTCTCAGTTTTATAGCACGTTCAGGACAGAGATGGAATTATAGCTTCTAGAAAGGACTACCTGTCCCCAAACGGTTTGAATAGCATGTCCTTGTTTCAAGAGGTACAGTCTGACTAGTGGTACCCCAAAGGGACCATTAGCCAGAGAGTTTATGTAGTTGATATAAGGGAAGAGTTTATGTGAAATAAGAGTGTATTCATTTGTTTATCATTTATAGCAGTCACAATTAAAGATTTGACCTAAAATACACATATATTAGTTAGAGGCTTTAGAACCCTAGGGCCGCTCTGTGACCATTGTCAATGAATCCTCCTAAACTGCCACCACCTCTTACATTTAGAGAAAATTAAAACCATTCGATATGGTCTATAAGGAGAGCTGGTCTTCAGCACATGCGTATCAGTTGTTTTATACCTGTATCTGCTGTGATTGGTTTGAAAAGACTTTGCACAAATGGCGCCTTCCCTATAAAGCTACACTCCCCCCGAGCGGCATGGCCATCCCCACTTTGCCCCGCTGCTGTTTCTTCCCATAGCACTTCTCTTTCTGTCATACTTTGTAACTTCCTAACTGACCATCCTGCCTGTTTGCCGTCTGTATTTCCACAATGAAGGCTACATAAAGGAAAGGCTCTTCATCTGTTTTGTTTTGTTGATGTGCTCTGAACATCTAGAATAGTACTTGGCATTTAGTAGGCACTGTAAATAATTCTCAATTTGAACTTAAGTGAAGTGGCTGGTTTTGCTCCTTAATTGAGTGATGCACAGCCGTTGTCGGCTTGGTCAATCTTGTTTGCTGCAGGCTGTCGGTTCCAGCTGGTGGAAGAGATATGCCCATCCTAAGACCCTGGGCTGGAAACAGCACACATCTCTTGCACTCATGTTCCATTGGCAAGAGCTCCATCACACGCCCACACTTAACTGCAAGTAAGGCTAGCAAATGTAATCCAGAAGAAAAACTCCCCTCCCTAGGACAAAGGGAACGTGTATTTTGGTGGACACTGACAGTTTCTCCTGCTTCGACCCTGAATGAATCACAGAAGCAGTAAGTAGGTCTTCTCTTTGAAATGGGGTTGATGAGATTACCCAAGGCAGAGATGTGTGAGAAGGAGAAATAAAATATGTAGTGTATTCCGTTTGCCGATAGAAAAGGAAACCTGAAAGCATTTTCTAAAGATGCTTTCTAAATATTACAGGAGGAAAACTATGGAAGAGTGAGAGGTTGGCTTCATTATACTATCTCATTAATTATGTCATAAATTTAATTCAGCTTTAAATATCTAGAACACTTATTTTCCCCCCGAGATCAATCAAAGAGTAAATAAATTGACTTAATTATTAGGGTTAACCTAAATTAATGTTAAAAAATTACAAATGTCCAAACAACATAGCCAGGGATTTACATGAAACAAATAAAAATCTAATTTCTTTTTCAGCGAAGCAGTAAATATTTTTAGTAAATATTCCTTTATCTGCATTATAGAAATTAGTATTCTAACTAAATGTGATATCTTTGTAGTTTATAGAATGAACACGTTATTATTTTTTGTATGTCCTGAATAACTATGAGAGTATTTCTCATCCCCCAGAATTGGAAGGAAATACACACTTAATAAGTGACAAATGTGTACCAGAAAATTATATGCTGGTTAATTTTCCAAGTAATATTGTAAGCTACGTATTATTATTAGTTTCCATGTATTTTAATAGTGTTTCCAACTTCACCCACCTTATAAATGGCAGGTCCAGTATTTGAATCTAGCTCAGTCCAAATCCCAAATCAAAGAAAACTGTTCTAAACAGTTGTGTGCAAAACACTTCTGGATCCTATTGGGGGACAACCTTGAGGATATATGGGGCCCCTTAAGTCTCGAAGCATTAGACTCTAAGAAGGAAAATAAATATTGTACCAATAATGCCACAATAGTAGTCAAGAGAAAACTATAGAATGCTTTCCATACCAAAAAGAAGGAACGAAAGAAAGAAAGAACGAAAGGAAGGAAGGAAGGAAGGAAGGAAGGAAGGAAGGAAGGAAGGAAGGAAAAAGAAGGCGATCCCATCCAGGTGAGGCCTACCTACCAGTCTTTTCAGAAGATATAATATGTGAGCTGAATATTGCAGAATAGATTGAAAGTCACCAAGTCAAGTTCAGGAGTTGAGAGGAATTTTTTTTTTTTTTTTTGGTCAGGAAACCCTGAGTAAGTTCCTTTATATTTTCTTTTATTTTTTTAAATTTATTTTTAATAGTTTATTGTCAAATTGGTTTCCATACAACACCCAGTGCTCTTCCCCACAAGTGCCCTCCACCATCACCTCCACCTCTTTTCCCCCCTCCCCCTTCCCCTTCAACTCTCAGTTCATTTTCAGCATTCAGTAGTCTCTCAGGTTTTGGCTCCCTCTCTCTCCCCAACTCTCTTTCCCCCTTCCCCTCCCCCTGGTCCTCCATTAGGTTTCCCCTGTTCTCCTGTTAGACCTATGAGTGCAAACATATGGTATCTGTCCTTCTCTGCCTGACTTATTTCGTTTAGCATGACACCCTCAAGGTCTATACACTTTCCTACAAATGGCCAGATTCCATTCTTTCTCATTGCCATGTAGTACTCCATTGTATATATATACCACATCTTCTTGATCCATTCATCAGGCGATGGACATTTAGGCTTTTTCCATGTTTTGGCTATTGTTGACAGTGCTGCTATGAACATTGGGTACATGTGCCCCTATGCATCAGCATTTCTGTATCTCTTGGGTAAATCCCTAGCAATGCTATTGCTGGGTCATAAGGGAGTTCTATGGATAGTTTTTTGAGGAACCTCCACACTGTTTTCCAGAGTGGCTGCACCAGTTTACATTGCCACCAACAGTGTAGGAGGGTGCCCGTCTCTCCACACCCTCGCCAGCATCTATAGTCTCTTGATTTGTTCATTTTAGCCACTCTGACTGGCATGAGGTGGTATGAGAGGAAATTTATGAGTGACCAACAAGACCACATAATCAAAGATGTTGAGATAGAAATACAAGGTCAACACATTCAGAGAATAGTAGTAGTCTTGAAAAGTGTTCATCTTTCCAAGAAAGAGCGGCAAGGGATGCATCTATACCATCTGTAAATGTTTCCATTATGTGGATGACCATACACAAGAGTCCAATGAATCCACCAGGAAAACAACTATTATTGAAATCCTTTCTGATGACAATGATATGAGGTGATGGAACTTTTCAATTCAGCATCTTTCTTAATTAATGATTTAAAAAGAAAAAAACATAGTTTCAAAGATTTTTCTAGGGACATCCTATGGATGTAGCTGAGCATGATGTCACAAAACCAGGTATTTTGTTGTTACATTTTAAAAATTTTGTAACTACTTAACCAAGTAACTAAATCTATAGTGTTGGAATGGCTATGGTTGATGATCTTCCTGAGTACCTGCCCAAGAGTTTGCTGCCCAGTTGTTTTTTGGAATACAAATGATGGTAAGGTGATAAATGGAACAGATTTATTCATTCAACAAACTTCTGTTGAGTCACTATTATGTGAGAGGCCCAGTGCTGAGTGCTGGTGATACAAACATAAACAAACATAATCCTGGATCCTGAGAAGTCCTCATCTATTAGGACAGTCTTCCAACTAGATCAATAAGAATCCCTTACTGAGTTATTCGTGTACAAGGCAGTGCAAAGACATCTTTTGTTCTAGAAAGATTTAGAGTCAACCAAACCTTTGAGGTTACTTTAGAAATTTCTAGATCAGTATTGTTACATTTGTTTTATGAGCTCTTGGAAGAGGCAGATTTTACAGAATTTGGGGGGGAAAAACCTTTTGTACATTAACAGGAAATACTGGCAATTGGTGTATCTCTGTAGTGCGTGTGTGTCTCTGTGTCTCCCTGTGGTTCTCTCTTATCCTTTGAATCCAAAACTTTTCTTATGGCAGAAAAAATTGATATTTTTGAAAAACAGCTTCTCAGGACCTAAATATTCAGGAAATTTCTGATACTTTCTAGAAAAAACAATTTATTTCTTCATATAAAGTGTAGCTCACTTAAAAAATATCTCCTGAAATGGACTCAATAAGAATGGAATAAAGTACTTCAAGTTATCTCAATTAAGCTTGATTATTTTTAAAAGACAAATTTGGTTTTTCACATTGGTTTTTGCATCACCCAACTTATAAAGCTGAAAATGTGCTCATAGGCTTGAGAAGATAGGCGTCCATTTGCTGTGTTTCAAACTGTGATGAGGAATCATTAATGAGTGCTTAAATCAATTTTTAGGTGAAAACTATTTCTCCAATGGAAGACAGCATATTATAATAAAATGCAATAGAGGTTAACAATATCAGACTGTATCACCCAGAACACATATAAGTTTTGTTTTACGAAACATTTTTTAAGAGAGAGAGGGAGAATGCACACAAACGGGGGAAGGGCCCAGGGAGCGAGAATCTTAAGTGGACTCCGTGCTCAGCATGGAGACTGACGCTGGGCTCAATCCCACGACCCTGGGATCATGCCCTGAACCGAAATCAAGAGTCAGACACTCAAACAACTGAGCCACCCAGGTGCCCCTATGGGACATGTTTTATATGAATATGTATGTTGAGTTTGGATATAATTTATTTAGGCATTGATGTTGGGAGCTGGAGTGAAAGATTATTTTTCTTTTAAATAGGATACTAGTGCTACAGGCCACGGAGGTCAGTCACTTGGTAAAGATCTTTTCCTGGGTGTCCAATGATAAAAGAAGTCCCAAAGTAAATGATAGTTTTTTAATGTTTATTTATTTTTGAGAGACAGAGAGAGACAGAGCACAAGTAGGGAAGGGGCAGCGAGAGAAGGAGACACAGAATCCGAAGCAGGCTCCAGACTCTGAGCTGTCAGCACAGAGCCCAGCGCGGGGCTTGAACTCACAAACTGAGATCATGACCTGAGCAGAAGTTGGACACATAACTGACTGATATTTTTTTGAAATGGCTCCTGCAGATGATTTCTCTACAAACTTTTATTTCATATATCACTGAGTCTGCCACTATCTTTCCAAAACCAGAAATATATTTATTGCTTGAAACTAAGCATAACTTTGGCTTTCATTTCCTCCAGGAAAAAAAGAGGCCAAACTCTGTTGGTACAGTATGTTTTGTACCATCTGTTGCTTTGAAAGATTTTTACAGCATCATCTACATCAGTTACCCTCCTAGCCTTTTATCATGGATCCCTTTTGTCAACATCAACATCTGATTATTTCAGGGCTTTCTGCGTTCGGTGGAATTTGCAAAATTCATCTGTGTTAACCACCTGTTTCAAATACTGAGGTTGAAAATCTACACACAGACAGGCAGGTTCTCCCCTCCATATGCCGTTCATCTCTTTTTAGTTGGTTTTGACTGAATAGGAAAACGTCTTTAACCATCTTCTCATTTGTGTTGAATCTATTTGGGGCTTGAAATGCACTATGTCTATTTAAAAAAGTTATTTTGAGGCAGAAAAGAAATGAGACTTCTTTTTTCTCCGTCTCACTAGTTGCCCTTCTATTTCATTGCTAGACCTAATTATTACATCATTTGGGGTCTCAATACAATGCCCACGTTGCTAAATTGTGATAGCAAGCTACTGATAGAGTCTTTTGATTAGTCACAGACAGCTTTTGTAGAAGTCAGCTGGTATTCACTGCTGGTATCTTTTAAGCAAGTCGGTTTTTCAGGAACTTTGTGTACATCGTCAGTTAATTACTGCCCATGCAGTCCGGGGACTGAGTTGAGCTGATGGATGTCAGTACCCTTTCAAGATGCTGAACAGATGATTCCACAAATTCTTAATGTGCCTGTGATGAGGCTAATAGAATTATCTAGAGCTGTTTTCTAACTGGCACGGGGACGTCCAGGTAGTCACACAGCTTCCCCCTTGTTTTGAGAGATCCTCCATCCCTTTGGCCAAAAACTTTGTCCCCACTAGTCTGACACGGTTCCCGGTGTGACTCTATTAGGATTTTTCTCCTATGAGTCAGCCATTTTTTTTCTAGTTATCACCTAACACAGTACAATTATGCCCCAAATATGAACCATTTATAAAGCATGATCATCTCAAGCAGAATGTGCTTATTTCAATATTTCCTAGAAGGGAGTAACGGTTTTGTGGCATAAGAACATGCTTGTAGAAAAAGAGGTTTGGGCTGTCTTTCGAGATCTGCCATTTTCTGGCTATGGTCTAGGTAAAATCACCTCACCCCTTTGACTGTCAGGAAATAACCCACTTGCCTGTCTGATCCACGTTCCTCACAGGGAAGTGGAATGGATTAAATAAGTTAGGATAGGCGCACAGGAAGAGAAAGAGTATCACATGCCGAAAAGACCGCACGCCCTGGAGCCAGAGAGCCTAGGTTCAAATCCCACCACGCCACTGACGGCTGGCTGAGGGATCCATCTGTGCTCAACCGCCTCGTCAGTAAAATAGAAATAATAAGAGTCACTAACAATGCACAGATGACCGTGAGGGACAAATGCATTACTATGCATGAGGCCCTGATGGCAGTGTCTGGGACATTTCGAGCACAGCAGAACCGCTGGTTGGTACTGAGTATGCTTAGGAGGCTGGAAGTAAACATCACAGAAAGGACCCTGCGCTCACTGGGCATTCACAGACCTCAGAGAAGATGAAACAGTCCTCATAAACGCTGATGGAGCGAGTTTAAAGGGAAGAGATGAAAGGCCCAGAAAGCAGATCTGGGTAAAGTTCTGGAAGGGGGAGCTCTGGGGCCTGGTAAGCAACAAGAAAATAACTCAGGAAAGAGAGTGGATTTGGAGCGCAATGGCCATTGGAGAGGGTTGGCAGAAGGTTGCAACGGCACACGCTTAAGAATTTTGTTGAGACTTGGCTCACATTTTCTCCTTGCTTTCTCATAAGCAATGGAAAAATGCATCAGGCCATGATGAGAAAGTTTTTAGAGATAAAGAGAATGTCAATGCCTCACATGTGTATGTATCTTCTCATGTCGCATTTTAGCCAATCCCGTGCTACCAGGAATAATTCTGATAAAAGAAGTTTAAAAGTGATATGTTAGAAAAAAAATACCTCCCAGAAATTATACAAATAAATGTTAGTTGTACTTCAAAGTAAGTATCTTCATTCAGTTATGATAGCCAAATAAAAACTTATAACAAATGTAAGTTTATCATATATTAATATGAGTATAAATAAATGTAAAAAAGGTAATAAATGACATGTTAAGTTATTCCAATAATATTGCCATTTCTCAAAATATTTTTGAACTGTTTCTTAAATTGCTTTCGGAGTCAGTTTTGAGCCAAGATTCATGATGAACTCGGTCTTATTAATTGAATAGGTGCACTTACTAATAATCATTGCCCTTTTTACTCATCAGTTTTCCTCTTTTAAATTTTTCTGGCTGGATTAAGGCTACCAACTTAGAGGCTTTTCTCCTGTGTCTTTTGTTCTCACAAATTCATTTAACAATAATCAAATTTTTCTGTACAGACCCAGATTAATACTCTAGGTTTTGTGGACCAGCCTGTCTCTGTCACAATTACTCAATTCACCTGTTATAGCTTAAAAGCAGTCAGAGACAATATGGAAGTGAATGGGCATGCCAATGTTCCAATAAAACTTTATTTACAAAAATAAGCTTTGGGTCTGATTTGGTCTATAACTAGCCAGCTTCTATTTCAACCCCGGAAATACGAGTGAGAATAATTTGCTTTCCATTGAGAATAAGGATTAAATGATGATGTAGCATGGTACTGGACACATCACAGACACCCACACATGTCTTTCTTCCCCTCCCAGCAGCTGTGATGTAGCAGAAATCACCTGAACTTGGATCTGGAAGACTGTTCGAGTTCTGGGCCCAATTAGCTGTGCAACCCTCCAAAATTCAGATCTCCCATGAAAGGTGAATATGACAGAGAATGCAACATTTCTGCTTGGAGGGGAGCCTGGGTGGCTCAGTTGGTTAAGCATCTGAATCTTGATTTGGGCTCAGGTCATGATCTTGGGGTTTGTGGGTCTGATCACTGCATGGGGCTCTGCGCTAATGGTGAGGAACCTGCTTGCAGTTCTCTCTCTCTCTCCCTCTCTTTCTGCCCCTCCCCCACTCATGTGCATGTGGTCTCTCTCTCTTTCAAACAAACAGACTTAAAAAATTCTTCTTGGAGAAGCTACAAAGAAAAATCTGTTTCAAACTGTCTCTGAGAATTTCCATTTCAAATGGCTGTCTGAAACCTTCCTATTCAAAAGGGAAATAACTCACCCTCATTATTTCTCATCAACAATAGCTGATTTTGGTATTCTCAATTATTCTTTTGCTAGAAATCAGGTTCCAGAAGAGAGAAATTAAGATGCCTTGTCCTCAGGTCTTGTAGCACCTAAAGCTGACTGTCAAGATCAGCTCACCCTTCTCATTTTACAGGTAAAGAAACTGAGACTCTTAGAGATTAAATGACATGCCAAAGTCACTCAGCAACTCAGGGGAAGGGTTCAGACCAGGACTCCATGCTCCTTTTTCCCAGTCCAAAATTTTCATGCTCTAACATACTGTCACCCCGTCTCAGTGGTTTTCACACTGAGTGAGGCTTGAGGCAGAGTCCGCTCTCCTCGGGCCATTCTGTGGCACCTGTTAGAGTTGGCAAAGGCAGAATCATTTTACCCATTTGTGCAGCCAAGGAATTGGCCTTGGCCAACTGCAGAGAAGGAAGTTCAGCAAATGGGGAGGATTTCTCATGGCGCCCTCACCGTATCAAGGGAGGCATTCAGCAGACAGGCGGGCTGACATCCGCTTGAGATAGGGTTTCGGGGCCATCACTGTATGTGTGCACTTGCATTCCACAGGAGCACACCCTGTAGGGCCCATGACACTCTACACACTGTCCTTTCCTGCTGATATAACTTAGAAAATGTCACTGCACAAACCGTGCGGCATATATGGCATTTTGAGTGCACCGAACAATGGCGTGACATTTGGAGCTGCTGAGAGCGGAGCCACATGGTGTCTCCACCGCGCACATCCTAAATGACACCCCTCTCTGGCTCTGCCCTTCCTTCTCCTTTTTGCTCCTAATCATCCTTACTTCTATTAGTGACCAGAGTCTCCATTTCACCTCTTCATAAGCTCAACGTTACTGGCGCTTCAGTAACGTGAAATCCTCATGGTCTGTACAACCCTTGAACACATTTTATTTTGCTTCTCTTTCTCTCTCACACTCTCTCTGTTGTTGTTGTTGTTGTTGTTGTTACTTTTCATATAAGCAGACACCTAAGAATTGCCATGCTCTTCAAATAATCTCTCAAACAAAGACAGACCTTTTTGGATGCTAGCTTCAGAATCCTCATCATTTTGTTTGAGTGGCGAGTGCACAGATCCACATGGATGTGTTCACCACATGTTGCCATTGCAGTGTACTCTAATGCTTATTGTATCTCCTGCCCAGACTGAGGGCCATCTCCGTACATAAGAGTTTTTAGGAGTATACTTTTTATAAATATTGAGCCTGCACATTTTCTTATTACTGAAAAAAAGCCTCTCGATTTAATTAAACTCATAAAATTTAGCTTCCATGTTTGAAATGGCTGATGTGAAAGAGCACTGTGAAAATCTACCTATTTTACATGGATGTATCTTACATGTCACTTCACCTTTTCTGCTTTCTTTCATGCCGTTTTTTCCTTTGGATTAAAATATTCTAGCAATTGCTTCCCTAACAAAAATCAAATGGACAGCCATGTCTATTTGGGAGGAGAGCAGTGACTATCCTCCCTTTTCTCATTTATGCTCTCAAAAAGTCTATTGTATTCTAAACACAAATGTTAACTGATATGTGGTTGAGGAATCAACAGAAACATAGCCCTTATGGTAGCCTTTTTACATCCCAGCATATTCTTTCCATCGGAGAAAAATCTGCCTGAACATTTCACGTTAGAAGGCGCACGCGTGATATTGAATAACTTGTGACATGGCCAGGCTGCTACTTCCTCGCAGACTCTCATCCAGCCCCACATTTTCCATTAGGATGTTTCCATCAGGATCAAGTTCCTCTTCAGGGATAAGAGCTGCTCATCTTGTCTTCCTGTTCTTCATAAAGGCAGCCTGAGAAAGCCCATAATCAGCAGAGTTATCAGTAGCTGATTTAGTTCCTCCTAAATGTATTGGAAAAGAAAGATCCCTCATTCCTGATACCACCCTGTCTCAATGGTCTCTCCTCATGCCTCTCTACTAATGCGTTTAATGTGCATAATATCGGGTACAAGTTCAACGCCACTGTGAGGTTTCATGATTATACTCCTGCCCTATAATTCTAGTTCAGGGTTTTAAGTACATTTATCAGAGTACAGAATGAAAGAACAGAGTATTTATTGGGATAAATCAAAACAAAACTAAAAAGGAATACTAAGCATCTAAATAATGAAATGAAAACATTTTGAGTTTATTTATTTAAGTAATATCCTCAATAATTGATTTTAATTTGCCTGTGTAAACAAGTTTCCAAGGAAAGAAAGAACAAAATATAGGGATGATTAAATTTTAGGAACTTGTTCATGATCAAAAATTATTCTTTTGCCTCATCGCACCCCATGCTATAATCTTAAACTTGTCTGCAATGCAAACCTATAAAACACTAGCGACTTTGGCATCAGCATCCCCGTTTTAATACTTGCTTGGGACAAATAATTTGAGATAAGTTAAAGTCCCACTATTTGCAATTTTTGGTGGCATTTTTCGCTTTCATTAGTATACATATTAAAAGGTTTTTTATTTTTATGTAAATTACTTCTCTATGTAAAAATGTAATTTTATATGGAAATACATTCTTATTGACTCTTGATCTAAGTTCGAGAAGACACATTTGTTATTCTAAATCTCGTATCCCTTTGGAACACAATGAGAGAGACAAGAGATGTGAAACCAGGAAATTTTGGAAAATGAATCTTACTAGTTCATGAAAGCCCCAATCTAACACTGTAAAGGATGAAAACAAACGGCAAAGGCAGGTACCTACTACAATTTAAAATTATATTTCCATTAGTACTTGTAAAGAAGCTTGTTTTTATCAGTCTCCGTAATAAGAACAAAGTTTCTGAAAAGGTAGACTCTGAAAATATTTGGGAACACAATAAGGAAATTAAAGAAAAGAAGCACAATCTGAAAGGGAATCGGTGCCACAAAGAAAAAAAAAGGACATTATAAAACACCTTTTCAAAGGTCCCCTAATGTACAATATTTAAATACAAACAGTAACTAGTGTTACACCAGCTGCTCTCAGGTTTGCAAAATATATCAAAGTACAGCATATTGGAATGAGTCCTGAGTTTCCATTTACTTTATCTATCCAGACACATCAATTCTTTTTACTCCAGCCTGATAAAGTGGAACTGCAGCAGACAAATGAGCAAGCGGAGCTGACGGCATGTGTTTGTCACAAAGCAGCGCTGGAGAAAAAAAGCATGACTTTGATCCTCAATGAGGTGACTATTTTACAGTACCGTGAATTTAATTCTAACTTGATGCCTTAAGTCACTGCGCACTGTTTATTGGCCAAAGTTTATTCTCATTTCATCTTTAACTGTTAAAAGGTTAACTCCTGCAGTCCTTACACAAGTGAAACTCTGCCCTCAAATTAAAAAAAAAAAAGAAAATTTACATGCAAAGAGTTGATTAATGATCTTTGTAGCATAATAAAAATTACCTTGAGTTGGTGACTACAGATAAGCTAGCAAGTTGATGATTACTTTTTACAAATCCAGGGATATAATTTTAAAGGAAGATTGATTTGTATTTAAATGATGATACATGACCAATGATTGTCAGGGAATTATGTAATATCTGAATGTATAGATGATCTATCAATCTATCTACCTATCTATCATCTATATAATCTAGACAAGAGATAGAAAGAAACAGAGGACGAAAGAGATAGAGACAGCAAAGAAGGAGAGAGAATCCGCATTTCAGATACACAAAAGGTATTCTTTCTTTTCATAAAAACTTGAAAATTTTTGAAAATAAAGGTTTTCATTTGAGTTCTGAATGACATGAATTATTTGCCTATTTCACCACTGGGCTCCTTTATCCAAGTAATTTAAGTCAATGTTTTTTCTTTAGCTCATCAGACAAATAAAAATGCCAGAGTTGAAACCTGCCACTATTGAACAGACATAGGGAAGCAAAAAAACAATGGCTCCTAGGACCAGTCCTCCAAGCAGATGAGTAAACACTGCTCCGAACCATTATAATGGTGGGGAAGATCCTTTCTCTGATACTTGGTCCTGCGGCCTCACAGCTTTTTTTTTTTTCTTTCTATTTTTTCTTTTAATAGTTTGTGGGTCATTAGCCCAACAAATGAAGAAGTGGAATGTGATGAATTAAAATGAGTACTGTGAATCCAAATCAATAAATTAATCCCAGTCTGGCCATAAAGCACATGTTAACATAATAAGATACAAGTAGGAGAAAGATACTGTCCCTGCCAGCAACCTTTAACAATTAAAATATATCTCTCCAATCAAATGTTTGGCTAACATATACTAAAGAAGTTATAATGCTGTCATATTCTAAAGTTATATTTATACTCTGCACAAGGTTAGATATGGCTTACTAAAATAATGCAAATAGCATGTCTGCTCGTGCGCTCTTAAATAATCTTTTATGGTTTATCTTTGGATCGACTATTAATTATGGACAGCACTATTTACAACACACATCTCTATCTCTTTTCACAATTTCTTGAATTACAGCTATATTTTTGGCCGGTCAAAAACTCTCTATAGGATTCTGCAAATCCACTGGGGGGGCTCAGTCTCTTCATTTTGGGGCAAACCCAAGTTGACAGGATGCAGAGATAAACAGGCCCCACAGTGCTTAAAGAGAAGGTAGGTTTGCCATGTAAAGGGCCTTGAGGGCTCCAAGCCAAGGAAGTTGGGCCACATACAAAAGGTCACTGCCTTCCTATTTTTCTCCATATCAATGGGTAAGATATGCTTAGCTGATAATTAAAGTTAAATCTGTCTGTCTCGCCAATGCAATGAAGGAAGATTCATTTGATCTAATTTTTGAAGCAAGATTAGATATAATAAGAAATGAGAGCTGGACGTCAATGTTATGATGATTCCCTCAGATTTCTAAGAAACATAAATGCAGACATTGTTGTCTGTTGGTGTCTAAGTTCTTTCCGGACACGGGATGTCACTATTCCACACAGATGTTACCTACTTCTTGCAGACTGACACCGAGGACCAGGATGATCATTAATTAGCACATATCTGACTGCCCAGTGAAAACCCTACACAACACCAAGATGGACATGAGTGCTAGGCAGGAACAAAATATCTGCAGCTACGGTTGGCCTGGCTGAAGAACTGACCAAAGGTGTTCTGGTGGCCCCTGGGAAGAGCAATGAAACAATAAAGGCAGTACGTGCCGAAGCAGGATGAAAGATGACTCAGGGCCAACGAGGCAACAAACTGTGTGCCAAACTCATGCTCTAGGGTACGGTGCGGATGCCCAGCCCTCGATCTGGTTGAGTGAGCTAGGCCTCGCAAATGGATTACTTCCAGCTCTTCGTGCAGTTTCATCTCTGTCCCTATCAAGGAGCAACAACATCCTGTTGGTAGAGGCTACGGTCAGTGGATAAAGCTTCTCTGGGCCGGATTTGAGAGGAGAGCTGATGGAAAAATGACCTCGCTGTTCCTAAAATTTTAACCCAACTCTCTAAGGCTGGCTCTCAGCTCACAATACAAAAATCCTAGCCTGCCAGCCTTATGAAACATCTGGAAAATCAGCTGATATTATTTTAATTTTACAAAATTTGGAATTGAGGTCAAGAGCGAATGTCTCTTCACGTCTCTCGGCTGGGAAGCAGCGGAACAGAGACCTGCACTCAGGCCTGCACAGCCAGTTCCCTTCTGGGGCCGTCTCCCCCACTGTCCCCGCTCTATCAGCTTTCTTAGTCTTCAGCCAAAACAAATTGTGGACGTGGTATTAAGGAAGCTCAAAGAGCACAAACCACAGAAAGAACTGGGCAACAAGAGACAAATTCAGTTCTCCTTCTGACGACTCTAGTGTGGAGACAAGGGAGAAGTCACAGAACAGATTTCACAGGGGAAGAGCGAGGAGGGGTTTGGTTATTTGCTCGTTTTACTCATTTTCTTTAACGGAGAAAACATGAACATTAATGGAAGAGTCATCTAAGAGTGAGTGAGAAAGTCTGTGGGCGTATCAAACCAGAATGCAAAATCTGTGTTCTTTTTCCATTTATCTATTTAGGCATTGAAAAATAGAATTAGACTCAGGTGAAATTAATAGCCCTCCGGAAGATAATACAATATAAAACTACTTCCCTATTATAACTTCACATCCAGGAAAATGTGAGGTAAATAAATGTGACTTTGAACTCATTGAGCTATTTCAGTGTGAAGTCTGACATCCTGTGGTCTCCCCCAAATACTACATGTTTATTTGAAAATACAGATTTTCAATTCGATTGTCATGCTTGAGTGGCCAATTCTCCACATACGATTAGCAAACATTTCACAGAATCTGATCACAGTAGTTAGCAATCGCAGGGATTAATGGGTTGAACCTTTATTCCAGGAGTCAGATTGTATGGATAATTGTGATCTGAGTTTATGAAGGCAATTAGAAGGAAGATCCTTTTTCTCAGAGTAGCCACCAAGTCTATGCTAAGGAAATGCTTTACAGATAGAATGGTCACACAGTGAAATACTTTATTGTATCAGTTACTACGTGGGTTTGCTGCAGGGTTCACGAATTTCGCTCTGTAGTACGCGGTAACATGAACCATCCCACTGAGGTTTTACCATTGCGATTCAGGCTCCTAAACCAGAAGAGATGGCACAGTTTAGGCCTGGTGCTAATGAGGCATAAATGATGAGCAGGGCCTTGTAAACAAAGGCGCAGAGGTTGCACAAATCCAGAGGAAAGCCAAGGTCATGTCCCCCTCAGTCATCTATAAACAGATAGAAATGCCAGATGCCTTTCTAAACACTCAGGTGATATCAAACATTAAAGTAGAATCTGCATTTAGCCAGAACTTTCTGCCTTGGCATTTTAGACCCGTCACAAGATATAGCAAATATCTGGTCTAGACCTCCTTGAAGATAATCGGTTTTGCTTCAACAAAAATTATTTTCAGCCTCTTAACAATTACTCTGTTTGATGTGATCCTTTTCTTAGGATTCTATCATGAAGTTATATATCAGAAACGTTTCACATTAAAATATCAGTAGGTAGGTTAAAAGCAATTTTTAGAACTATCATGATGCTAATTATACTTGGGATTTTACTGAACACAGAAATGATAACAAAGGGTTTAGTTCTAGATGCTCTTAAGTATATTTAACTTAGGGCATGTTATCCTAAAGTCCAAGGGGGAAAAGTAAGCAAGGCTGTGGACGGTCAAACAAACTGTGGCAGACAGTGACATCTTGTGGATAAAAGGATCAGGAATTTAATTAAAAGTTTTCCAAAAATGCATATATCGCTTCAGCGTATCAGGTTAACAGTGTTTATTTGGAAGTTGGTTATTTGGGATTTTGAATATCGTGTATGTACAGAAATAATGTGTATGTGGAGGTTAAGTTCCAAGGCAAGTTCACAAAATCCTATCTAACTCGCAATGAAATGTGGTCTACGTTCAAAGCCCTTCATTACAGTCTTGCGAGTATATGACATTTTACAGAACTATCCTAAAACCACGTTACAGACGCGGAAGCCGATGTCCCAAGCAATTAGGTGTCTTCCCAGCAGTCAGGGGGACTGCATAATGATAGTTTAAAGCTAGAGTGAAGAGCTCAGATTCTTTTGGTCACATCCGACTGCCTGATGAATCTTGCAGTATTTTGTTATTATGCGGAGTCTAAACCACACAGCCAGCAAAGCTTTTCTGGGGAAACGAAGTCAAATTTTCACAGTATAATACCAAGAACCTGTGTCTGTAGTGTCTCTGGCACCGCATCCTGAGTAGAGAGATCAAAGCTCTCTGACCACTCTTATGAAAGCTCATAAAAACTTCCATTTCTAACTCGCTGGTGGTGCCTCCCGTGGAAAGTGGAGACTGGAGAAATTTAAAAGGAAAGACTGAATCCATGAATGTGTTTCACCTAAGACGTGTGGCCTGAGGCTCATCTAGTCGGAGACCACACAGACTGTTTTTGCTGTCCGCCCATTTGTTCTGGCATGAGGCCCAGTCCCGACCCCACCGATAAAAACAGACAAATAAACAAACAAAAACCCCACAAATTTCCAAAGACATTGATTGTTGATTGCTTCATTAGGACACTTGGAAATGTTATAAGCAGATGCCAACGTTTCTTTGGCTGGCCTATTGAGAATCAGAAATTACCCACATATGCTAACAAGTCATCGGTCCCAAAAGGATGATACACTAATGTCGACAATCCTCCTCTTTCCCCAGGTCTCCATGTATTTCTACAACCCATTTCATCCTGATTTGGGCTTTACCGACCCAGAATAATTACTGTCACCAAGATTCTCTTACTTGTCAAATTCAGTCTGTTTGCAGGTCTGTCCTCTGTCTTCTTAAAACAGTGCTGTCCTTTATATAATGGCTTGTAGTTTCCTACCGAAAAGATCTCCCGGGGTTGTGTCCTTATTGGGCAACCCACATACGCTGACTGAATGGAAAGGAGGAGGCCAAAGTCCTGACACTGTGGCTTGTTGTGTCACAACTCTAAGGAATGCCTCTTTCCAGAGTTCTCCACTGGGTGGCCAAGACTTCCTGGAGTCTGTATCCTAGTTCAACTCCTCCCTTTCCCCAATCCTGCTTCCTCCTCTCCTTTTCACAGGTGTTAATCCCAATTCAGTATACGTGGATTATTCCAATCCACAGTTAAAACTAAAGAAAAATCTTTGAGGAAACATTAAAACCAGATTTAAGTTTGGCCTGCAATGGTTTGTACACCTGTCCACCTTGAACAACTCACTTTTGCATGTTTAGACTTTCCGCTCTAAATTCAATCTCATTCTCACATAGAGGGAATTTACATTTGGATAGGCCAGTTTCTGGTCAGTCTTACCCTTTACGAGTACAGCTCTGATCTTTACATGAAATTCCAATAATGGAGTGCATCCTTTTCTTTCTGTAGCAGCAGCTTAACTTTTATAGACCAGGGCAATACCGAAGCCCCAGATTTGGTCCCCTGTGACTAATCATTACCTTGAAACATGTTGATACCCCAGTCCCTTTGGTACTGCTGTCCTGCGTGTTTCACGTTGCTGTTCCTTGGGACAGAGTTACCGTAGCTGAAGTCCAGCACGATAGCTGGAGATTTACAAACTTGGCATTGAACATTCCCACAGCCCACTCTCTGGCTAATCTGACATTGTTTGTTTCCAACTCTGATTCCCCGTTGCCCTGAACCATTCCCACTTGACTCCCCGAGGAGTGGACATTCCTCACTCTGAGCCTCACGTAAGTCCTCCCACGAAACGCAGTTACGTTTGCTTCCATGTTCCCACCGTGTGTGTGGGCGCATCCTTTATCAGACCCTGCCACTCACTCCTAAAATCTGGCATGAGCTCTGCCTTCACTTTTCATTCTTCTATTCCTACCATTCAAAAGGTACTTTCCCCTTCGCATACAACTCTAGTGACCACACTACAATTGGGCCACCACACTTTTTTGAAAGCCTTTTTGTTTTCATTTCGCTTTGCCCTCGAGAAACATTAACATAGAGCAGCAGAGACCTCTACTGGCTATTCAGGTTTACTTCCTAAAATGCTCACTTGATGTTAAACATTGACTTTCTTTATTTCTCTGTTGGCAGTAAATGCGATCTTAGATGTTCGTGTGTCTTATTGGAAAAAGAGAGTTTACCCTGAGCGCAGCTGCAGAAGTGACTATCCACCACAAAGCAAAGCAAAGCAAAGGACATTAAAGAAAGAGTAGACCACAGATAAACTGACAGTTTTCAGAGAATGTAGGCAAAGCCAGTGTGACGCTCATCTGGACAATTCAGGAAGGAGAGATGATTCCACATGAGGGGCCATCCAGTAGAAAAGTGGATTTACCCTCGAATATCAGGAACGCTTGCCTGATTACCCTGTTTTTGATGCAATAAATTTTAAGTTCCTGACCATTTATTACGAGCAAATATGCTGATGTGCAGCAGACGGTGATGCATAATTAACAATTTTCATGAACAAACTGTACGTCTGTCTGTAGAACCACCTGGGCATTCTAGTGAGCTGAGTTCTTATTTGAGATATATCTGCTGATTTTTTTAATGAAGAAAGGTGAAGAAACAGCCTTTGGATCAGTGGCTGTCTCAGACTTTGACACAAAGTGTGTGGGTGACATCATGAGATCCTGGGCAGAAGGAAGCACCTCATGAAGAAGAGAGAGAGGGGGGAAAGAAAGAGAGAGAATGAGGGGGAGACGGGGGGGGGGAGAGAGAGAGAGAGAGAGAGAGAGAGTTGCCTGTTTCAAAAGCTATAAGAAGGAAGGAGGGAGGACACATAAAACATGTTGAAAGAAATTTTCAAGATCCACACCGTGAGTTTAGAGCTGGTTACTGTACCTTTTGAAATTTTTGACGGAAGGGTTTGTGTTTCTTGTGGTCAGGGTACCGTCTGATATTGCACGCAGTAGACACTACTAAACTTTGAGCGATCTCACTGTTTCCTATTATGGGTAGCCGAATAACTTAAAAGTAAACATTTTTACAGATAGATCTTTAAGGATCGCAGGACAGAGAAAGCTACTTCTGAGCTGTAACCTAACACTGACCCTTGTTTCTATGTAGCCCGGCTCTGTACGCCTCCCTGAAAATGCAGAGCCCTAATTTGTCATTAGATCACATTCTGAGCAGAAAGGAGATGAACCGGCACTCCATCACTGCAAACAGCCAGTGCTAACTGTACAATGGGACACGGCTCATCCTGACGTGTGACAGGAAAATGCCTGCTGTTCTAGCGTCCATCACTGCCACCACCGAGGTCAGCACTACTGGGATTTTCACAGGCATTTTTATCAGGAAGGAGATGCCAAACTGGGAAAACGACAGGCTTGAGCACTGTCTTTATTCTGCCTCTTGTTTGCTGGATGGTGCATTTGGTGTCCTCACCTATAGGCTAGGAAACATGAGTCGTACATGGCCCAAAGCACAAGGGACATGGAAGTAAGAGAAATGCTTATTTGCAGCCAAGAAAATAATATTTTAAAAAGAATATTCAAGTTTTTCACATAAGCCAGTTGGGTTTAGCACAATACAGAAGGAACAAGATATATTTTGAATTGGCCAAACTACTACAGTGCTATTTATTTACCTGAGCAGTAGTTAGGGTTTCGAAGAATAAGAACAGATTGATTTGTCTTTCACTGTTGCCCAGGGCAAGAAGGGAATCTAGTTCTGTGGCATAGTTTACGCTTTTGGGTCACACTCACTGCTAAAATTGACTTTGTCCGAAAATTTGAACTGGCCAGCAAAGCAAAGGGAAATGGATAAGAAGTTACAGTTCTTAATAATGAATGACAAGTACCAACGGAACTTTGTGAGCAGGGTGCCACGCTCTTTTTACACCAAGGCTTTCATGAAAACAAAATGAATTCTGGCCTGTTTCGAAGAGAAATGACACCAACAATCTCATAAAAACTCTCTGATAAGGCTTATCTATTAATAGCTGCACTCATATCCACATAATTTTATAATCATAGAGCACTCACACTTGGCTATCATATTGTACCCACATAACAATCTGTGAATTTTTCAAAACAAAACTATTATTCATGCAACATGGGGAGGGGGGGTATTTGCTCCTAGTCTGTCTCCTTCTGCTGCTCCTAGTCTGTCTCCTTCTGCTGCACACAAGGCTTTGCTCAATGGACAGACATTCCTGCATGGCCACCATATTGGAGGCCATGGCCCCTGAGTGCTAGGGTGCTCCACTGGCCCGCCAGCAAATCCCCAGGGACTCACTCTGTTCGTTAAATCAACTGCTCTAGCACCAGAGTAAAAATGTAGCGAGAACAACCCTGGTGGGAAAAATGGGAAGGTGAGAAACTGCCAACAGGAGGTAAAAACCAGTGATAACTGCTTTTATATTGACTAGAAATACACTTACCTTGACATCTTCCTGATTGTGTCAAGATGAGGATTTGCCGCTGAACTTGGGATTGACTAGTCACAGGATGATTTTCAGAGCCTCTGTCCCCATCAGTAGATTAGTTCGTGGCATGCCGATATTTATTCTGTTGCTGGAGGAATTTCTCGTAGCTGGTTGTCTCCGTTTGATGCTTATCAGGAAGGATTTGGGCCAGCCTTGTACTTGCAGGGCTCAGGAGAATAACTTTCATCTTTCTGCTCTCAGACAGGCCATCACGGGATCCATCGAGGCTGCTCATTGCGTGGTTTCTGTTCTTCACACGGTCTCATTTTTGGCAGTTGAGACACATCCTGCAAGGGAAACTCAAAAGCTTATTTGAAGGCATCAGTGTTCTCTAGTATTGAGGTATTTACTGTTTAAACCTCACCATCTTGCGGAAAGAGTGGACTGTTGTGACTTTGACACTTTTAACTCCTTTAAGGCTGAAGGTACACATACTGAAAAGCGGTCTAAACTTCCTAACTTCCTAAACAGCTGCACGACTCGAAAATTAGAACAGAACTTGGTAAAAGCCTCTGACGGGTGGGGCCTGGGTCACTCCAGAACCCAAACCCCAAATGATGAAATGTGAAAGCAGTTACTTTTCATTGATATATCAAGTGGTTACAGAAATCCTAACCATCTGCAACATCATTTAGTCGGAGAGAGAATCCTACATTATTAGCGGTAGCATGGTAGAGTGACAGTAAGAGACCAAGACTGTTTGGATCTGGTTCTGTATCTGCTCCTTATTAAATACACGCCCTCTGAGCTTCAGTTCAAGTATTTGTAAACTGAAATAGCGTGCTGGTATTATAAGCCAAGGTCCTTGCCTTTCATAGCCCTACATTACATTTAGGAGAAAATAACTAAATGTCATGAAGAAGGGTCCTCGTTTGACAAAAGGAGAGGATGAGAACTGTCGATGTAAAAGCCATCCTCCCGTGAATGTTGGTGGAACATTTACTCAGGTACGCATTGTACTGGACTCTGAGATACTTCGAGAGAACAGAAGAATCTCTGCATCTCTCACTTCCTGGAGGTTCAAGAGTGTGAAAGGGAAGTCAGCTCAAGAGAGAAATCTGTTGAGTCCCAGTCAAATGAAGAGTGTCTCTGTTTACAAGACTGTTTCTTTATTTTCAATAGTTCTCAATCTTGGCCTCACTTTAGAACATGGGAGGCACTTTTGAATTTTCAAAGGCTTAGGCTACACTTAAATCCATGGGGATGCACCCATGCCCTACATTTTATAAAAAAAAAAAAAAATTCCAGGTTATTCCAAAGTGCAGCCAGGGCTGAGAACTAATCATCTGTAGCTTAGTTCAGTATCTGCACCATAGCAGGCATTCAGTATTAAAGTAAATTATTGACGATGGGGCATCTAGGTGGCTCAGTTGGTTAAGGGTCCAGCTTTGGCTCAGGTCATGATCTCGTAGTTCGTGAGTTCAAGCCCCACGTCGGGCTCTCTGCTGACCACTCAGAGCCTGGAGACTGCTTCAGATTCTGTGTCTCCTTCTCTCTCTGCCCCTCTCCCACTCATGCTCTGTCTCTCTCAAAAATAAACATTAAAAACTTTTAAAAAATAAAGTAAATTATTGTTGAAAGTCTTAAAACACAAAATCTTCCCAGATATTTCTACCCAAAGGCGGCTAGAACTGGTTCTTTCTGTCTGCACTCTATTTGTACACATTGAAAAGTAAACCTCTCATACATGAAAGTTACAACAGAAAATGAGAATTTCAGTTGAAACAGTAATGCAGACACACACGCAAACTCTCACAAATAAAACCTTGCTCTTTATTATTCATTAATCATGCATTGCCAGTTAAATTTATGGCAAATGAAGGAACCACAATCTTGGGGCTCAGGAAAAAAAAAAACATGTTCAAGGGGGCAGTTTTCCTTTTCTCTCCTGCCTAACTGTCCATGTCCTGGATGGAGATAATCAAGGAAAGGCTGATTATTACATGAGCTATTCCTGGACGACTAATTCAAGCTGTAATTTAAAGCTTCCCTCAAACTTTCTTGGGGCCTTCATGCCGTGATATTAGACTGGATTCCATACAATTTTGGCATCAGCTACTATCTGCTTAACTTCAGGTGACCATCCTTGGAAAAGTAGGCAAGGTGGATGCTTTCATCTCTGAAGAGTTTTTCAAGACTGAAGTGCCAGCAAAATTATTTCTCATTCTTTCATTCATGTTTTTAAGTACAAGATATTCTACAAGGGTATTGTGAGTCTATAGTGTTAAAAACCTGGTGCTGGGGTGGCTCGGTCATTAAGCGTCTGACTTTGGCTCTGGTCATGATCTCAAAGTTGTGAGTTCTAGGCCCACATCGGATGAGCACAAGCCCTCCTTTGGATGAACCCCACTTCTCTCTCTCCCTCCACCCCTTGTAGGATTCTTTCTCTCTCTCTCTGCCCGTTGCTTATTTGCGCCCTCACTCTCTCTCTCAAAACCAAAACCAAAATAAAAACCCCAAAAAACTGTCAAATTGAAGACGTCCGTATAGTTGAGAAAACTGTGTGTGCATGAGCTAAAAGAATATATGTTCAGTAAGACAAGATACGTTACGTCATATCACGATGGGAGATCAGGGCTGGGAGAAATGAGTTCTTTTTTTTGTTTTTTTTTTTTTTTAGATTTGTGGGGAGAGACAGAGGAAGAGGGAGCCAGAGAATCCTACGCAGGCTCCATGCGCAGTGCAGAGCCTGAGGCAGGGCTCAGTCTCACAACTGCTAGATCATGACCTGAGCCAGAATCAAGAGTTGGATGCTTAACTGACTGAGCCACCCAGGCTCCCAGAAATAAGTTCTTATATAAAACAAAGTATGTGTTATGTGTTAATTTTGAATAACTTTTTATGGGCATTATGCTTTTGTTTCTTCTGTAAGAGTAGAGAAAAAAGAAATGTAACTTTTCTCATGCCTTTAAAATATGTGTCCTTTGGTTTACTTTAGAAAATAAAAGCTAAAACTTTTATTTCTTAGTGGACTTCTTTCAGGGGCATGACTAATACAATAGTTAGCATCACACTTTTGCCACAAAGTACTTAACAAATATTTAAGAAATGTGCATTGTTTTCTTAAATTAGCACCATCTTGGTCTTAGGAAGTTAAACTGGTTAATAATTCTGTAATAATCACAAGGGTCTGAATTACGTTTCCATTAATTTTCTCACTTCCCCCAAAGATAGAGAGCTTTAGAAATATTATTATGTTGTACTGTTATTTATTTAAAATAATTTCAGATATTATAGTATTTTATTTTGGGGATTGTATTCTTAGGGGAGGAAGGATCTTATCTTGAACTAGGGTATGGCCAACAACACCTTTCCTAAGTTATCCACCAAGAGTTTAGACCTTCTGATTTTTCAATTTCTTCATCTGTAAAACAGGCATGATGTTAATTATTTTAAATAATATCACAAGATATAATTGAATAAATGAGTTGATTAATACCCTAAAATGACTACTTTCTCAATAACAGCCTTTTAAGTTATGGCTTTTTAATTATAGACAAATCTCATTCTAATGGCTGAAGAAAGTATGAAAGAGGGGTTGATTAAATACATAAATATATTAAGGATAGTAGACATTGGATGTCTTACTGTCAACAGATGGAGTTACAAATATAGAAAGGAGGAAAGTTAAAATACATCTCTGAGGTTGGATGGGAATTCATATCACAGTGTGATCCCTACTTTTTAGGACTTATGAATAAAGAAATAATTATGATTTAAAAACATACATATATTGATACATTTGTATAGTGTGTGTGTGTGTGTGTGTGTGAAAGAGAAAGAGAGAGAAAGAGAGAGAGAGAGAGAGAGAGAGAGAGAGAGAGAGAGAGGTGAGTGGAGAAAAGATGTAGCAATATGTTAGTATTAGTATGTTAGAGGGGTAATTAATAATATGTTTTCCCCAAGCTCAATTTTGAATCACCTTTGAGGAACAATGATGTTTGGCAAATGGAGATTAACACGCCATCTTAGCTGCTATAAAGCCATTGAAGAATGTGGCTTATACGTGTGACACCACTACTGGAACTCGCCAATGGATGGACTCTCCCGTTCAACCACGACACACACCAGGGGCCTTGCCGACCCCTCGCTGCTGGACAGTGAGATACAGCTGTACTTCCTAAAGCAAGCAGACTCCAAACAGAAAAGCCACAGGGAATGAGTTCAAAAAAGGGGCAGTTCCTCATCCCAACTCACTGATGGGAGAAGTCCTTCATTCTCAGGAGACATTTTGAAGCCAGGGCTGTTAACTTTATAGATAACCCAGGACATTATAAACCTAGGAAGGGAAAACACATTGGCTGAAAAGAAGCTACAAATACGTCACTGAAAATAGTCCAGGGGAAAAAAATTAATGAAGGTGGATAGGACATTATTGACTCATTTTTAAGGAAGGAGCAAGAGATCAGTGATTTGGGTTTCTACTGTAGCCCAGTAAAGTGGAGATTAACTCTTGACATATAAGTTAGAGAAATTTAATAGACTTAATGTAACAAAGAAAATTCAACATAAACTGAGGGGGGAAACAGCTGATGTCTCAAAGGAGAAAGCACATACTGCGTTTAGCAGCTTTACTTTTTTAAATTCTTTAGAATAAATATACATACATATTGTGCTAAAAGTAATTTGTTATATAAATCTTATTTAAAATACATGCAATTTAAGTAGCCACTCTACAATTTGAAGAAGAGCATTGTTAGATGCTCTAGAATTCAGAATATGTCAAGGAAAATCTGGCCACTTGACCAATGTTGCAATGCTCACAACAGCACAATGTGCCTGGTGCGGTTTTCAGAATTTCAAGCAGACTCTCTGGTAATGTAAATGTTTCAACAAAGTTTGCCTTGCAAACACAAAACCTGCTAAATAAAGTACAAATATATTCACTGTGAATATATGGATCTATCCATGCAAGATGGTAAATAAGGGATTTAGATAAATAAAAAGAAAACCAAATAAAAATTTCTTATCGGCTCAAAATTTCCTTTCATTTAATTTTGATAACAAGGCAAAAAATGTATTTAAACCTTAAGGAAAAAAAAAAAAAAACAACTCTTGGCTCAATACTTCCCCCTAGTATTCTTTCCAGTGCTTTCGGCAGAGTCTACAGTATGTAACCAAGAGCTCAGCCTTGATTGAAAATGTCTCTGGCTTCTTTTTGAGTGGAAGTAAAAAAAAATTTGCATGTGAATCATTCAGAGATACTAACGCAGTCCTGCAGAAGACCTTTTTATAACTATATCTTGCCATGACTTCTATGGAATAAAGAAAGTTATAAAAATCATATTCCAAGGAAATCAATGAATTATTTTTCAGGCAGCCATTCACCATTGAAAAGATCTTCTTTTTAGTCAAACTTAATAATCATTCTTTTCTATCTCCTTTCTTACTTTCCCTGTGAGTCTATGCATTTCAATTGTTAGGCATGGCTGAGGTCAGGAGAGACGGAAGAAAACTGCGAGGAGGAATTCTTGGTTCCTCCAATGCTCTGATTTCCTTTGTTAAAATCTAAAGGATGCCTTATCAAAAGAAAGGAGTTTTTGGATTTTCCCCTTACATTTATGTGAATTGGTCGCAATAATTCTCTCCTGAGAATAAACACTCCTTGCTATTCTGGGCCACGCGTACATGTATATGTTCAACGTGTGTCATTTACTCCATGGTCAGTGTGTATGCTTTATTCTATATGCAGGCTATGTTCGTACTCTCCCTTGAAAAATATTGCTCTTGGATATTTACATCTAAGGAAAACTTTGTTTCCTTGAAAATGTACCCTGACTGTTCATTGAGTTATACTGTGAATCTCAGTAGGCTAATAACTGCTCTTTAATTAATTATTTAAGCAACTAAAGTATTTTGTGCTCAGTTTATCTTGGCAGGATAGACATTCTTGCCAGGGCTCACTAGAGGAAATAGAACCTTCCTACCTTCAAACCTCTGCATATATGACTTCTTCACTTAAACGTGCTGGTCTGTGTTTTTAACAAAAATAGTAGTATTTTGAGATTAAAAAAACATTTTTAATGTTTACTTATATATTTTTGAGAGAGAGAGAGAAGGAGAGAGCACATACAAGTGGGGGAGAGGGGCAGAGAGGGAGGGAGACACAGCATCTGAAGCAGGTTCCAGCCTCCGACCTGTCAGCACAGAGCCCAATGCGGGCCTTGAACTCATGAACCATGAGATCATGACCTGAGATAAAGTCGGATGCTTAACTGACTGAGCCATCCAGGTGCCCCCTCCCCCATTTTGTCTTTTAAAATCCTGTCTTCCATCAATTAGAAGAAGAAGGAATACATAAACCTGGAGCTGATACAGAGCATCTGGATTCTCCAGGAAAGGAACGAGCCAGGACACATTTGATGTGTGGTGTGTGTGCTGTCTCCAGAATGTACAGACTCACAGAGTGCTGTGCAGTTTTCTCAGTGGCAGGAGATGTGGGGAGCTATTACTTGTCCATTGCCTTACAGGTGATATGCATCTAACCACAGGGCTCTAGAACTTTCATAAACTGACAGGACTTGAGTTTCTGTTCATGTGTACCTGCTGCCTTCGGGTATATATTTGCTACATTAGGTCCTCTAGGCTCCCCAGCCCTTTCTCTTCCCCAAGTCCAATAAGCATGTTATCACGGGGAGGGAGGACCAGTGTGGTGTTCTTCAGAATGTTAAGATGTTCAAGGTTCCCCAAACCACATGATAGCAGAATGTGCAAAATTAACCTAGTTGAGAGGGAAGAGGCTTAATTGGCACTGTTCTGTAAAGTCTAATTTTTGTTCTCTCCTCAAGGTAGGAATAAAGACTTCATCCACCAGATCAATAGCATACAAAGCACAACAGGCTGTACGAATGGGCATTTGTAATGAGCTGTAATGAAGGAAACCACCTGGAGTGACTTCTGGCAGCCCACCATCATCGACTGTGTTCTGAGTGGTCTCATTCAGAGTCTAGACAGGTATATTGAATGGAGGTATTATGAGGACCAGCTTCTGTCAATTCTTTGGTAGTAGTGCTGAGCTCTGGTGCATATAATTAAGTCTTCTGAGATACAATATTGCTTCTTACTACCTGGTTATTCTGCAAATGGCTCAGACCCTATCAGTAAAATATCAAAGGAAATACTGTGATGACCTCCAGCATGGTAACTGGTTTGTCCTTCTATCCGTGGGTTACAGATCTGTGAATGAAATTAGATCTGGATATTGACTGAAAGATGACAGTTTCCCATTGCAGCTCACCAGGTCATGGTTTTAATTATATAGATTGTGACCCTCTGGTCTATCACCATTTATCCCATGCATAAGACCACCACAATATATTAGCTTTCACCACAGATCTCTGCAGATCAAGACAGCCTCACTATGAATCACATTTTTCTGCTCACGATGGCACTTACAGCTACTTAGCCTCTGACAGTTAACTGTTGTCCTCTGATCCCTGCAGGGCCAGCACCCCATCATCTTCATTTCAGCCATCAAATCCAGCCGATGGAGGTTGGTAAGCTCTTACAGATGGTAAAGAAAGCACTCTGCGTCCTCCCATAGGACAGAGGAATGCAGTGTGTTTAAAGGTCTTAAGTTGATAAGCCATCTGAACTCTCTGACCCTTTCCTCAGTACTATGCTAAGGAAGTTCCAGAATCTTCACTTGATTTACCTAGGTCATCGCCATATACAAGAGTCAAAAAACTGTGGTAAATATCCAACATTGAATTGTCTCAGCCATTCTTATCAGAACGCTAGATTTTATCATGGCTGAACATACCATATTAACAAATTCTCCCCTATTTAGGATGATATTCTACTCTGCCCTCTAGTTCAACAATGTTAAGAATCACTCTCAATAGGCCCTCCGGTTTTTCATGTTTCTACAACTAAAGGAATTCATCTGGCCTGTAAATTATTTCCACTTTGAGCTCACACTGTCTGAGACATAACTCTGGAATTGGTAAATCGCATAAACTAGGTAATTACAAATAACAAATATTTAGTTTGGATTAAACGTTCAACTACAATTGAATATTATTTGGCAATAAAAAGAATAAGTACTGATATATGTTACAACAAGAATGAAGCTCAAACAACTTTACACTAAGTGAGAGAAGCTAGCCACAGAAGCCACCATGTTTGTGTGATTGCGTTTATGAGAAACGTGTAGAATAGGAAACTCTGTAGAGGAGGAAAGTGGATTTGTGACTGTCTGGGACTGGAAGAGAGAGATATGGAAGAGGGAAGACTGCTAGTTGGTACAAGGTTTCTGTTTGGGAGGAAGAAAATGTTCTAAATTTAGATTATGGTGATGGCTGTCCCACTCTAAATATACTAAATACTATCGAACTGTATACTTTAAATGACGGAACACAATTTATAAACTATATACTATTAAATCTGTAAGAAATGCAATTAACTGCTAATTTTAAGACACTTTTACCAAACCAAAGAGCCACACTAAGTAAAAGAATACAGTTATTCAAGGAGCGCCTGGATGGCTCAGCTGGTTAAGCGTCAGTCTCTCAATTTCAGCCCAAGTTGTGACCTCACTGTTTGTGAGGTTGAGCCCCATGCGGGGCTCTCTGCTGATGGTGAAGAGTTTTCTTGTGATTCTCTCTCCTTCTCTTTCTCTCTGCCCCAACAGTACTCTTTCTCTCTCCAAATGAATAAATAAAACAAGAAAAAAAAAAGAATATAGTTACTGAAAATAAACCTTGCAGTACCAAGATTATTAAGGCCAAAGAGTATCACTAAATTGAAAAAAAACTGAATCACTCACTGGGGCCGAATAATTATTCTATATATTTATACATTAACACAGCCTCTAACTATACCAAAATAGAAATTAACAAGAAGTCAAGGAAGATTCACCAAACTCTCCATGTGAGTGGCGAATTTCAACATAAATATCTCATAAGAGATGATGGTTATGTATACATCGTAATGTGTATTATATATGATACATTGACATGTACACAATGTGGCACATATACAAAATGCCTATGTAAGATGTGTGAAACATGTGTGTATATACACATATTACATATATATTAAGAGTATAATAAGAGATATAAGGAAGAATTAAGGATACTCTGTTATAAGGTACTAGACTGTACATGAAGAGGTACAGGGTTCTTTGATGTAAACGTATTAGTTTAAAAATTGTCATCTGTATCTATACTGTAAGTAACTATATCTGAGGTTGAACTCTACAGAAATCACTCCCCAGTCATATATTTACTTGCTTCATTAGCTGAAAGGACCCTGGAGCTCTGGCACACGGTAGCAAGAAGCACACATGGGTTTCTCATACCATCCCCCGACATGAAGACCCACGGCTCCTTGGAGAAACGGCTAACTCCATGGTTGCAACGTGAATACATGAAATGCTCCTGGAACATCATATAGTTCCCATAGGTGAGGATGTGCTCAGAAACAAAACAAAACTCAAAGCCCACAATAATGGGGTTACATCAAGGGGACACAGAGCCAACTAAAGGAGTTTCCAAGGATCAGCTGGAAAAATCTGAGCAACGAAATAAAGTATTACTGGATTTAACCCAAAATATAAAATTGAATCATTATTTCATCCATACTCAAATCAATTCATGATTTAAAATATAAATTTAAGGGCACTTGTGGGGAAGAATACCAGGTGTTATATGGAAACTAATTTGACAATAAAATATTTTTAAAAATATATGTATATACATATATATATTTAAATGCGATGTATGCACAAATCTCCCATAGAGCATGTTACAAATAATTTATGTAGATACTCCACTCTAAGTTGAAACATAACTCCATCTCTCTAAATGTAGGCTGTACATAGAGACTTCTGTCCCAAGAGTATGGTATGAAAGGGAAGGGGGAAGTACAGGAGAGAAAGCTTAGTCACATGACCAAAGTTAACATCAACAGTGTTGAGTCAGCTTGACAGTAGGCACGCATGATATCTTGTGAAAATGGCACTTTACCCTGTGATCCTCTTTCCTCAAACACACAACTCTCGTCTAATTATGAGAAAAACATCAGACAAATTCCAACTGGGGGACAATCTACAAATATATCCCCAAAATGTCAAAGTTGTGTAAAACAAAAACAACATAAGGAACTGCTGTGGTCAAAAGCACCTTTTGGAGATATGAAGACTAAATACCATGTAGAATTCCAAGTGGGATCCTGCAGTTAAACAAGATCAATAGGTAAACAAAAACAAAACAAAACAAAAAAACAACCCTGAGGCACCTGGGTGGCTCAATTGGTTAAGTGTCTGACTTGGCTCAGGTCATGATCTCACAGCTCTTGAATTTGAGCCCTGTGTCTGGCTCTGTGTTGACCGTTCAGAGCCTGGAGCCTGCTTCCAATTCTGTGTGTCTCTCTCTCTGCCCCTCCCCCTGCTTATGCTCTGTCTCTCTGTCTCTCTCAAAAAGAAAAAAAAAAATTTTAAATTTAAAAAGAAAATCTAAGGAAACCTGAATGAAATATACACTGTAGTTAATAATAATGTGTGAATATTCATTAGTTGGGACAAGTGTACCATACTAATGTAAATTGATGGTAGTAAGGAAATGGGTTTGGAGTACATAGGGACTTATTCTATTATCTTTGCTACTGTCCTATAAATATAAAACTATCCCAAAATTAAAAGTTTATTTCAAAAATCATTTAGTTTCTATATACTAGCAATGAAGAGTCCAGCAGTCAAACTAGGAAAGCTATTCTATTTAAAACAGCACCAAAAAGAGTACAGGCGTTGGGAATAGGTTTAACAGGAAACATATTGATTTGCACATTAAAAGCTGCCAAATATTGCCGAGAGAAGCTGAAGATCTAAATAAATGGAGAGATATCCCATGTTTGTGGACTAGAAGTCTTAACATTGTTAAGATGTCAATTCTCCCCAAATTGATTGATAAACTCAACATAATCTCTCTCGAAATCCCAGGAGATGTTCTTACAGAAACTGACGAACTGAAAACTAAAATTGACACAGACATACAAAGAATGCAAAATTGTCAGACTAAATTTGTCAAAGAAGAACAGAGTTGAGGACTTAAACTACGCAATTTCAAAACTCACTGTAATCAAGACAATGCGGCACAGACTAAAAGGCCTAGAGATCAACGGAACCAAACAGAGTAAAAAAATAAGCCCTTACGTTTATGATCAACTGGCATTGAATCAGGGGCCAAGACAATTCGGGGGGTGGGGGGAGGATACACAGTCTTTTCGAGTGGTGCGGGAATAATAATTAGATAGCTTTGTGCAGATGAATAAAC